>QODF01000102.1:8540904-8719718 GCA_024372805.1 Oostethus manadensis
AGCTTGGGCTCCTTCCCCACCAGAGAAGTGACATTCCATGTCCCAAGAACCAGATTTGGCCGCCAGAAGACCAGGTTGCCCGGACACCCGTTCTCGACCACTGCCCAAATCACACAGCACCGGACCCTTATGCTTGCCCCTGCAGGTGGTGGGTCTGCAGGGGGGAGTTCCCGTGCGGCTTCTTTGGGCTAGGCTCGGCCAGGTCCCACGGGTAAAGACCTGACCACCAGGCACTCGCCTGCGAGCCCCTACCCCAGGCCTGGCTCCAGGGTGAGGCCCCGGTATCCCACGTCCGGGCGAGGTGCGGTCACTCCTCTTGTTTTTTTTCATGCACTGAAACACTGCACTAAATAGTAGATTAAATATACCACATGCAAATAAGTAACATAAAGGAGTGGGACGGGAAGACACAAGCTTTAGCAACATTAGCATAGCTGTGTGAGATACAGTGCTAGCATTACAGTCACATTTTCACAGGAACATTATGCTAGGTTAGCCTATTCGCTGCAGAAAGACCATATCCGTAGCTGACTGATGAATAGCAGCCAGATTGCATTTTAAGATGTGTAGCGAACCTTTTTGAAAAAAAGGGAAGCAAAAGTGACATGATAGATTTTTTTCTTTTTTTTGCTTTTAAACAGGCTTTTGGGACATATGTTACGATTTGAATATTATTAAAGAGTAAATTTTGCATTTTACAGTAACCCCTTGTTTATCGCGATTAAATGGTTTCAGGCCCACCTGCGTTAAATGAATTTCCGTAATATATGAGTCATTGTTAGGAAATGGAAAAGTTTCGTAGTTAGCATACAAACCCTGTAACATGAACACTAGTGACCACAATACTACATGTAACTTGCCTTTCAATATTTTCTGACCAATAATAGACCATGGTCAACCACAAAAAACTTTATTAATTAATTATGATTTGAAAAGCAGCAATATAGTGAGGGAGTGATATCCCAACAGCAATACAGCAAGAGGTTACAACATTATACCCGTGTGTCGTCATTCACTGTGCTAGTAAACTGTACCTGTTCCCTTCTTGCAGATGTAGGGCAGATTGTAGTTGCACGGCACGTCGTTCCATTTACCATCTTCATGAGCAATGGTCACCACGCAGTCCTCACCTCCCGCAAAGAAGTTATCTGGCTGGCTCTCCCGCCAGTTTTCGTATACCTGCAAAAGAAGAAATGATTGCAATTTTATTTATCAGCAGGTAGCAAGATTGGAATCTGGAATGCATTTTATGTGAGGGTTTGTGATTGTGTTTTGACATATTTTGCACAAACATGAAGGAACTACTTGACTTTGACTGCGACTAACCAGTTCATTGCCATCAGTCCACTGAAAATCGTCTTCGACAGTGCGGTCATTCAGACCCACCCAGGCGTTGTCATGACCCAGACCTTCAGAGAATCACCCAAAACATATTGTTATAAGTGTGATCATGTGTTTAAAATGTGGGTATGCTAATTGTAAACAATACAAATACTTTATTTAAGCTCTTTGCACACTCACCTCTTCCTGGGTTTTTTTTGTATTATGACACACAGTAGAACCTCAGTTTTGTCATTTATTTATTACAAAAGGTCAGACGAAAACCGAAATACAAAACCCAAATAAATTTTTCCATAAGAAATCATTTAAATCTAGTTAATCCATTGCAGACACCAAACGTATTGACAAAAACACATTTTACAAAAAGTAAAAGGTTTACATGCAGACAACAAAGTGAAATTTCATTTGGCATTTATATGCAATAAATGCCAAATGAAATTCTAGGCAAATTGATTGCCTAAATATGTTTTATATTATTTGTAATAACTTTCTACATTGTTCGTTTTTTGAAAGCAAATGGTAAATTTGTCGCTACCTAATGTTGCTGTGAAAATGCATGTATAAGGCTTTGAATGTTTGTCGCTATGGTGGCATTGTGTTTAGAATACAATGTGTAAATAAGACATGACAATCTGTTCGACTGCAACTTTGATGTCGTTCTTCTAATTTTTTTCTGTGTAACACAGTATCAGAAATAGCATCCAAACATCCAAAATGCGTTTATACCGTAATTCCAAACCCAATGCTTCTTCTAATGGTGGTCCTTCATAGCATTCTCAGTGAAATGAACATTGCAATGAACAGAATGCAAGCTGTGTGTTAATTTCTCTCTCGTTCATTCGTAGTCTTAAACCTTCGAGTTTTGAAAACAAAAACAAACTTACAGTATCACTTCGACCCTGCGAACAGCCAGCGGGAACACAAAATTTTAGCATGACTACTATTTTGATGAAAAGCACACAGAACAAAGTCGAGAAACTACCTCGAGAAGATTTTGTTTACTTGGCTTTAGCTCACAGGCATCACACCAATGAGATCACTCGGGAAACGGCCCTTTTCTGCCACCATAAGGAAAATGCACAATCGCAGAACAGCAACCTCCAGAGATTGGTCATGGAGACCAAATGACACCCACTCCAAATGACACCTAGGTCAAAAGATATGGAAGTGCAAAACAGAGGAGAACCAGATGGAATGGCAACCTACTGACAATTTCCTCAGATCAAAGGCGGTGGGCATAGATATCAATACCATCGATACTTGCATCACTATATGGTAGAAAGAACACTACACATGTCATCATCGTTCACCAACAGGAAATTCAAAACTGCACTGTGGAACCAGTGAAAGAAGTTGAAAGGCACAATCATCTACATAAGTGAGCCCCTGACAAAACACAATGCTGACTTAGCCAAGAAAGCACAAGACTTGAGGAAGCAGTCACAGATACAACACAGTTGGTGCAGCAATGGCAAAATCTAAATCCAGCTAAACAAAGGTCCAGGAGAAGCAAAAGTAGTTGTTGACAGATATCAACTATCTGGATATATATTAAACGTATCGTATTACCATGACCACAAAGAAAATGGAGGATACAACCCACAAAGAAAGAACCAAGCAGTTAGAGGGATTACATTCAATAACATTTCACATTTGATATCGTTGCAATGCCTGCTCAGCAAGTAATGAAATAAGGAACCCATGTACATATCTACATTCACAGTGCAACACGGAAGACAGCAGGGAGTGGATACGGACGTCAACAGAGGAAAAAGGAAGCTTTTTCCTTTGCATTGTTAAACAAAAGTATTGCTAATTGATGTGAGGGGACAGGATTAAGTTAGCTCTGCTTCTTCCTAGACCTTTTTGATTATGTGGAACTGGGAACTGCATCATGAAGCATTCAATGTAAACCTTATGTATGTTTGAAATAAATGAAACCATAATTATAACACTCAGTGCTTATTAGGAGGAAGAAAGGGGGGAGATACAGATTTGTTTATTGTTCTGTGTGCGTTCTTTGCATGCATTCTCATAATAATAATTCTCATAATAATTAATAACAATAATAAACCACCCACACACACATAATAAGGATGATTGAAGGATTCCCTGGCTGCAATCTGTCTACATTGTTCCAACTGTAAAAGCACCACTATCAATTGTTCACAGAGGCTGAGTCACCAACATGTTATTTGGGCACTTAATTTACCATACTACCTCGTTTGGCTGGACGATAACCAAGACAGTGTACAAAAACCAAGACATATTTTTAGCAATCATTTTTGTAGAAACCGAATCATACAAAAACTTGAGCGTACAAAAACTGAGGTTCCGCTGTACACCACAATCAAGCTGCAAACCAAAATTCTCCCCAAATTGACCCAGTTTGTGCCCCTTTGTTAAGTGCACACGTACTATTGACAAACTCTTGTTCATTGGCGGTGGTGATGCTGCTCAGATGGGCGCTGTGTTCTCTGCAGTCTTTCTCTGCGTCCTCCCACGTGTGTCTGTGGGTGAAGTATCTGCACGGCAACACCAATATCCGACACATAAAATAGTTATAGAATACATAGAGTAGGCATCGATTAAAAAACATAATGTTTAATATACGGAATATTCCGCATGTATGTATTTGTTTGTGTAAGCAACCGTTGCATACAAAAGAGTGAACATTTGTCAAAATATGCACCCCTATTGTTTTGCCAGTGCTATTATTTTTCTGACAAATCCACCACATGCTGCAGCAATTATTCAACTCTGAAGGCTCACCCTATAAATTTGATTAGTATTGACATTTCTCCCAAAGCTCAAACAAACAAACAAATAAAACACAGTAACTTTAGGGTGTTTAGCCAGATTATCACAAAATGCGCTACACGTCCTTAAATGATTTTTCACTTGCATAGCGCTTCTTCACCTTTACGGCACTCAGAGCGCATTGACACTGTTTCTGAATTTGCCGACAGATGACACATCATCAGAAGCAACTAGGGCTAAAGTATCTTTCCCAAGGATACTTCGACATGATCACGAGAGGATGGAGGATCAAACCCGCAACCTTCAGATTGGAAGATGACAATTCTTACCGTCTGAGTACTACCGCCCCCTCTTTAGGGGACTGGCAAGCACATATCTGTGAAATTTGAGCAATGTTGCTTGAAAAACATGGCCATCATCAAGCAAAACATCTTTGCAGGGGCATGGGTGGGGCTTAGCCATTAATTGTCCATAAATCAGTCGTTTGTCTAATGATTACACAACTTAGTTACAGTTACAATTACAGTATTAGTAGGTCTAGCAAGTCTTTAAAAGCATTTTCACCAAATGTCACACTGTCTTGTGAAAAAAATAGGGCTCCAAAATGTCTTTATTTGTGCAGGAGAACAAGTGAAAAGTGTAACTGAAAGTATTGGATATCAGAAAAAAGAATCTTGCCTGTAGCAATGGCCATGGAACTTCCTCCAGCCATGATCACAGCCCTCTATATCTGCAAAGATATCAAGACAAGGGGGAGTTAGTAAAGCTATGCTTGTATTGTAATTGAAAGAGCAATTTGAGGCGCTACATAAAAGACAGGGGAGCTACTGATTACCACAAAGGTTAGATATTCATTCATCCTCATAACAAGAGCAACACACACTTACATGCACTTTGCTTTTAATCACAGATTGCATCTATGAGAAGAAAAATAAAAGACTAGTTTCCTGCTCCAGTCAGTATTTTGAGCCTCTCACCTTTCTCACATGTGTCTCCTCCATAGCTGGGCAGGCAAAGGCAGAGGAAAGAATCAATCTTGTCAATGCAAGTGCCTCCATTTTCACATGGTTCTGACTGGCAGTCGTCAACATCTGCAAAGAAGAAAAAATTAAACTTATTATGGTTCACATGAAAACATATCATGTCTATGGCATATGGTTCATTTGAAAGTGTTCGCTTCCTTTAGGACAGGCTTCAAGTGGGCTTATAAAGAACAAAATGAAATGCTCATTGACACAAATTGACACCTTCCTGTGTCATGGTCCATGCAAGGCCCAAACATGGCTCACAAACATCCCCCCAACTTCATTAGGTGGAAAGCTAGAGGTGTATACAACATTCTACCTTCACAAAGATAATAATGCTCCCTTTTCGTGATTCAGGTTGTTTGCAGCGATGCGGATGATCCACAAGACACTCGTCTTGTTCTAATGTTTGTTTGCTGATAAGATTCCTTGTCAGTGAGATCTGACCTCCAGGGATCAATAACATCATCCTAGTTTGTCAGTCTATCAGCCTAACCTTTGAGACCACCTTCTATCACTGAGATTGACAGCTCAGTCTTTAACTTGGTGTCAAAGCGCTGCCAGAGCACCTTCTGTCAGTGTGTACATCCTGACGCAGTGTAGACTTTGTTACGCCAGTGCGTGTGTGGGGGTGTGCGTGTGTGTGTATGTGTGTGGCAGCATCACTCACCAATCTCACAGTTCTCCCCCGCGTATCCTTGCGGGCAGTAGCAGCTGTAGCCTGTTCCCTGAGGAAGGCACTTTCCTCCATGCAGACACGGGTTTGTCACGCAGGGTTCCACTGGAGGAGACAATTCCATACACGTTAGGGATTTGCTAACTAATTCACCTCACACATTTATACTAATACACCTAATAATAATTATAACGATAATAATAAAATCATTTTTTAAATAATGTTTCCAGGGCTAGCCTCTAAATCAGCCATTACCAAAAGATAGACTTCGGCCCGGTGGTAGCCCTTTACAGACCCGTCACCAATGAAAGTAATAACATATAATACATATGATCATGCTCGCGGACCGATTGCAGCGGCAGTTTGCATTACTTCACCTATTACGGTTACGTGACAGCAGTTGTATTTAACTTGTTAATTCATTGCTTGTACAGTCAAACTTATTATATATCTCAAATTTGGTCCTGTTTTCTTTGAAATAGTAATAATGTATTCCATTTTATAGCATTTCTCAAGGTACCCAAAGGCGCTTCACAATGAAGTGAACACATTATTCATTCACTTCTCAGTCACACGCTGGTGGTGGTAAACTGCACCTGTAGACACAGCTGCTCTGGGGTAGAATTACGGAAACACGGCTGCCAATTGGCACTTGCGGCCTCTCCGACCTAGGCAAGGTGGATTAAGTGTCTTGCCCAGAGACACAACGACAGTGACTGGGTGGAGAGAGCAAGGATCAAACCGCCAACCTTCTGCTTTCTGCTCTACCTCCTAAACCGCTGCTGCCAAAAAATGCAAATTAGGTGCCAAATTAAGTGTGTTGTAGGGTGATGTGCAGTGTTTTGATGTTTATATAAGCTAGTCTCTTTGACGCAATTTAAGGCAAAATAAGGTACAGAGCTTTGCTGTGGAAAAATTGCCTTTCTCAATTTTAATTGAAATTAAAAAAATATTCAAAATTAAACAATAATTAAACAAAATTATAAATAATGAAATATTAATCTAGAGGTAAGCAATGCCAGAGACACTGCATGTGAATGCGTGGAGCTGAATGAACGAATGAAGGAGAAAAAACAGAAATGAGCAGGAAAGGCGTGAGTGTAAAATGCTAAAACTAGCATGCTAACAGTGCTAACATTAACATGCAACACCCAGCATGGTAGAGCTAACTGTCTCTGTGTGTGAATACTTACAGAAATGTCAAAATATGCTAAAATGCTAAAATTAGAATGCTAGCACTAGCATGTTAACACCTGTCATGATAGCAATAAGTAATTATATGGGTTTCAACTTGAAAACAGCTCAAATGCAACTGTTAATGTTAGCATGTTAGTAATGCTAACATTAACATGCTAAGCCTGGCACAATAGCACTTAGTGTATGCCAATGTTAAAACTATCTGTGTTAAAGACCTGTGTAATGAACAGTTACACGTTATAAATAATATGTCTTCATTATAAAAAGATTACTTCTTGTTTAGTTCTTTATTTTATTGCGTATTATTTGTATTTAATCACTTATATTCATATGCATTTCTTGTCACTGCCTCTGAATAAACTTAATAATCTCTAAATGAAAATAAAATACAATATCTCTAGGAAAAATTCTGAATTCTGGAGTTAGTTGTTTTTTACTGAAATCAATGCTATGTAGTTCTTTGTTAGACCACCCAAATGCAAATATTTTATATAAATCTGTCCAAAATCACAACAGGCTAATTGTCAGCATTGTCTCAGCCAAAGCCAAAGGTGCCAACACACACACACACACACACACACGCACGCACGCACACGCCTGCACACAGACACACACATATCCATTTCACACCACACCTCTTTTCACAGGGATCACAAGCCACAGAGTCTCGACCTCGCCATCCACTCACAGTGGCGGTCTCCATGGTTACCATATGGAAGGCAAGCTCCAGCTCGCTCCGCAAAGTGTACTGGGCAGCGTGAGAACTTCAGACAATAAGCATCCTCGGCAGAAATGAGCAGACCCACCGCTGAGTGCCTCGTTCTGACTATTCACCCTCTAAATGTGTGTGTGTGTGTGTGTGGTCTGCTACCACAATTATACATTTCCATATCAATTGAGGCACCACCACGTGTTTCTCCCCTCAACCGCTCATTATATCAACTTAAGGTCTTTGAAAAGCAAGCACCACCCGTTCCTTTCTGGTCACCAAGCGCGGCTGTGGGAGTCTTTGTTCTGCCCTATGTGACAACATGTGTGTGTGTGTGTGTGTGTGTGTGTGCAGACATTTGTGTATTGTTGACAGAGTAAAAAGAGTCAAAATCAATACCAGAGCTATGATTTTTCCAAAGGCTGATTCTCTACCTGTAACTCACCAGAGGCTTATATCCTTAATGACTATGAGTATAACGGTACATGTATTCATAATCAGATTTTTGGTCCAGAACATTGAGTACAGTACACTTTAAGTGAGGAACAGTATAACTGTCCATAGTCACGTGTCTATTCAACTATTCCTGTGATTCATTTTTTGACAAAAATTTTTAGCCAAACTTTTGTCCCAGTTTTTGTAAAGTCTCAGTTACGATATTGCATGTAAAATATCGCATGCAACAAACTACTACTGTCGTTCTGCAGCACTAGCACCCAAACAAAGCATCCCACGTGTTGACGATAGGGATGTCACGAAACATTCACTTCAAAAGACTAGACGATACACGCGATTGGGTCTACAACGAACAAGACAAGATTTTAACATTACTTTTAAGGAAAGTACAATAAAAAATATGAAAAATATATGTCTATATATTGCAATATACTAATTTCATTTCTACTACGTTACACGGCGTGTGCATGCTAATGGCCCCGCCTCCACCCGCTGAGACAAACAGACTGTATGACAGACAAAAATGCTCAGACTGAACTCTCTTCCTGCTTCTTTGAAGGCCAGAGATGAAGAAAACAGATACGCATGCTCATGGGAATATATTGACGGTGGAAAAGTATTGAGTTCATTTTAATTTATTGTGTGACTAATTAATTAATTTATTATTGTCCCAGCCTAGTGCCTATGAGACATTTTGTTTCTCAATGAGAAATTTTGCCATGTTTTAATCTTATGAGATTTCTTGACACGAGATCTTGTCACACCTCCCGTGTGTACAGTTTTTCCATTGAGAGTAACTGTAAATAAAGCGACATGAGGCCAAAGAAAACTGAGGGTGCCAGCAATTTGATAATGATGGTGAAAAACACTATTGAATTCAAGAAAGAACTCATTGCAAAATACTAAAATCGGCATCTCATCTCTTCATCTTCGTCATCGTCTATAAAAGTAAAAATTATGTTAAATGTTAATTTATTAGTTTAATTTGTCATTTAGAATTATTTATCTTTATTTTCTGCATGCAAAACCATAATTATTTAAATATTTTATGTTTTATGGTAGGAAAGGAGGTAGGAAAACTGATCTACGTACCAAACTGCAATTATGGCGTACTGCTACATCCCTACTAATGAACATAAAAAGCCCAAAAAGCGCTACCACAAGGTGACTTCTGTAGATCTGTCACACAACAATTTAACCATTTCAAGCATAACGATCCGGGATGAGAGGCACCCGTTTGCATCAGTCAAGGTCAAGGCATGCCTTGACAAATATCAGCTGAGCTATGAGCCTCCGAGTAAGAAAGATAGACCTTGAGCGATTGGCTGTTCATTAAAGTGAGTGGCATAGAAAAATCAATAGTGTGTGTGGAAGGAGCTGACACTGTGTGCAGACACACTGACACAAACAAAATCTAACACTTGTGCTTTGTATGTGGATATACTGTAGTGTAGGTGTGTAAACCATGGAAACAATTGGTGTGATGCAACAAACAATAACATTTGTTTGTAAATGTGCAAGCTTCCCTTATCATCAACAGACTGACGAAGTGATGAGCAGCAAACACTTTACTGTACCTGCATCACAAAACACACAGCAGCCATTACTTCAGTCCCTAGCAAGCACATCCATCCATGTCTTGTATTTATGTGGTTAAGAAATCAGCGTTTGTGTGTTTATGGCCCTCCTCCTGCATGCCTCCCAGGACTCTCGCTCAATCAATCAACCTTCGTACCGAACAGAGGCAACCCACCCACCGGCTCGCTCGTCAATACAATTTACAGCTGTTCTCTCTTCTTAGAGCCAGTTGGCAGCTGGGGCTTGCAGTTTTGCAGAGGAGCAAAGTAATCACCACAAAAATGTGGGCTAACGCCATGCCCACGAGGCTTTCAACTGGTAGATGTTTCCTGTAAGCGTGCTCATTATCAAGCTAAAAAATAAGTGAGGATAAAAGCCAGCCGGGAGCTCCGCTGACATGCACCGTGCTGCACACTTAATCAGCAGACTGCCTACCCTGACAGAAAGGGGGTCTCTCTTTTTTGATGAGCGGGGTGAACAATGTATTATTCCAAATATACAAGGCAGGGCCAAGGTCAGGTGAGGAAATGAAAAGAGATCATTTATAAACCTATAGGTTTTTTCTTTTTAGTTACAACAGCTTTAGGTTGATTAGCAACCATTCCCATTCATACCTTCTTCCCTCGCTGACCTTTTGTGATGATCTGCATCACACCATGAAACAGCAAAGTAAGCAAGCCGCCACATTATTTGCCGTTAGCCATTAAATGTACAGTACCAGAAGCCTTCATGCAGACCTCCTCACAATGAACTGGTGTAAAAATCGAATGTGGTGTCAGAAGCTGCCAGCCAGCCAACAGCAGAAGTAGCTGGTATTTACAGACTTAAGCGTGTCAGTGAATGCACCATCAGAACAAAGTCATTTCATTCTAATGAGGATGTCATGTTTTGTAAAACATCATCTTGCACTATATGAACCAAAAGTACTGGGACAGCTGGCCATTACAAAATAACAAGTAGGGCAGTGTTTCCCATGCAATTTAAATTCATATTTATCTGTGGCAGGTTGCCACAAATACTGTAGATTTACTCATAAACACATAAGCCACCTAGCCTCTCTGAGCATAAAAAGACAGAACAAGATCAGTTGCTAATAGGAATGTCCCGATCCACATTTTTTGCCATCCGATCCGATTTTTAAAAATATTTTTGACAATCCAATCTAGTAGCAATCCTTTTATTTTAATAATAAACTTTTGCAATAAGCATGAATTTGTGGAATTGAATATCCATTCATTTTGTATACAGCTTATCCTCATTAGGGTATGCTGGATCCTATCCCAGCTGACTTTGGGCGGGAGGCGGGGTACACCCTGGACTGGTCACCAGTCAATCGCATGGCACATATAGACAAACAAAGACATACAACCATTTTCACTCACATTGATACCTACGGACAATTTAAAGTCGCCAATTAACCTAACATTGGAATGTGGGAGGAAACCGGAGTACCCGGAGAGAACCCACATGCAAACTCCACACAGAGATGTCCGACGGAGCTTCGAACCCAGAACCTCCTGACTGTGAGGCCAACATGCTAACCATTTATCCACCATGCGGCCTGGAACTGAGTATGGTTATTAAAATACCTCTTCAAAGCATTACAAATAATCCAACCATAGCAGTGCCGAATTTACTATATTTTATTACACGGCATAACCAACAATATTGCTTGGCTTTTGTAACAAACCTCTGTGAGTCAAGTCCCTAGTGAAAATAAAAGTCCATCCAATAAAAGATTAAATTGAAAAAAAATGTGTCTGCAAAATACTGTAGCGGTGGAATTATTGTTTTGATCGAGGCTGCTGTTTAGTGTGTGGGCTGTAGAGGGCAGTGGTGCTCAGCATGCTCCTTATAGCAAGTGTTACGAGTCGAGTGCACAGAATAAGAAACTGGCAAGTGGAACATCTTGTCGAAGGAGTGAGTGCTCTGTGTTGACATGCAAATAAATGGCTAACCGAATTAAAGACATCCTGATGTGGAATTATTCAGCCGCCATTACAATACTTTTAGGGTAGGACAAATTTTTTGACATGGTTGTAGATCAATTTGTGGTGGGATTTAGAACAACCAGTGGTTAGCGTGTCACTCACCGTGGGAGCTCTTGGCACCATGACAAAGGAGTCAGGGCACAGTGAGGGACAACAACCGCTGTAGCTGCGAGCTGAATATGCATCGCCCCAAAGTGAAACTAACTACGATACCCCACGGACTTGTCTACAAGGTGGCAGTGTGTTTTATCCTTCATCCGGATGGCAACCAGCTTAGAGGTGCATTTATTGTACCTATCATGTTGGAGAGTGGCCCAGAGTTACGGCCACAGGATCGGCCCAATCTCGCGACGGAAAACGATCTTTTCCGATCTTCCAAATACAGTAGATTGGCAGCCGATACCGATCCTGAAGATCGGACCGGGGGCGGAACTGTGGGCGCCTCCACAAATTGAAAAGCACTAGCTTGTCCAGTTTGTTTGTGAAGAAATTATAGAATAAAGTATAAAGCCAATTAGGTAATTTCGTCATAGAACATCCAAGCCACCGTAGTGCTCCTTGTACTAGTGTGATATTGACTTTTCCCCACAATGTTACCACTTGTTTTATTTTACTTTTTATTTTTTCTTCAGTCTGGCATTAATATAAAGCAAGACAGCCATGGACTGCAAATGGTTATTATACAGAAGCCGGTTAAATAAAAGCAGAACTTCAATCTCAAAGCTCACCAGCTGGAACCAGAGTGACGTTGCTGATGTTCAACCTGGTGCTCTCCTCCTCTGTGTTGACAGGTAAAAGGGACCCTGAGCCCACCGTCTGAGACCAGGCTGGCTCCTCCTCCTCAGGAGAAGTTTCCACAGAGACGTTCTGGACCGTGACTCTCTCCAGTGAAACCCATTCCAGCAATTTTTGGGAACTGTTGTGGTTGTTTGAGGAGGAAGGAGATGGTGGCGGGCCTCCAGATACAGTTTTTGGTGAAGGGGGTGGAGGTAAGGAAGGTGACGGATGTAAAGAAGGTGACGGATGTAAGGAAGGGGATGGAGGTAAGGGAAAGGGTGATTCCGAAGGGGAGAGAGATGTTTCAGACTGGGCTGGTGATGAAGATGCAGAAGATGATGTAGATATGGATGTTTTGATGAGGGGTGATGGTAAGGCTGATGAAGAAGATGAGACCTCCAAGTGTGGTTGGTCAGACAGGGATTGGGTATCAGTTGGCACGGTGGTGGAGTATGTGGTTGTTGATAAGTCAACATTCCCTTCCACAATTGTGGACATCACTGTGGGTTCAGTGGTGCTGTCAGCCATTGTGGTGGTGCTCCTGGTTGTGGTGGTGGTCTGTCCTTTCTTGTGACCCCTTTCTCTAGACCTGGACCTCTCCCTTGGTTTGCTGGTTCCAGCTGGCCGTCTGGAAACTTGTATCTCCCCTTTGGCCTCTGCAGCAGTAATCTCACCACTTCCTTCATAATCTCCTCTGCTCTTATATTCTGCTTTGCTTCTCTCTTCCCCTCTATTCTTTTTCCCTCGGCCTCGGCCTCCTCTAGAAGTGGAACGAGAGCTCACTGTGACGGCCTTCTTCTCACTAGACTGTGTGGTGGTCTCAGTGTCCACACGGACCCACACGGCTTCCACGCTGGTTAAGGTTGTTTCAGGGGCTGGATTGGAAGTGATGGAGAGATGTGACTTTGATGTCACCGCACTGGTGGTTGCCCCTGTTGTCACGGAATTATTAGCGGCAGGAGAAGATGGTGAAGGAGCTGCTGATTCTTCATTCGATGGGGTTGTGTACTCCTTTGAGGGACCACTGGATGCTGAACTTCCCCAAGAGAAAAAACCTGTGGAAGACAGCAAAAAAAGGATGAGGGAAGTAGTTTTTTTTTGTTTATGTAGATCCACGTTAGCGTCTGCTCCAGTGGTTGCATGTCTTCCTGGGGTCCACCATTAAAATGACAAATTACATCAAATTACATTGCCATAACATTGTGAATAAATATTCAAAATCCAAGGAAGTGGCCTATATGGGAAAGGCCAAACTTCTGCCTCTTGGCTACTTTCATAGATCCCGGGGCATTCTCAGGCCAGCTGAAAGACATAGTCAGTCCAACATGTCCTGGGTCTTCCCCGAGGTCTCCTACCAGTTGGACGTTCCCCAAACACCTTCCCACAGAACTGTCCAGGAGGCATTCTGACCAGATACCCGAGGCACCTCCTCTGGCTCGTCTCAATGTGAAAGAACCAGCGGTTCTACTCCGAGCCCTTCCCGGAGGACAGTGCTTCTCACTTTATCTCTAATAGAGAGCCCAGCCACCCAACGCAGAAACCTCATTTTGGTCGCTTTTACCCGTTAGCTTGTCCTTCCGGTCACTACCCAAAGCTGATGATTAAACAGTAGGTGAGGGTAGGAATGTAAATCGATCGGGGATAACATCCTGGACTCGGACTTGGAGATGCTGATTCCCATTCCAATAGCTTCCACTTGGCTGCAAATCCATCCAGTGACAGTTGAAGATCAAACTCGATAAAACTACATCATCTGCAAAAAGCAGGACCCAATCCTGCAGCCACCAAACCAAATCCCCTTCGCCTAAAAATTGTGTAAAAGTAATAAATAGAACAAATAAAATAATTGACAAAGGGCAGCCCCGGCAGAACCCAATACAAACTGGAAACAAGTCTGACTTATTGTTGGCAATGCAGACCAAGCTCTGACACTGGTCACACAGGGGTTGAACCGCCTTAATTAGGTGGTACTCTCAGAGTACTCCGCACAGGCTTCCTCACAACACATGTGGACTGATTGGGAAAACTCCCATGCACCCTCAAGGATCCTCCCGAGAGAGTAAGTCCACAATTCCACGACCTGGTGAAAACCACACTGCTCTTCCTGAATCTGAGATTGAACTATCTAGCGGACTAGTCTCTCGTGAACCCCCGAATAGACATTACCAGGAAGGCTGAGGAGTGTGATAGCTGAAAAAAACCCTCCAGTACACATTCTTAAAAAGTGAACCACCACCCAATCCACTCTACCAATCAAGAGGCACAGAGTATAATGTCCACGTTATGCTGAAGAGTTGTGTCAATCAGCATCCAGGGCCTTAAGAAACTGTCCAGATTTCATCCACTTTTTGACCACCCTGGCTAGTCCCCTGGCACTGCTTCCTTATTGGAAAACGTGTTGGTTGGACTGAGGAGGTATTGGAAGTATTCCTTCCACCGGTCTACAACATCTTGAGTCAAGGTCAGCAGCATCCCATTCTTCCATACACGGTGGATGGTGGTCCAGAATCTTTTCAAAGCCATATGAAAGTTGTTCTCCATGGCTTCTGCAAATTCCTCCCACATCTGAAGTTTTGTAAACTGCTTGGCCTGCCTTTACCTGTCAGCTGCCTCTGGAGTCTCATGCACCAAAAAAACACAATAGGAATGTTTCCTTATCTTGACGGCATCCCTCACCTCTGATGTCCACCAACAGGTTCCGGGATTACCACCACAACAGGTGGGTGTCCACACATCTAGACACCCTTATGTTTGATCATGGTGTTCATTATGGACAATCTGTGACAAGCATAGAAGTCTGATAACAAAGCACCACTCTGATTCAGATCAGGCCAGCAGTTCCTCCCAATGACGCCTCTCCAGGTCTCAATGTCGCTGCCAACGTGAGCATGTCCCCCACCAGAACAAGGAAACACTCTCCAATACTCCCTCTGGGGACTCCAAAAAGGGTGGATATTCTGAACTGCTGTTTGGCGCATAAGCACAAACACAGCCAAAAACTGCCACACAGCTCATTTTGCACCCAACCTCTTTGGCCCTATCCAAGGGGGTGAGGTGATTTGAGGGGGCCCCCATTTTGTTTCTTTGGGTTGTGCCTGGCTGAGTCCCATTGGTGTGGGCCCACCACCAGACACTCGCCATCGTGCCCCCACCTCCAGGCCTGGCTCCAGAGGGGGATTACAGTCACCCACGTCCGGGCGAGGAAAACCTTAATCAAACACCTTTTTCTCATCATAGGGGTCTATTTGAACTACGTTTTGTCTTGTCCATCATCTAGGAGCTGTTTGTCTTGGGTGACTCTAGAAGGTGACAACTTAGTTCCCAGGATCATTGGGATACGCAGAGAAAATGTTCTCAACGAAAAAATCTTGTCACATTTTTATCTTACAATATCTTGTGACACAAAATCTTGTGACTCTCCTAGTTATTAGCACTTTTGTAATTGTGACATTTTGACTTTCAAACATGGTAATTATATTTAACTTATTTACTGATGAATTAGCTGTGAGACAACTTCCTAGTATTTCCATATTGCGTCCTCTGTTCCTAGAACTCCCAGATTGTGTTCTGACGAGACCCCCATTCAGAACTGAATTCTCATAAACCACTTTCACCTGACTGGAACCAGGTCTCAATTGTTATAGTACTTGCAATAGACTTGCAATAGTATTTACTGCATTTGTTGAGTTGTTTTGCACAATTGGCTTAGTTTTGCTCAAGCTGTGTTGTTTAAAAGGAACACAGAAATAATTGCATTTTTGTTGATATTGTCACATAATCCTATATTGCTGTATTTGTATACTGTTATATTGTTCATAAATAAATTAGTTGATAAAAATATGTACTTTTGTTTGCCCTGTGTTTTACTGTGATCATAACTGTGATCAACAAATTCATGGGAAATATCATTCAATTATCTTTAAAATTTCAGTATTAGTAATACTGGCCCTGTATTTTCTTAAATAAGATAGAGTTTATTGTATATGTACAATAAAGAAATATGTTTCCCTGTATAATAAAAATTCTCTATGAATGACCGTGACAAGCAGTAACATAAGAAAATGAAAAGTAAAAACTAGGTAAATATTTGGTACTTCATACCAAAATATGCAGTATTGCCCACCCAAGTGAGCAGTGAGTTAACAGTGGGAAAACAAACGTGACAACATTTTTTTAGGGGAATTTCAAAACATTTGTGGATATAAACATATTTGTATTGAGGTTTTGCTGCTGCATATAAGCAATTAAAAGCTAATCTCAAAGGCACTTATGTGAGTTTTGGATTTTAGTCATAAACCTAAAATATATTAATATTGTTAGAAAATACAGCAACACCTGCAGCTATTTAGATGTTTTAAAGAAGAACAACCTCAGATGATGGATAAGAACAATTATGGCTAAATGTTATTTGCATAATTGAAGTCTAATTTGTTAAAACGTCCCCAGTTTTCTGAATTATTAACGCACACTTAGATTATTTAATGTTTTTTTTAAATAATTTGACGTTTCAGAAGAGTAAAAAAATATACCAAACTAACTACCTGATGATGTTGTACTGGACAAGTTCTCGTCATCCTTCTTTTTCGCTTCTTCCTCATTCACTGGCCATTTGGGGGTTGCCGTTCCCATCTCCTCACCATCACCAGTTCCTACAAGGTAGTTCCAGGGCTTCCAAAAAGACTTGACAATCCCTGAGAACACCTAGAATTATTAAGAATAGGAGTAATTATTGATGAACTGTGTCTTGACGCAATGGAGGCAAAATAGAGTGCACTACTTGTCTATAACACGTTGGCTGCGTCTCAACCAGTTAGAACAGCTTAGCGTCAGCTATGGGAAATTGAGCTACTTGATGCTAGTGCAACCACTGGCATGGCAACAGGAGTTCAGAACATACACAGATAGATGCTCCCATCCCATTAACCGTGGCGGTCTCTTTAAAGTTACACTTTTTATCCATAGGTCAAAAAAGGTCTGTATTATAAAAGAGTCATAGAAAAGTTATATACAGCATAAATATACTTTTTTTTAAATTTATATAAAAAGTATTTTCTATATTTTTTATACCACCTCACCATAATAACAACCTTCATTTTTCTCAATACTTTCCACAAATTATGTGCAAAGTGGAATATTTTGGATAAGGGTATTACAGTCTTGACTAAATCAATAACCAACGAGAACATCGATTTTGAGCCATAATTGCTTTTGGAGCAAATCAAATTTTTCTACTGTTAACTTTCTGAATGTGTTACAATCATCCTTTTTTTCTCATATTATACGCTTATATTATATTATACATTTGGCAATCCAGCAAATGCAGGAATAATATACTCTGACATCTTTGACCATTTCCCTGTATTTCAGATCTCTTCAAGTAATAGTTTCAAACATAAAGATGATTGAACATGCTTTTGTAAGATGAATGAACAGAGCATGAAATGCTTCAGACAAACGCTTGAAAAAGTAAATTGGGATGATGTTTAAGATCATCAGGACGCCAATAAATCTAATCAATATTTTATTCATTTGTTCAAGTCTGTATTTATTGAGTTATTTCCACTTGTGAGTCTTACCATTTTTTAAAGTAGTACCCAGTGCTTCTAACAAGACTATGGACTAATTTCTATCCTACCATGTTTCTACAAAATTCTGAAATTTAGTATATACAAGAGTTTTGTAACACATCAATGACAACAAGATTCTGTCTAGACACCAATATGGTTTTTGCAAAAAAAAATGGGATGGCTTTTTTGCTACTTATAGATAAAAATTTTAACTGCGCAAAACATGTTTGCTTTTGGTATTTTCCTTGCTCTTTCTAAAGCATTTTATACAGTTGACCGTGTTATTCTTCTGTCAAAACTCTTCAAAACATTGTGATCAGATGGTTTAGTGATTGTCTTAGTGACAGAGAACAATCTGTCTGTATTAATGGTCATGTATCGCAGAGAGCAAAACTATATTATGGTGTGCCTCAAAGCTCTATGCTTTGCCTCTTTCTGTTATCTGTTTTTGATTGTTTTTCATCTTTCTTTCTTTTTTTTAATGAGCAGCAGTCTGTGATTTACTGGCGACCAGTCCAGGGTGTACCCCTCCTCTCGCCCGAAGTCAACTCGGGTAGGCTCCAGCATATCCCCACGACCCTAATGAGGATAAGCACCATAGAAAATTGATGGATGGATGAGCAGAGGTAATAGAAATCCCGACAATTAAGCAACTTTTTCCACCTCAAAGAAAAAGGCTAAAACACTCAGATAAACAAATTAACATGATAGATGTGCAACAACAGTACCATAATTTATTAAGTGACACAGGATGCAAGACGAACTAAGCGAAACACGGTCAATGTCAGCACACATTAGAAAATTGCACATAAAAAGAAACAACGTGACTTCAAAAACAACTTGCCAAAACTCTCAGTTAGCTGCCTAATTTATTGTATTAAAATTCAGTGTCAGAATATAAAATGAAGTTGGTATAATAGCGCGTGAAATGTAAGAACCTACTGACACAAGTTGCACATCACTCTCAGGAGTGATCTTTAACCTTTTCGAAAGATTTGATTTCTTTTAGTAGCCACAATGAACCAATAAGTTAATCAATGTTGACAGTCCTCTGAGTATTCAAAACTAGCGCTCACCTCAGCTTCTTTGGATTGTTCCACTGAAGCAGGTGATTTTGTAAAGGCTTGGTGTGTATACTGTAGGTCTTCTATCAAACACATGTAACGGATGCCAGGCAGTGCGGCTGTGTGTGTACGTTGGTAAACCTCACGCCCTCTGGCTTAAGAACTGCGGTCGAGCGGTCAGCACCCTCGCCTTCCATTACGAAGGTCCTGTGTTCAAGCCTCGGTGTGGGCAGTGCGAAGTAGGGCGGGTTACACACACTTTGGTTCAATTATGTATGAACACAAATTGGGCTAGATTTGTATCATAATAGCTTATTTATAACAAAAAAGTCAATATTTAGCAGCTTTGGTCACCCACCATGTAGTCAGAATGGTGCAATCTTGATCAAGGCATTTTTATGTGATTTTAAGAGATTGATAGTCGAATCAGACTCCTCTAAATCAAATCATTCGAGCCAAACAAAACTGTCGACTATTCTAGACACCCCTAATGGAAACATCAACCATTTGTGCAGACTTCAAACATGCACCTGCAAAAATATGCGTAAATTTCATGTAATTAAAACTTATAACTGATTGATAAATTGAGGTGCCTCGATGGTAGTACCATTTAAAATAAAGGACTCAACCTTCTTCTCAGCAGGTGTTGGCACCACAGGGGGTTGGAGAAACTGAGGCGAGTCGGGCTCAAATGGTTCCCCCCAGTCAACACTTTGACCTGGAATCATCCGAACGGTCACGTAAGATTCCGATGACTCTGAGGACCAGGGGTCTGACGCTGCTGGGAACATGGTAGTTATTTATCTTATCGATTTGGACATCAGCGCAAGCAAGATGTCATGAACTCCTCCTTACAAGCATTAACTCCATGAAGGGAATCCTCATCAAGGTCCACCAGTCCAGTCCAGTTGGATGAAGCGTGGTTGTCTGTGGATCCTACATGATTTACATCAGTCAATTACATTTGTATTTAATTCATATATGAATCATATAAGACATAGTATATAAGACCTTTGGAAGTAGTAGCTGGTGGTGGACTCGTTGGATCTGGATTCTGTATCTCTGTGGACTCAGTACTTCGGCCTGTGAGGTAGCTCCAAGGCTTCCACAGGGAAGTGAAGATCTGTGAGATGGTATCCGTGTTCTTCACGTTTCCTACAAAAATGACACCCGCTATAGAAGATGCACTGTTTTTAAAGATACTACAGTAAATCCTAACCCTCCTCCTTTCACTGCTTGTGTCAATCCAGCATTTTCACAGCTACATGACAGTGTAAAGCTGGAGCTCAGGATTCACTGTTGCCATGGCTACAAGAGTGGCCTTGGCATGTGCTGTCAGTGTTGCTACAGAATGCAAGCATCAATTTGGAGAGAGAGCTTCTTGGACTTTGGCTTATTGCAACAAGTATGTACTTCTGTAGGAGCTAGTGAAATACTGCTGTAGTGTGAAAAAATATAATGTAATTATTACATGAATTATTCTCACAATTTCACTAATAATTGGAGGCAAGGCAAGTTTTTTGTGGCTTTCGCCGTCACATACAGTACTATGCGTAGTATGGTATTGTGTTGTTAGGTGCTGTGTTCACGAGTTTGCAGAATTATGCAAAAACTACACGTGTATAGCAACAACCATTTCAAGTTTGCTGAACATCAGAGTCAAAATGTGTCTCGAGGAACCGACAACTCCCTGAGCAAGAATGCAAATTGGAGCGGCCTCGTGCACACAAAATGCAGCACACAACCACAACTTCAAGTAACTTCTAGGAGCTACTAATAGCAAGGAAGAATGATTTATTATTCAAATGTAGGCATTATTTTAAAACCCCCCTAAGACTTGGCATATGCTGTATGATATTAGTGCCTTTATATGAATCTTTTCAATCAATACACATATATGCGTGTAAGAATTTCAGAAAAATATTATTTGTAAACCGTTCATTGCCTACTCTTTGTGTTGACATGCAAATGACAAGATGATAGTATACATTCTATTGAATGTCTTTCTAAGAGTTATGGCAAAAAGCATCAGTATTGTATGTCAGTGTTTCCCAGCCTTTTTTATCTTGTGTACCCCCAGAGCCTTTTTATCATACAATGAGTATCCCCTCACTCATACATGTTGATAATTCTTACCATATGATATGAGTTTTGGCGCAGCTGTGCCACAGATTATTGACTCCCTAGGGAAACTAGTTGTAGCACACACGTTCGATTTAATTGTCTGGCTTAATATTAAATGACTGACAATATTTGCTTATCATCTTAAAAATTAGGCTGCACGGTGGTTGAATGGGTAGCATGTTAGCCTCACAGTCAGGAGGTTCAGGGTTCGAATCGCCGTTGGGCATCTCTGTGTGGAGTTTGCATGTTCCCCCTGTGCGTGGGTTTTTTGCGGGTACTCCGGTTTCCTCCTACATTCCAAGAACATGCAAGTTAGGTTCATTGGTGATTCTAAATTGTCCATTAGAGTATGAATGTGAGTGTGAATGGTTGTTGTCTGCCCTGCGATTGACTGGCGACCAGTCCAGGGTCTACCCTGCCTCCTGCCTAAAGTCAGCTGGGATAGGCTCCAGCATACCCGTGAGCCTATTGAGGATAAGCGGTATAGAAAATGGATGGATCTTGAAAATTAAATGTATCCAACTACCCCCTGCAATTATGTGTATCTTTGGTTGGGAATCACTGATGTATGGTATGAGTGTGCAGTGCTTATTTCCCAATATTGTACCTCTATAGCAGTATGCGTCATACAGCGCTGTGGCATTGTCACTTGTGATGTTCGGCATCACGGTGTGGATTCCAGCTTTGCTCCCTCCACAATGAGTGCGATGAGTGGGGCTGACCGGGTAGCGTACACTGCTGTCAGAAAGCCAACCCGGGGCGCAGCTATCCAGGCCGGCCTTCCAGGCCAGATAAAGCTGTCCGACTGTGGCCAGCTGACCACCCAGAGACACACAGCGGTCTGAGGCTGAAGACAGTGACAACCTGCCAGGGACCGAAGCGTGAAATACCTCACCTGGAGGCATGAAGTGGAAATTCAGTTGTCAAATAGACAGGCAGGAGGTGGTAGTTAGTTTAAAGCCTGCATTTGAAGGGTTTGACACTTGGAGGGAAGAGACCAGTTTCTTATATTTCTTAGAATTGTCACTCATGAGGAAAAATAGACTATTTTAAGATGCAGGTTTAACAGAAAGCATTGGTGTAGCAGGAATGTGTACATCAACTAAAAATAAATATTCCCTGCAGTGGCTTGTTAACTGAAATATATGCATACGTGAATTATTGTCGGCTAAGGTTAATGCTGTCGAGTTTTGGTATATGTGTAGTTTATTTACCATCCAGTTCTTTTGCAAAACAGTACACATCAAATAACTCCTTTGGGTCCCTCTTCCCATAATTCCTCACTCCAGCAGAGTACTCCTTATGTCCAGAACAGTCAAGATCAGTGGATTGGACAGAATAGCTGCAATGACAATGAAACAATAATCAATGGGAATTACAATATCTAGAATTATACCAGTGCGGATGCATAGTTTTCATATGACCAAACAAATAATATTTTAGGTATCTACATTAGTTACAGGGAGAAGAGATAAAGAAGGTGGAGGATTTTAAGTACTAAGGGTCAACAGTCCAGAGCAATGGAGAGTGTGGAAAAGAGGTGAAAAAGCGTGTGCAGGCAGGCTGGAATGGGTGGAGAAAAGTGTCTGGTGTGATGTGTGATAGAAGAGTTTCAGCTAAAATGAAAGGAAAGGTGTACAAAACTGTGGTGAGACCAGCGATGTTGTTTGGTTTGGAGACAGTGCCGCTAAGGAAAAGACAGGAGGCAGAGCTGGAGGTAGCAGAGATGAAGATGCTGAGGTTCTCTTTGGGTGTGACCAGGATGGACAGGATCAGGAATGAGCACATCAGAGGGACAGCACATGTTAGAGGTTTTGGAGATAAAGTCAGAGAGGCCAGACTGAGATGGTTCGGACATGTCCAGAGGAGAGATAGTGAATATGTTGGTAGAAGGACGCTGAGTTTTGAATTGCCAGGCAGGAGGCCTAGAGGAAGACCAAAGAGGAGGTTTATGGATGTAGTGAAAGAGGACATGAAGGTAGTTGGCGCAAGAGAAGAGGATACAGAAGACAGAGTTAGATGGAGGCAATTGATTTGCTGTGGCGACCCTTAACGGGATAAGCCGAAAGGAAAAGAAGAAGATTATGCATTTTAGCTTATTTTATCTTTCTTACTTGGTCTTTAGTGCGTCTTAGCTGTGCATTTAAGACTGCAAAAAACAAATCCCGTCAAAGTGATCAGTAATAACGTATGACTCTTATCTTGTTGCTAGGCAGAATTTGTGGAACACAGTCATAACTGCCCAAGAAACCAATGTTCTCAAGGCAAACCCTGGATTTTATTTAAATATATAATATATTTATTTAAATATACAATAATCTGTAGTAAAAACACAGGCGACTGTTTCAAGCCGTAACCCACGCAAACCTAAACTCAGCTCTTAACTCCTGCCATCACTTCTTGCCTGCCATCCTTCACCCCTATCCTAAGGAACACATTTATAGCAGCACACACGAGCATGTCATTACGCCTTAAACTACTTATTTACTCTTATTATGTCTACTATATTGGGTAATACTAGTGTAAAGGTGACTTTACGGAGGGCTTTAATAATATTAAAGACCATTGTTAGAAGGTCATAACTGTTTTTCTATGCTCTAACTACAAAAATTTGAGTCATAAATAAGAAGTTCTTCTTTGCGGAAGTTCACTTATCACGGTTGGGTCAGGAGCCAATTAACCACAAAAAATGAGGGATTACCGTATTTCAGAACAATTGCAAGAACCTTGAATATATCTTGTTGACCTTTTAATATGTGGAAAATTGTGATTATGAACTGAGGTAATTACAGGAGGCGGAAAAAGGATGTGTTTGTTTGTTTCCAGCAGACAACGCACCCGACAATTAATGGTGAAGGCCACTTTTGGAGGGATTATTGTATTCAGTTTTCCTCTCAATTTTCTTTTGAGTATTTTGGAAACTTTACAAACCAAAAGAGTTATACAAATAAATTACTCTATTTTACCAGTCGGCGACTATAAGCGTCTCTGTCTAACTAATGAGCACATTAGCTAAGTAGCAAACAAGGAAGTCATTCCTCACCGGACAGTCTGATCGTCCAACCAGCCGGCTGCACAGCTGGCAAAGCCGTCGTAGAATGCGGCCCACATCTGGGCTGATGTTGCCACCTGGGCAGAATTCTCTTGGCAGGCTCGCTTGGCATCTGTGAAGGAGAGGGCGTAACCGGCGCTCTGTGCCTGGTAGTGAAACACCACACCTACAGACACATACAAATGCATTATTTTTTATGTCATTGTTGACAGAAAACCAGTAAAGATCTTATTGGCTAACATTACATTGGGGGTTGTGCTGGAATTTCACAGATGAACAAACGGAAACAATATCATTGGTATTCAGCCCAAATGCCCTTCATTAAAAAATAATTACACAACTACTCAAGTGGAAAATGAGCTCAGAAAAAGGCAACACGGGAAGTCTCATAGTCAATCAATTCAGTCATTGTAAGGTGACAAATTTGCTAAATTAATGCTATTAATGAATAACGATTTTTTTTTCTAAAACACTGGCATAAATGCCATCAATAAGAATGAAAATCCTTTGTCACTGCAGTTTCACCTGACAAGCACTAAACCATGCTACCATTAGTGTTGTTGGTTGCTTCTGCACTTACCATAGACCATCAAGGGCACGGCGTGTCTTTCGTAGTCGTCGCCCATGGCAACCTGACAGTGGTAAGTGCCTGAGTCGTTGGTACGGAGACTGGTAATCTCCATGGTAGCATTGAGGGGATTTGCAGCGTATCCTGGCAGTCTGACACGGCCACTGAAAGCCTTATTCACCTTGATTACATCACCTTCGGCATGAACAGAGACAAGAGGGTGTTGTGTACATTTTAGACAAGGACTAATTAATACTATCATTTCTTTTATTATTTTCTTGTATTTTCTTGCTGTAAAGAAACATGTTAAGAGATTTTGAGTCCTGATAATTTCTTGCAGAATCTATAACATTCAAATTATAAAACCATCCAATCAATCAACATTGATACATGATACATGTATTGAGAAAGGACATGGCTCATCTTGTTAAATGTAAGATTATTAACTTCGCTGCAGGGGCGGGCGCAGCAATGGACAAACGGCTATGAATCCATCGTCTTTAAAATTATTAATAGTAGGGATGTCTGATATTGGCTTCTTTGACGATATTTGATATGCCGATATTGTCCAACTTTCAATTTCCGATTCGGATATCAACCGATATCAATATCATATAGAATATCAACTGTAGCTGTTGTGAAGCTAATGGATACAGCATCAGCAATGCTGAAAACAACATTGTACAACATCAACAAAAATACAAAAACACAAAATATGTTTAAGTTAAAATCTCAAACAACTATTTGTCATCTTTGCACACTTTATTGTATTTCCAACCATAGGATTTCATCCAACACATTCAAAATGCACATAAATATGAATAAATTTGACTTTAACTGTCTGTGGGAATGTTTTCGTGGACAAACATTCCCACAGACATGCTCCAAAAGTTGCTTTGTTATATACCAACAATTCCGTCCCAATACTTGTTGGATGTGCATGTGTTTTCCGTCTCGGTATTACCTTCTGCAGTCAGCACTATGCGTTCCAGAGGGGAGCTCTGTCCGCCTGCTGAAAGTCTGATGAGAGTCCACAGGAGGCGGACAGGTTGACTGGATGAGTTGGCCTGCAGGGTGAAGACACAGGGGAGGGCGGCTTCACCAGCCAGTGGCTGCAGTACAGTAGGATGGGTGATCCTACGCATGTTAACTATGGTGGAAGATGCACCTGCAGAGAGGAGAGTCAATTGTTGTCTTGTCGAATTTGATCCTGAGCAGGCGGGTTTACCATGGAGGGGTGGAATAAATGAGGATCTATATCTATTTGTGGCTTAGCAGATCAATACTTTTTGATTAAAGCATTAATTAGTCATCTCATCGATTAGTGGTTTCTGCACTAAGTATGAGTAGAGAAATGTACATGAGGGGCAGCACTAACTTTACACCAATTTGTCTGCTAATCACACATAAGGGATTCATTACAAGCTCACACACGTTTTCCTTTTATGATTCCAGCAAAGGAATGAATGTGCACACACACCTACACACAAGAGAAGTCTATCATTTTAGATGCTCCTTTTATTTATCACTTTTCTCCATTATTTCCCAATAAATGTCAGCATAATTAATTAGAATAAAGTTCACGCCAAATTAGGATCCTTTCTAAAGATCACTGCATGGCACAAAGCAGTGTGCAATGTCGTTCTGAACGTCACCATGACAACAGGATCACCTTTAAAGATCTAACTAAACAAGCTCTGGGCATCTAGCTGTAACATGCAGGCCATTTGTTTGTTTCATACCTGCAACACATATGTGCTGGAAGATAACGTAAAAAATGCAAAATCATATGAGTGACTGCAAAACAGTCTAGTATATAAATACACACATAAACAAAGGTTCTTTCTTGGAATAATACAAATAGTGGGATTGAATCCCTGGAGGATATTTCCATCTGCATTTAGATTGGACATCTTTCACACACTTAGCCCCCCTGAGATCATCTGTGTGAGCTCAGGAGAGCCCCCCTGAAGCTTTCCCCCTCAAATCAGATGTAATCACACAAAAACCAGGCAGCCCCGAGAGCGTGAGCCGGAATGAGATCGGGAGCCTGGCGGACAAAGCCGGGGCGAAAACTCCAGACAAAGAGAGTCGGGGTAAATTGAATGATGGAAATGGAGGAGGGCTTTGGATGACAAGTGTACTCACAGGCATGGAACTGGCAGATGGGATTGTAAAAATAAGGCTAAAAGTGAGGGGACGAACACTGGAAGTGACTTTTGAGAGCACTTGCTGTCATTAGCAGACATCTCCCCTTCTCTTCGGCTCGCGAAAAGATGGCGAGGGGAGGATTTTAACTATGCTGGCTCAGTGGATGGCAGACATTTAGCATCAGACACAAAAACATGGCCGCCTACATCCTTTTGCTTGGAGACAGTCTCTCAAAAATCAACAGATGCCTCGATTTTTTATTGATTATTTAATGAATGAATGATGATTCAATAACTCCTTTTATTAATTCATTCATTCATTTTCTATATCGCTTATCCTCATTAGAGTCGCAGGTAACTCCTTTTATATCCAGTTATTTACCAAAATAACAAAAAGGAGGGGGGAGTTAAAATACTGCATAGAACGACTTTTAAACGTTAATAATAATTTGCAATGTGAGAGAAGGTGGAAAAGAAGACATAGCTTTCATTGACCATATGGTCTTTTATTAATTAACAAGTGCATTAAAGAAAATGGTTAGATAAAGAGGAACAAAAAGAGGATATTGCTCAATGCAGCAGGAAAAGAACCAATGTTGTAATCATTGTAAACAACTGCACTGTAAGGTAAGTGTAACATGCAACATTTCAATAACGCAACCAACATTTTACAGTGTATGCAAAGGTAACTAAAGTTTGTGGATGCTGACCACTTATCTTGCTTCAAACGCAGCAAGTCCCACCTACACCAAGAGATTGCCTACAGCCACAGCTGTGAATATGAACATGTTTGGACCAGGAACTAATGAGAAACTGTGATAGTCGTTTTCTTTTCTTGAGCACTTACCCTGCGACTATCTGAGACGCAACATTTCATTTTTAAAAAACCTACATTGAGTGTTAATGGAGCGGTGGAACCTCAAATCAAGTCTTCAATACAATGAAAACTGATTATTTTACCTGCTCTGTATTTCCAGAAAATGCTTTCAATCCCCAGAGTTGGCTGCAAACTTTCTCCATATCAAACTTGTCGTACTACTCCACTAGGGACTGATTTTTTTGTTCCATAATTGTGAATGTTATGCACAGTTGTAAATGGAACAGATGGTGGAGTTAAATTGCATAAATAGCTCTGGAGTTGTTCCAACTCAATCCCACTGAGTATGTCTGCAAACATTCGCAGTGTGTCAGCTCTTACACTGAAATTAGCGCACATCTGTCTGCCGGTATGGGAAATAAAAAATAATGAAGAAACAGATGTGTTTCCCATGGAATGTCAACTTTGTGTGTATCCTAATCCCTATGCACTTCCTGTCTCCTCTTTCCTTGTTCCTTTGAACGTGTCATCCATTGTACTAAATAGAAATGCCCATCACGTGAGTTGTTGGGCAGAAAAAGGGCAGAAAACAATGGCCTTATTCCATTAATGTCCCATTAAGTTGTTAATTTTCCTTT
Organism: Oostethus manadensis; assembly: GCA_024372805.1. Taxonomy (NCBI): domain Eukaryota; kingdom Metazoa; phylum Chordata; class Actinopteri; order Syngnathiformes; family Syngnathidae; genus Oostethus; species Oostethus manadensis. The sequence goes on from QODF01000102.1 coordinate 8,569,395, forward strand.
GAAGGTGGCTCCCATTAAAGTTCTATTTTAGGAGAGAGAGAAAGATGGCAATGGATGGAAATCCCATTTCCTGTCGACTGAGATGGCTTCCCATTGCCTCTATAACCGTTGGTTTTATAGCTCGCATCACTGTGTGTCCTGAGTATAACCTTTAGCCAATCATCTCTTGGATAGCTTCCCCCCTCGCTTGGAAGAACAAAGATGGTGAATTTTGAAGTACGGTGAACACTCTAAGGTCAAAACCACATCCTTCCTTTTTAGGAGTGTTGTTGGGCTTCAATTAGTTTCATAAGAAATAATAAAAATGTAAATAATCTGTTGCACTGAAATTGTTCATAAAACAATTAGGCAATGTTTTCACTAACACTAATAACCAACATTTATGTTTTTAGAACTCACTTGCTCTTAAGTCTTAAGTTCATGACAAATGAAAGGCACAATGACGGATGTGCAGAGGGAGGTTATTGCTGGGATGGGATGGGAGTCTCTTGCATAATGACTGTCTTTCATGAGTGTACATCTTAGCCGTGCATTCCACTCTTCTTCTGTGTAGATTCTAAGTCATCCAGGTCATGATCATGTGTAATGGTTTAATCGAGGCAACTGGACTCTTCACTTTTTGTCCAAAAGGCGTCTTTAGTAGTAACATTAGCGTGCCCTGGGGGTGGTCACACTAAGGTAGTTACTGTGGCCCGGAGTCGCTGGTGAACAACCGTTCAGCATAACAACTGCTCATTCAAAACAACATTAGTGGCCACTCTTCCAGTTGAATGAGACAACCTTTGAAAGAGAGATGCTAGGACATTGTTGTAAGGCAGTGGTTCTCAACGATTTTCTGTCATACCCCCCCAAATGGACAGAAATTTTTTCACCCCCCAATTTGAAATACAACTGAGAAACTGATCTTATTTATTCATTAATCTATAATGTACAGTACAGACTGAACTTGAAAGTGAAACCAGTAAAATGCAACAAAATGGAGCGCTATGAAGCAAATTGCATGTTGAGTACAATAAATGTGTACATGTTGGCAAGTACTACATGCCTCTCATGCCCCCCTGACAGTTCTCGCGTCTCCCCAGAGGGACCCGCCTCTCTATTTGAGAAGCATGTAAGCAGACAATATCTGATGCCGCAAATTTCCTCCTTGTCTTCTTAGTTTGACATACAGTAGATGACTTCTTTCACACCTCTTTCAAACAAGCAGTCCTCCCTATTCAGAATTTAGGCATCATTGACCTCAAAGAAATGTCTATTATTTTTTAAGATGCAAATGAACTCCTGACTCTGGGCCTGAAGAAATAGTTCTCCTATGGTGTGCCATGTATTTGTATAAGGGTTGTTTGGTCTCTCCAATGTAGGGGTCTTTTCACTCATCACTACAATGCACTGCATAAACAACATTCCTGAGACTGCTTCAGGGACACACCCAACAGGGACATAAATAGGGAAACTCCACATCTAAATTTTACAACTGAAGAAACAACAAACAAGAACAATTTAGTGTTATCAATTTAACATTTATGTATCCACTCTTCTTTGCTTTTAAATTATTATAATAACTATAATATTACGTGTGTATTGAATTCCCATGCCACAATAAATTCAATTTCTATGGTTGTCACCACCGCTACGCACAAAATATTCAAAGAAAAAGCAAAACAGATTAATGGAGTCTGAAGTCTCACCAGATTTACTGACTTCTTTGGAAGATTTGCTCAGGTAAAATATTTGATATCTTACAATAATTACAAAATGTGGCAGAAACCGATGCCTTGCACTTTAGACGTTCCACTTTCCGTATAATTTTGCTTGTACTTTATTGAACCAAAGATAACAGAACAGGTTGTCTCATATTCGGCATCTAGAGATACGTGCGAACCAGCAGGTGGCGCAGAACTTCTCCCCAAGTGAGTAATAGTGAACAACAGAGGAGGAGTTATAATGATGATTTAAAAAGGATGAAAAACAGGTATTGAAGGTTTTCTTATATTTGGGTAAATACAGCATTTAACACAAATTCACATATAAAAGTAATCCCTGAGTCACTGTGCACTGTAACCAAAGCTTCTGAAGCATTCCACTTACTGTTGGTTGGCAAGGGATCAGAATTTGTCTTTGGAGAGACACAGCAAAGCAAAGGAAAACTTACCAAAGCAAAAGCCGTGCAGCAACACGAGATATAAGAAGATGTGTTGCCCGGCTGCACCCCGTGGAAGCGCCATCTTAGACCTAGAAGGGAAGAGACAAGAAGAAGCAGATTATTATCATTACCTATCATCTGATGGTTTAGGGTTGACTACTCCAAAGCCAATAATGTATGTATGATGGTGATTATTAATTATTTATTACGAGAATATACAAATGAAAATTAATTCTGTTTGAATATTAATGGTACACAACACTGTACATTAATATATCAAATTCCTCATAATGTTCTTGCAGACAGCGCACTAAGAGGTTAATCCCAAATAGCCTCATCTGAGGGATAATGTGTGATAATGTAATAAGAACAAAAAAGAAAATAAATGACACCTCTTTAACAGGCCACAGTTTACTTTATGAGCAATTAGCAGCATTAGACCTTTATGTGCATGTGAGGTGCTTTAATTTGGAGACAGGTTAACCTTTGGACCTGGAGATGAAGGAACACACCAGTGAGGATGTTACATTCAATCACCAGACTGTTATGTTCATTGAATTTCCCTCAGGAACACTTGTAGTACATTGGAACCTTGAATAGCACCATTAATCCATTGCAGAAGGTCCGACACTAACCGATATGTCTCTATTCTGGCTATTCTATATCTGACCAAATCAAGTTTTCCAATACAAAATTGTAAATACAACTAATACTTTCCACAAAGCCAAAATGTTAACACAAAACATGTTTTTAGCAGCAACAAGCAGAAAACACTTCAACATGGATATAAATGCATATAAATGATGAATGAAAGGGTCACTTTTACCTTGATGGAAGATGTGATATTATTTTTAGACAATTATTAACAAGGCAGTAAGAGCCACTTGGACACTACATTCGTATTAGCTATGAGTTATTTCTTGAATTCAATTGTTTTTGAAATCTGTCCTGGGTTATGACAGCACAGATGTATCCAACTCGCAGCACTATCCATCCATCCATTTTCCTCCGCTTATCCGAGATCAGGTCCAGGGGCAGCAGCCTAAGCAGGGAAGCCCAGACATCCCTCTCCCCGGCCACTTTGTCCAGCTCTCCCAGGCCAGATGAAAGACATAGTCTCTCCAGCGTGTCCTGGGTCTTCCCTGAGGCCTCCTACCGGTTGGACATGCCCTGAACACATCCCCAGGGAGGCGTCCGGGAGGCATCCTAACCAGATGCCCGAGCCACCTCATCTGGCTCCTCTCAATGCGGAGCAGCAGCGGTTCTACTCCGAGTCTCTCCCGGATGACAGTGCTTCTCACCCTATCTCTAAGGGAGAGCCCAGCCACCCTGCGGTGGCTGGGCAAAACTCATTTTGGCCGCTTGTACCCGCGATCTTGTCCTTTTGGTCACTACCCAAAGCTCATGACCATAGGTGAAGTTAGGAACGTAGATCGACCAGTAAATTGAGAGTTTTGCCTTTCGGCTCAGCTCTCTCTTCACCATGACAGACCGGTGCAAAGTCTGCATCACTGCAGACGCTGCAACAATCCGCCTGTCCATCTCACGTTTCACCCTTCCCTCACTCGTGATCAAGACCCCGAGGTACTTAAACTCCTCCACTTGAGGCAGGATCTCATCCCCGAACCGGAGATGGAACTCCACCCTTTTCCAGGCAAGAACCATGGACTCAGGTTTGGATGTGCTGATTCTCATCCCAGCCGCTCCCACTCAGCTGCGAACCGATCCAGTGAGAGTTGAAGGTCACTGCTCGATGAAGCCAACAGGTCCACGCCATCTGCAAAAAGCAGAGATCAAATCCTGCGGCCACCAAACTGAAACCCCTCAACGCCGTGGCTACACCTAGAAATTCTGTCCATGAAAGTAATGAACAGAATCAAAGGGCAGCCCTGGCGGAGTCCAACCCTCACTGGAAACGGGTCCGACTTATTGCCGGCAATGTAAATCAAACTCTGACACAGGTCATACAGGGAACAAACTGCCTAGATTAGGTGGTCCGATATCCCATATTCCCGGAGCACTCCCCACAGTATTCCCCGAGGAACACCGTCGAATGCCTTCTCCAAGTCCAACAACACATGTAGACTGGTTGGGAAAACCGACCCCAATGTCCACGCGATGCTGCAGAGTCGTGTCAACCAAGACACGCCCACAGCATCCAGGGCCTTAAGCAACTCCGGGCGAATGTCATCCACCCCCAGGCCTTTTCCACCAAGGAGCTTTTTAACCACCTTGGTAACCTCAGCCCGAGAGATAGGGGAACCCGACTCAGAGTCCCCAGGCACTGCTTCCATGTTGGAAGACGTGTCGGTGGAATTGAGGTGGTCTTCAAGGTATTCCCTCCTCCGGTCCACAACATCTCGAGTCGAGTTCAGCAGCACACCGTCCCCACCATACACAGTGTTGACTGTGCACTGCTTCCCCCTCCTGAGACGGCAGATGGTGGTCCAGACTCTCTTTGAAGCCATCCGGAAGTCGTTTTCCATGGCCTCTTTGAACTCCTCCCATTTCCGAGGTTTTGCCTCATTAACCTCAGTGACAACTCGCAGCACTATTAAATCACTTTTCATTGAAAAAAAGAAAGGGGAGGTGAGCTATTTGTCTTTTTTGTGACTGTCAACATTTAAATTGCACTTTATTTACAAAGCACATCTCCACTCAGTGTACTGATTTTTCATTAAATACAGGCATCGTGTTTGAATAGAACACTAATAAAAAATAGGACGAGGTGAAGCAAATATTATTTGGTGAACTATTGTCAGCTGGGATCGGCTTCAGCATACCCGGACCCTAATGAGAATAAGCGGTATAGAAAATGGATGGATGGATATTCAACATTACGTGCCATTCGGTCCTTGTACAATTGAAGCAGGAGCCTGGTTCGCAATGACGGCAGTAAGTCGAGCTTGTTTCCGGTGAACGTTGGCCTCCGCCAAGGCTGCCCTTTGTCACCGATTCTGTTCATAATCTTCATGGACAGAATTTCCAGGCGCAGTCAAGGTGTTGAGGGAGTCCAGCTTGGTGACCTTAGTATCTTGTCTCTGCTAGTTGCAGACGATGTGGTCCTTATGGCCTCATCAGGCTGTGACCTTCAGCGTTTACTGGAGCGGTTTGCAGCTGAGTGTGAAGCTACTAGGAAGAGACTCAGTACCTCCAAATCTTAGGCCATGGTTCTCAGTCGGAAACGGATGGACTGTACCCTCCGGGTTGGGAGTGAGGTCTTGCCTCAGGTGGAGGAGTTCAAGTATCTCGGAGTCTTGTTCACGAGTGAGGGAAGGTTGGGAAGGGAAGCGAGAGGCCAGCTGAGGTGGCTCGGGCATCTCATCTGGATGCCCCTCGGGCGCCTCCCTGGTCAGGTGTTTCGGGCATGCCCAGCCGGGAGAAGGCCCCGGGAAAGACCTAGTACACGCTGGAGGGACTATGCCTCACAGCTGGCCTGGGAACGCCTTGGTGTCCTCCCGGTGGAGCTGGAAGAGTTTGCTGGAGACCGGGAAGTCTGGACTTCTCTACTGAGACTGCTGCCCCCGCGACCCGGATAAGCGGAAGAAAATGGAATGGAATGGATATTCAACATCAGCTGATGAGACAATGCTACCTTACAAGATACCTGTTGTTGTGAAAGCGTCACTATCTTAAAGCTGGACACACTACCTGTTTTGAAGTGTTCAACGATGTATCCAAAGAACGTGATAGCCACTTGTAGCTCAACAAAAACGGTCTGACTTAATGCCGCCAGCCAGGCAACATGGTGTAAACCAAAATGCCAGAAAGTCGAATGAGACTGAAACGTCAGCAATTACACACGCTGGCATAGATAGGCTTAGAATGTGACAAGCTGTTGTCAACTGACTCCACATTTTACGGGCTATTGTTCATTCTCCCATAATGAAAACAAAACAAAGTAAATGTAAACACAAAACGTGTTGCGTATCTGCTCACATATGCGCAGGTGCCAGCACATATGTTAATTTATACAAAACATTACTGAAAAATGTTTTTTAAAAATTTAAAAAAATTTTTTTTATGTTTTCATTTTGTAGTGGCACACCACCAAATTCATTCCCACTTAGCAGAAAGCCTGGTGATCAAAAGAAAAGCATAGATTTGTGGTGTAACTGTGTTAGTTAGAAAATAACTACGGAGTAAACCGCTGATGACAACTTAGACGAGTGATGGAGGAGACTTTTGGTTCTTGTTTCCATGTATTAGTAAGCTAATAGGTTTTACGTTTATTGACAGATAGCCCCTTGAGATGATTCATAGGTTCTAGGACATTTTGTGATAAAAATACACTAACAACACAGCTGGAGAGATGCAGTGTATTAATAACATGACAATACGCATGCCATATCAGACTCTAACCGGAAAGTACTGCCAAACCAACTGTACATGAAACCTTCACCTGATGAATAATGGCTCATTGACATCCATCTGATGTCTTTCTCAGCTATGAAATTATTCTAGTGCCCTCCTATAGGAAATCCAAGCACACATTCTAAGTAAGCTAGTGACTTTGCCAGAGGATTTGGATGGCGGCCCAAAGCTCAAAGCTCAATGGGGAGGCAGCTTCTTCTGCTCTGAGATAGAGATAACAAGGAGCTTGTCCGAAGAAAACATAGCTCTGCTTTATAATCAGAGTTGTTCTCCCAGAGGTTTACTGGAAAACTGGATTAAGCAGAAAACATGTTTGGCATGTCCATTTCAGTTACATAAAGCAAAAAATGCATTCCGGCCTCTTCACTTTCACCGGGGTAACTGCAACTCATTCCAGCAGCACCCCTGATGCTCCGAATGAGAGTTACGCAACACCAATTCAACAATTTAATGAATAAACACAACAGCAGTCTCTCTTTATGGCTATTTAAATGTTAAGTAAGTGTGTGATGTGAAATAAAAAAAACATTCCTCTGAGATAGGAGATCACCAAACAAGTCGCTGGGGGCTTTCTAATTCATCTAATTTCATCTAATTCTAAGATCGACTTGTGGAAATTAGGGGTTCTGGTGCAGGTGAGACCCCCTGAGGGACACACTTCAAATGTCCAATGTATGAAAGGTGGGTTTGGAACTTGTGATGGGCTCTGACAGATTGGGGTCGAGCTGCTGGACTCTTTGCCTGTTGGCGACCCTGGGTGGTGCTTTGTAAAGCTTTGGACAGGGTCACGACACTCCGTTTGCCCATGCAGCATTGGGAAGCATATAAAGGGTTGTATCGGAGAGTCTCGCCCTGGCAGGGTCCCAGCAACCCCAATCTACACCAACAGAATTCACAGTTAAGCCTGTAGACATGTGAATGGATGCAGCACAATACACAAGACTGTGTGCCCAAAGACGGCAGCCATTCAAAGGTTTACCAGCAGGGTTTTACAACATACAGTGCGGTTGCCACCCAATAACACCAGCTGCATACTAACCAGGACTACTTTTTTGTTGAGGACAAGACAAGATGTTGTGAACGCCTCCTTCTAAGTCACGCCTCTTTACTTTCAAACGATATTGTGTCTTCAGGCGAAACGAGCCCGAAGTCTCTAAAATGCTTCAGTGGACTTCAATGCACACATCCCTCTGACACATTTTGACCACGTTGCATGAATAGATGGCACTCTTGGCTCACTTTAAAAAGCCAGTGACCACAGTGACAAAGATACTCATAAAGATCACGGATTAGTGCTGAAGGAGACGAGATGACCCAAATCTCCTTCCGTTTGTGCTTTTTCAGACGGCTGGGAAGTCTATTGGAACGTCTATTGTTTGAATTTGAAGTGTTGTTGAAAATCTAAAGTAGACAACAAAACATGATTGATTGATCAGGGTGTATAAGCAGAGTTATACACCCCTCACAGTTTAGCAGTCATTTAATTATATCTTCTCAAGCGACAATACCAAACGTGGGCATACTTAAGAGTAGTCAGCGTACAGTTTACATTGCTGTCCTCGGAAAATGAGTAAACACACAGCAATAATTGCCTAAATAGCTGTATAGTAGACATACTTGGCCACTCCTTCGCCTTAACCTTCATTTTCCTCAGTAAGACACTTGACATACTGGTCATCGTCATCGTTATCATGTTGGAACACTGCCATGCGGTCAATGCAAGATCACGCTCTGCTTCACAATGTCACAGCAAATGCTGGAATTCACGTTGCTCTCAATGAACGACAGCTTCCCAGTGCTGGCAGTAGTCATGCAACTACGAGCTATTATGCTACCACCTTGACTTCAGGCAAGACACAATTACATTTTACATTGGTTTCCTGCTAGTTTGAAAATAATGTTGGTGTGTTGAGTCATTGTGAGCGGATAGGCTACTGCCATTCAAGCTGTACACTGACTTATATACTTTAGCATACTTGTACATGAAAAAGCTGAGAAAGTTATAGAGGAAGCCATATCAGCTTAACTCCATCAGTTTTTCTTGACTTTATTGCACATCTCAACTAATTACAGGCGCTAAGCATCAAATTACTGCGGGGTCCAACCATTGTTCATTGTAAATAATAAAAGTAAATAATAATCAGTATTTCTATCTAATAGTAAATCTTAGAAACAACAAGTTGATACACTCTAGTGTTCTCTCCGGTATTCAATCTTCTACTAAACATACAATTACTGTCGGCACAACTAGCTTCTTCATAGAGTTATGAAATCAGTTGCGTCATCTTCAGCATATTAGTATCAAGGTTATAAAAGATGTTTATTAATAGCATCATTGTTGTCATACAGTTCCGTTTAAAAAAAAAATATTGTGTATTTTAAAATGTTTTCTTTTTATCAAATTACCTGACACAACATAGTGTGTTTAAACTATGTTCCATGTAGAACAAGCTTTTTTGCATGAAAATGCATATGCATGAAAATGATGCTTCACAATGTCAATGGGTGAGATAGCTAACATGCAGGATGTTTGAACAGCGTTCCAATGCCAACCATCCAACCATTTGCTATGCTATCCTCATTAGGGTAGCAGAGGTATGCTGTAGCCTATTCCATCTGACTTTGGGCGAGAGGCAGGTACACCCTGGACAGGTCGCCAGTCCAATGCACATTTTTCTTTTAGTCAGAGGTTTAGATGCAGGCATACATTTTGATGTAGCGTTATATCTAGCACTATATAAAGCATCACATCAGACGGGATATGACACAGATGAGAGGACACTGAATTCATGTGCACACGCCCACACCGACAGACTTTAAGCTTCATCATCCCTAAAATAATTTCTACATGTCAAATGTTTGCCCAGTACCTGATACCGTCGATTACCTGATGACAGTCCAAAAAAAACCCATCAGCATACACACATTCATAGAAATATGAATTACTTGCATGCTTTCTTTTATGTTCTTTTTAAGAAAGAGGAAAGAGTCAAACTGTCAGCCACTTGACAAGTACAATTCCCTTTTTAGTCTAATTATGTTTCGCCAGATTCTTCACTAATGCAGACCGCTCTAGATGAGTGACAGGTAAAGTGAGGAGCGAGATAAGAGCGAGAGGGAGATGAAGGAAAGCCAAATGAAAGGAAGGTCATTTTACCACCCTTGTCATATCATTGCATTGAAAAGCCACTCCTTAATGCTGGGCTGGAAATTCATACGCGATATATACATTGTGCAGGAGGCAAGGACCGCAACAGCAGTCTATCTCAGGACTTTAATATTCAAAAATACACTATATGACAAACAATTTTGGACTATTACAGCGGGCATTTATTCAGAAGAAAGACATCAGAGTTCACCGAGTTCATCCCAAATGTGTTTGACGGGGTTGAGGTCAGGACTCTCAAGTTCTTCCACACCAAACCCATCCAAGCATGCACCTTGTTTTGTGCACTGGTAAATACAGCCCTCCCACAAACGTTTCCCATGATGTTATAAGCATAGACATGTCCTAAATAAATAATGTTGATATACTTTAAGTATCTTTCATCTCACATAGAAAAGGGGAAAATGTACACTTGAGAGGGTTTGATTTGACCTGTGTACGCATTATGACACATGCACTCACACACACACACACACACATGCTGTTTATTGTGCCTGCAATGGTGACTAATCATTATGCTGCAAAACAACTAATGACTCATGTACTTTGTTCTTTTCAGGTCCTCAGATACTGAGTAGCTTCTGTAAAAGATGCTGTCTTCTCGTATTCTCAAGTTTGTCATCTTGGTGAGAAAATAATCACTTTGTTTTGCATGCATTTGCTTTGCATTTAAGCACACACATAATCTGAGAGAACAGAGCAGTGTAGCAGATGTACCTTGAGGAGTGTCACACATTGAACCTTGTTTTATGGAATCACACCAATTGATTTGTTATGTGTTGCCTTGAAGCACTTTGTAAAACTTTTTTTACATGACAGTGAAATAAAAATAAAAGTTATAGCTCCATCCAGAAAAATTATGAGCTCCCTCAAAAGGTGACCAAGACGATGATGCTGGCAAGGACACAGTAGGACCACAAATTCCATATAACACAACTGAAACTACATTTCAGGGAAAATGACCAACAACACTACTACTGTATTACCAACAATTATCTGAATATATTGAATAAGTACCTCATGAGACCTTCAACAAGCATAAAAAAAACAACATGTGGAGTTTGCTTTTTCTTTAGGTTTTTTGGCAACACAAAAGATTGTATACTAGATTTGATATTGAATCACATTCACCAGACACAGTCTCACCTGTCAACGTTAAACAGTCTTTTACAGTGATTAACTTCTTTTTACACTTGTATGGCAGGTGAGAACGTTAAAGAATGAGATGTATAAGTAGCATCTGTGACAGTCTCATTGGTGGAGGCTAGACAACTGTATCATTAGTTATTAATGGTGATGGAGCCTTTAATTGTGTTTAAATCTTAACATTAACAGCAGTTAATGTATGTTTTCACTTGCAAGACAGTAAATCAATGTTATTTAACAGATTGCCTGTACAGTTAAATTAGGTTTTATGATGGAAACAGAGTTTTTTATGGCATTTCCAATATTCTCTAAAAGAAAAGCCTTCTTTTCCATTCATATGAGCAGAGTTTATTTTCCCTTTGTTTCCTGTCAAATAATCCTATTGTTGCTGTTCAACAAAAGCATGTGTTTCATATTTTGTGATTTGTAAATATGTATTATGTTTTTTAAAATAACATTTACACAGTAAATATGTAACTTTATGTTATTATTACTATATACAAATATTATAGAGATAGAAATAAAAAGTCACCACATTTGGATATACTCTACACACTTTTAGCTGCACAGCAGTATTTTACTATAACACAGATTTTAGCAATTCGGGTTTATTGTACGGGAAGCGCTAGGGTGATTGATTCAAAAGTCAAATCAATTTAATTTGGGATCGTTAGGATATTGTCCAAGTGGCCTCTACACCAGCTGGACCCAAAGATTGAAGGTGAAAGTTCAAAGGTTAGGTTTTGGCGAAAAAGCCAATTGAAACTGCGATCAGGTGTGTGAGTCAGTGGTATCATCTCAGATTTATACACATATGGCTCTACACACACACCGGTAGATCTAATGCAGACAGGACACATTATAGTTGTGTCGTGTTTCCAGTCCTCAGAGAAGCACATTGCGAGAAAAGCCAAAAAGACAGCAACATGCTGTGTCTCCACTATGGTGATAATGATGTGCTGTGTTGGTGGAACATTGACTGTGCAAGGAAACAAAACAATGTCCTTCAGGTGCGCTTCACGTTCAGCATTGACAAAAACACAAAGTGCTGAGAGGAGATGTTTCACACAGTGCGATGCTGTGTGAACACAAAAAACGCATCATAAAACTTTTGCGGTTTCAGAAAAGGTTATTTCTTAGTAAAAAAAAACCAGTAATTTTCTTGTACTGTTTTGTCATCTTGATGGCAAGCCTCGGGGCAAAAACAAAGAGAGGGTTCATTCCCTTTGTATGGGCGAGCTGCTCAGTTGTGCTTTCATCCATGTTACCATTGGCCTAGCCAGCAGCTTTAGGCCCTCCCTGGCTACGTGCTGATGGTGATTGATGGCGCGGCTGGTCCAATCCCCTTTTTGGTCCCTTTGCAGCTTGATGCTTGCTCACATGGGGACCACTATATAGGAGAGAGCTTGATATCATGGAGGAATTACAATGACTTTTACACAGTTTCCACTTGCTTAAAGGGGACTTGAGCTGTCCAGTGCTGAAATACCTGGAGAAAAGTTACCCTTATCTGGTTTCAGACTGACCACAAAGTACAGAGGCCATAACTTTATACACAATACCATAAAGTGCTAAGATCATAGCTTCATCACCAGTATAAATACACAGAGATAAAAACCTTAATTAAATGTCTTAATATTACATTACCAAACATACACCTGTGTCATGATAAAGACTGTTGAGTATGCTGACAAGTTACACCTGATATACATTTGACAAATAGTCAAAAAATACATTTGTAAAATAGTCAATGTTTTTACACATATCATTATCATGAGCGCTTGAATGTTATGTTTCAAATGTGTCTGCACCTAAGAAAGAATTACACATACTGAATGTGGGCCATCATCAACCACAACATATGTTGAATAGTTTTTACCTGATATTATTGCTATGGCAGGTCTCAAAAGAGTTAGTTAGACTTAGTGGCTGCTGGTCTCAGATTGCTGTACTTGGATGGGAATTTTGACATTTCATTTCTTTAATGTCATGGTATTTTCTTCCACCAAAATATATTGCAATATTAGTTGCTTTTTACGACTTTGTCAAATACGCGGACTGAGATCAAAACTTCTGATGCGAATCAGCAAAACGTATGTTATTCATTTCACAGCACAGAATGTCAGCGGCTTAATCATCTTCTAATGGCTGCAAAGTAATGATGGCAAAAATATGAGCTGCACAAAAATGTGCTTGTACCGTGGGTGTGCCAAGCTTGGGACATCCATTCAAGAAGACCTGAGACTGTGATTGCTGCCATCAGTGCATCAATGAAGCAAAGGCTGTGAACCCTTTTGTACATGTGATTCCTTAGTTTTTCATTTTTAGCAAATATTTCCAAAAAAGGTTGATGATGTCATTATAAGGTGTTTTGTGTACAATGGGAAAATGAGAATTTATCAAATTAAAAGCTGTCCTTTTTTGGAAAAAGGCTGCAATGGAACAAAATGTGGAATCACTGCGAATGCTTTCCCGATACACTAGAATAGGAAAATGTAACCTGCTTTCTTCCTCCATTCAGAGACTATGACAAGACAACAAAGCATTTATGAAAACATTATTAACTTGCTTTACTAATAATAGCCATCTCCCTGCTGTGTTATGTCTCCCTCAAAGCTTTTCCTTCATCATTCAATAACTAATTTTAGAAGCCTTTTCTACCTTTTCTTTGACCACGCTGCCCTGTAGTGAATGCACTCATCTCTGCACACACACACACACACCCACGCACACACACGCACAGACACTGGATGAAAAATGCATGCTTTAACTTGCAGCTTTTAGCACCAGTCTTCACTATTCACTTCCTCACCTCCTCCTGCTGCTGCTGCTCCAGTACATGCTGGTCGTCTAGTTAACCTCGTCCTGCTTTATGGCACTGACACCCAGCTGGTGGTGCGTGCTCTAACAAGGCCAAGGAAGAAGAAGGTAACTATAGACTTCTCCAGAGTGGATGGATGAATAGAGGAAGGGGTCTGGTTAGAGGGGCTCTTGCTCATTGTGGCACAATGCAGCTCATTTGTCAAGGTGACCCAAACTGCTCTACCTAGACTCATATTGAATTCTTATGCCACAGGAGGAGTTTAGTAAATACTTTTTAAGGCACATGCAGCATCCTTGGACGTCCCTCCAGGTGATTTCCCAGCGCAGTACATTTCATGAACACCTGTTCGGCTCTATACAAATGCATGCCTCCACAAACTTACTCAAAATGAAGACATCTGACTCACACGCACGCTTACTCGAGTGAATGTTTTATGCATGCCCCTACATTAGTTGTAAATATCAGTCGGTATTAAAAGGCTTCGAGCTGTAAACAATTTAGAAATAACAGAAGGACTGATTTGTCCATGGTGAAGCCAGCACTGTATTGCATGTTTATATTCAGACGTGCATGTATGACAAGATTTCTTAATTCGTAACCTTTCCACCATGCATATGACTCTTTAAATCGTCCCCATGCTTCCCAATGACCACACATGCACACACTGCTCCTACGTTCGGTTTTCCACTCACCTCAAGCGACAAAGCACAGATGCGGTCCGCTGGAATGTGCGTGGAGGGGGGAAAACGCTCTTGCACCGGAGTGCAGGTGCGGCACAATCGCGATGGAGCGGCCGTGAAACAGCACTTTGCAGGAGCACCGCCGGACGTCCCCCCTCCCCTCTTTTTTTACCCGGTCTTTACTGCAGCCTGACTTTAGTAAGCGGTTGATGGGCGCCTCATCCTTAGGCTCCGTGCGTGACGGGTGCGCGCTGACCACCTTTAGGTGCTCCTCAAGCTCCGGGGGAGAAGCCAGACCAGTTTGAACAAAGACGGTTGACAGGCAGGCAGACTGCTCCGGCTCCCCCATTCAAAGAGAGCGTGACGGTGTAGGTGGGAGGGGGAGGGCGGATGGTTAAAAAAACGGTGGTGGTGGTGAGGGGGTCGTCTTTATATGACCATAATCCCACATAAACCTTTAAAGGTTCATCCACTGTCTGTGAATTCAATTACAACAACAGTCTGATCGGCAGCTTAATCTCACCACAACCTTCTGATATGCTCTCTCTTCATGTCACACAAGTTTCAACACCTACAACAAGATGATTCTACTGTAGTGGAGGAGGAAAAAAACCTCACTCTGGCAGCTAAAAATCTTGAAAAGAGAGAAAATGGTGTCAATTGTTGACATAGTAGAGAAGAAGTGTGCAGTAGAGCAAGCTTTATCTGTCATAGTGTTGTTGCTAGGTAGTCTACATGCACGGGTTTGAATTATGCATCTCCCCAACTGTCCTCAAGGCACGTTTTTTGGAGTCCTCCTCGTCATCATGATGATGGTCGTGCGTGCCCCGAAAACAATACAGCTGGTAATTGTCCCACTTCAAGTTAATTTGGAGGTCTTAATAGGTATAACCTCATTTAAAGGCATGCAGTGCAGCCAGTACTTTTTTCTACTACTACTGCTGCAGTGAATCTTCCAAAGCAGAGGGTGCCCAAACTTTTTTCACTGTGGGGGGCCACTTTCATGCGTTTAGCACATTAAAGACGCTAAAACGAGTCTACACTTGGTGCATGTACGCTAAATGGACAAACATCAGCATATTTACAGAGGAGTAACATGAACTTAGGGAAAAGTTAAACCTAAAACACTTACCCGTGACCACGACACCAAAAACCTTCATCGTGTCAGTATGTGGAATCAAATTATGCAAGGGATTGGGTAAAGAACTCACACAATGCACTAAAATGGGTAAGTTCAAGAAACAACACCAGCAGAATAATCCCAAACCACTGTGTACATAAAAGGTTATGAATGACCACTGTTGCACTTACTACTCGTTCTTCATTTCTTAGGATTTCTGGAAGTATTAAATTGTCGGTACTCACTCAACATCAAACGACAGTAAGTTTTTGTTAACTTTTAATTTTGTCATCAATTATTATTATATATTCATTATTATACAGCTTGCTCTTATGACTCTGATGACAACTAAGTATTGTTGGAAAGGTGTCCGACTTCAGAAACAGTTTGGTATATAGTCCAGCTTCATATTGGGCCATGTTCACAAAACAGTGAACATATTTTTCCCTTGCTGGCTGGAATCAGCAACTCCAACCACTTCTGCCTAAAGCTTGCCTCTTTAGGAAAGCTAAAAAATGTTTTGCTTTCCCTCACACCCGAACAAACATTTCCTATAACTGAGCAAATCAAAGATGGGGGAGGGCAGGCCTACAGTGTGTACCTGGGCATGCTCCTATAACGTAGACCAGGTTGCATGACGTCAGTGGACCTCTGTGGTTTTAAAAAAGACTCTGTAAAACACAAGATGCAGTGTCAGTAAGCACCAGACTTGATCGTCCGAAAAACAGGCTTTTATTGTAGGAGGGTTTAAGACAAAAATGGACAAAGCAAGTGCAGAGAACGAGAGACAGATGGAAGCCCACCTGGAGTTCTTTCACTGATGCTTTGAAGGCACACTTTTGGCTTGAAAGCACGGTATAAACACATTTTGAAAAAGAATGCCATTCTGCTGGCGAAATAGTATCGGCCCCCAAACAATAAAACAAAGTAAAACATGTCTTTTTTACATATGGTAGTCGAAACACTATTTTACCATAGCGACAAGGCTGGAAAACATTATACATGTTATGTAAACATCTTTTCATAGTGATATGTTGACGGTGAGGGGCAGGCGCTTCCGCCGTGACGGCGACAAAACAGGGAATAAATTAGATTAGATTAGATTCAACTTTATTGTCATTGCACATGTATAAATACAGAACAAAGAAAAGCAGTTAGTATCCAATCAGAAGTGCAAAAAGCAGAAAGTGTAGTATAACAATATGAACAGTATGTACAGTTATATGCAGTGTATAAGTTAGGGTAATAAATAGGGCGATACAGTTGGTAAGGATGCTTTCAATTGCGCAGCAGTAAAAGTTGCCCAGAATGGAATCAGAGAGATTGTTCTTCCGCAGGGTCCTCAAGAAGAACGGGTGCTGATGGGCCTTTTTAATCAGGCTGGGGGTGTTAATGGTCCAGGACAGGCCCTCTGAGATGTGCAGCCCCAGGAACTTGAAGCTGGAGACATGTTCAACAGCCATGCCGTTGATATGGATGGGCACATGTGTTTCACTCTTCTCCTTCCTGAAGTCTAAAATGAGCTCCCCTTGTCTTGCTTGTATTTAGGAGGAGGTTATTGTCAGCGCACCATGCAGCTAAGTGCTCAACCTCTGCCCTGTAGTCAGACTCATCATTGTCAGTAATGAGTCCAATCACCATGCCGTCATCTGCAAACTTTATGATGGAGTTGGATCCATACATAGATGTGCAGTCATGGGTGAAGAGGGAGTAGAGGACCGGGCTCAGCACACAGCCCTGCGGTGCACCAGTGTTGAGTGTGATGGTAGTGGAGCAGTTATGGCCTGACCTAACAAACTGAGGTTTGTTGGTAAGAAAGTCCATGATCCAGGTACAGAGGGAGTTACTGATACCAAGTTCTCCAGATTTAATGATAAGCTTGGAAGGAATGACGGTGTTGAATGCTGAACTGGAATCAACAAATAGCATTCTTGCATAAGGGTTATAACAACCCCTTTACGTTCAGTAATAAGCCGATTTAATTAATAATTGAAGGATAGAGTCGTGCTGGGCTTACAACTTTAGTGAGTCGGGTAGGTGGAATTATCTTGCATGTGCGAGTTTTTCGTGCTGAATCATACGCATGTCATCACAACCTTATTGGAAGTGGCAAGAGAGAATGAAGAAGATGCCTAATTCATGATCTGCATAGAATTGTACCAACCAGTTTGCAGTCCTAACAAGATCTCACAGATTACCTTTCACAAATAAGGCTGAAAAAATAGTTTTGAGGATACTTTTGATTGTATTTGGCCATTATAACACCATTTTATGAACAGAATTTGTTGACTTTGTGGCATAATACTGTGGATTCCTACCGTGAAACCAATCTCCTTTGTAGAAAGACGCTTTATTAGTCTATTTTCTTGTATTTATTTAAGGTGCAGATCGGCCAACCATCTCACTGAGGTGTTTGCTTATTGAGTATATTCGTGTGTCAATGGGAGTCTTTATGTGGTTTTTTTTCTGCGTATGCGCGCTGTGACATCCAATTCATGTGTATCGAGTTTCAGTGAGTGACTCAAAAACATGAGTCTATAAAAGGAATCAAGTTTCCCATCAGTAGTTGACAATGGTTCTTTATTTTACACTACACAATTAATATTGCTAAATTTACTGATAGTTAATAGGTTTTGCAATGGTCACAGATTTGCCGTCGGTGTTTGACAAGCATTACCGGTCTCATTGTAATTTCTTTTCAAGTTTATCAGTTAAATATTTATAGGCACTGTCCCTTCTTAAAGCTACATGTTATTGTGGCACTTTCAAGTGTTTCTCTTTGGCTCCATGTGTCAGTTTACTTTCCCTTTACAATGTTTGTTTTCCAAGAGAACATATTTTCAGTAATATATTTAATCCTACTTGGTGCAAATAACAATACAAATGGGTTTGCGTCCCACTGCGGATGCCCCGTCATTCACGTCATGTGCTCTGTGTAGTGCTTTATGGGCTAAAAGGAGCAAATGTATGTAAATTACAAGCTGCTGTTTCACACTAGACATTACAAAAACGACATGCAGCAATTAAAGCCAACTGGCGACACCCTGCATCTAAGCGTGTCCTTATTTTACAAACAGACATATTTCCGGCTAAGTTTCTTGATGGGGAACCTCATCAGCGCAATGAGAGTTGACGGGAAAAACAGTCAAACAGAACAGCGGGGGAATCATTCCACTCTTATTGCATCGCTGATTCCTTCTGAACACTACGGGAGGTGCAGGATGATACGCCGAAGCTCTAAACACAACTGCAAATGTCTCCTGACGCTCAGCAAACCACCGAAAACGCGTGCTCATATAAATTTAGTAGGAAAGTGTACATAACAAGTTAAGTGTACAGCTATCCTTCAGTTGTCAGGATCCCTCCCAGATCCCTCTTTTCCTGCTTCCCCTTTCATTTCTTTATGGCAGCACCTTGTTTTATTACACTTTTGATGGCTCTGATGGGGAATCATTGCTGCATCATCCTTGATGGCATCCCGTGAAGGCACACCCGTCACCAGATTGTTCTTTAGTGGTAACACCGGCTGTCTTCAATGTAAGATTGTTTCTTAGTGTTTTACCCACTCATTTTGACCACCTTGATCTTCCCTTACTGACCCCGTTGTTGTGCTCGCTTCCCAGCCCTCCCTGCACTGCCATTCATGGATTCCACCCTCCCCCATACTTGAACTCTAGCCATCAATAAACTCTCATCTTTTACTCACACTAGGAGTTCAGCCCACAACCCCGAATTGATCCCTTGTAGTAAAATACTCCAAGAAATGCTTTTCTACTCTACTACTAAAATGCCTTTAAAAACATCCAAATATTGTGTGAAAATGTTACTTGTTCCCACAAAAAACGCTATCATTTGCTACAATTTCAAAAGTAGTGAAGGAAAGAGCTATTTGCTGAAATGTAAAGTTACCAGAGAAAAATACTGTACTAATAACATTACACAGATTTGTACAAAGTTGGTGATTACCATTCACCTGGACCTTATTCAAACAATGACACTAAATAAAACTACTCACTCTTTGAATGCATGTGAGAACAGCAGTGTGACAGTTTACCTGGCTTTTCAAGATAAGGTACTGTATGGTATAAAACGTTGATTGTCAGAATGCTATTTATGTTTAAATTAACAAGTGTAAGTAATTGATATTTTGTTGTTTTGCTCATGTTGTACTGAGCAGCCAGACCCCTTGCTATGCCCCAATACATTTAAGTTCCATTTGTTGTTCTATGGTTATCATCACGTGCTCCCTCTTTGCCATCACTGGTACACTTGGTCACACACACACACAAAAAAGCACACTGAGCTGATGTCTGAAGAGAATTGCTCATGTGACATCACACAGAATAATGCTTTGAACTCCAGGTTTTTGCAACCAAATTGTCCAAACTTTGGTGGTTCAATTGTAAGAATAATAGTAACTCTCAAATGTACTTCTTTTGAAAGCCCTCCTTAAAACATTAAAACTCTCCAAATTAATAACAAAGAGGCTTTAGGCGTTTTTGATACCGCAGCAGCAGCAGCAGTAAATTGATAAAAACATGGCATCAATTATGAATAAAGAACATAAGCAAACAGCCGAGGCTATTGACCATGGGAGAATATATTTTACATCACAAACATGTTTTATATATATATATATATGTTATATATACATGTTAATGTGTTATTCATTGCTGTAATTCAAGTACATGTATAGACAACATTTTGAAAAGTGCAAAAAGAAAGCACTTTCTGAAATGTCAATCACTCTCCACCAAGGGAGCGGTCGTCCAAACGCAATGTAGAAGACTAAAGAGAAGCGGGATAAGCATGATGACACAAAAAGCTGTTCTATCATCTTAACAGCAGTGCCAGGAAAGACACAGTGCCCACAGCGGGGAACAAAGAGCATAATGATGTTTTAGTAGCATAATAAATTCTCCATCTTGGCGCTCTTAGGCGTCTGTGCTCGCTCGTTATTGGCCGGAAAAAGGGCTCCTTCGCTGTGGTTTGTTTTTTACTGGTGATGTTGTTAATGTGATGAGATCAAACAAGCTGGTAAGCAAACCGTTAAAATGGCTTTCTTCTGGGAGACAGTGGGCCGGTAATGGAGGAAGTGGAGAAGACGCAATAAGAGTTCATGTAATGCTGCCCCAACACAATTTTGTGTATAAACTAGGTCTGTAAGAACATTTGGGGCTAGCAAGACTACCAATGTCTGCTTTAGACAAACTCAATCATTGGGACCTTCCACATTATGTACTGCACTGACTAAAGTTTGTTTCTATTTTAAATGTATTTATTTGGCACCGCACGGTGGTCGAGTGGTTAGAATGTTGGCCACACAGTCAGGAGATTTGGATGTTCTCCCCGTGCGTGCGTGGGTTTTCTCCGGGTACTCCGGTTTCTTCCCACACTCCAAAAACATGCATGTTAGGTTAATTGGCGACTCTAAATTGTGAATGTGAGTGTGACTGTTTGTTTGTCTGCCATGCGATGACTGGTGACCAGTCCAGGGTTTTCCCCTGCCTCTCGCCCAAAGCCAGCTGGGATAGGCTCCAGCATACCCGTGCCCCAAAGAGGATAAGCGGCATAGAAAATGAATCAATGTATTTATTTGATTTTTTTGTTACAGTAAAACATTATGTAATATGTATTCTTTCTTTTTAAATTATTTTAAATATTAATCTACTAAAATTAGGAACATGAGAAAATTCTCCTATTTCCTGAGGTAAATAAAGTCCATAAAATCCTCACCAGGGGATTATTATTCTTACCTAACAGGTGAATCATCTCAGCGCTTTCATTGTATCTGATAAGCAACATTTTGTGTAGTTTATCACTTTAATACTCACATCTTTGTGATGAAAAGCATCTTTCTCAGCTTCATCTCTATAGCTACTGCATTCTCCGTGGCTTAAGATGACCACAGTGCTGCTGCTGCTGTGGGTGTGCTTCTACGTTTGTTGTGACTGAAAAAGATTGACACCTTCAATAGTTTTGACAAAAACTGTTTGTTTTCCTGCCTTCTCTTTTTCGCTGCACTGGGGCTTCATTTTTCTCCAAACCACTTTCAGCAAGTTTGTTTTGCTACCGTCCTCCTGTATCAGTCTGCACAGGCAACATGGAATATTCTAGTGCTAAAGAAGGGAAGGAAAACGATGATGAAACATTTATGATTACGCATTTTGATGTCGTTTTAAGCATGTGAATTAAGAACAAAACTGTCATATGTACTTAACATTGAAGAACAAAATCAATAATCAGTTTTTAAGAGATGTTTGGGGCCCCCAGGAAATCTCAAGGCCCTAGGCAATTGCCTCCGTTTGCCTACTTGGTAAGTCCGCCCATGACCACACCAGTAATTAGTCAAATTATTCTGTAGATTGGTGAAAAGATATTTATCAAGCATCATGCTAACTGCTAATGTGCAAAAATATTATTAAATTAAGAATAACGCATATACATTTGATGCAATTTTTTTTTATGGCTTTTTGAAATAACACACTACGTTAGTACTTTTCAAAATACAAAAAAATATGCACGTCAGGCCACAAGTTGGCAATGTCACACCATAATTAAGTAATAACACTAAATAAATAAAAAGAGCGGCAAAGTAAACTATTCATACTGTATGATACCTGATAGACACACAATGGAGAGGCAACAAGGAGGAGTTAGCAGAGCAGTGCTGACACCTGGTGGCGTTTTATAGGTACTGCTGTTGCTGTTTTGCCAAAATGTCACCCTTTTGAATAAGATGTGTGGACTGTGAGCAAATTATCATCTGTGAATTGGTGAAAATAAGATTATCAAACAACATGCAAATTGCCGACAAGCTAAAACAAAGACACGTCTGGTAAATGGGGATTAAAGCATATAAATTTGATGAAATTCATGAAAAAACAACCAGCAGAAGAGCAGGCAAAAAATTGCAACGGCAATAGAATTAGCAGGTAAGCTAACAGCTAGTTTAGCTCCTTCTTAATATTTTTGTCAGTGTGGGTACCCTGCTGCCTCTCGCGGGTCAGTCTGGGCACAATGTCGGGGCACAAAAGCATGCATGATGATGTGGGGGTCTATCACATTTTAAAGATCTGCCACAGACTTAACAAGACAGCCTAAAATTGCACATCAAGGAAAATGGGTCAAGTAGTGAGGCCTGCTGGGTAGATTCATTTAAAAAAGAACCACCTACACATGCACTATTCTACATTCTCAATTACATAGCAATTTACCTTGACAGTTAAAATTCAGGTCATGTGTGGACGAGCACGTGTGTGTGTCTAAATATCTTCTGTGCAGCATCTGTGCACTGTGTCCCACCCTGCCTCATTGGTCCTCCTCTCATGCACTGTGTTGTATGCTAAGCTAAAAACAAACAAAAAAAAACAGCAAATTGAAAGCAGAAAGCTTCACTGTCAAAGCTCTCGGCTGGTTGCTTTAATGTGCATGCATGCACACTGACACACACACACACACACACACACACACATGCACACGCAGATTTACTGTCTTCATTAGCATCACCAACGAACCCAATCAGCTGTTTTGTTGGCTCTAAAATGTCTCTTTTACTCTGATGGTTTACTGTCTACTGGTATTTACCACTGTCTACTCATGGTGAACAATCTATTTCTTGAAATATAATAATAATAATAATAATATAATGTTGTTATGTATATATTATTATAATAAATATAACTTATAATCATAGGAGTGGTATGACTGTAGATTAAATTATTTTACATCAAGCACCTGACTTGATTGTCATACAGTATTTAAAAGATTGTAAGCAGGATTTGTACACCATAACTACAAAAATATTCCATTTATAAAGAAGGAATTCACGGTAATCCATTTAACACGTGGGATCTAGGATCAATTAGCCGTAATTAGCCATCCCACTACAGGGTTATTTTATGTTATATTTATGTTAGGTTAATTGGCGACTCTAAATTGTCCATACGGAAGAATGCAAATGTGAATGGTTGTTTGTTTATATGTGTCCTGACATTGACTGGCAACCAGTCTAGGGTGTACTCCGCCTCTCGCCGGATATCAGCTGGGATAGGGTAAAGCAAACCCCGTGACCCTAATGAGGATAAGGTGCATAGAAAATGGATGGATTATTTCATAACATTTGTGAATCTTCTCTCTTCCTCCACATTTACACCTTGGCATTAAAATATTGTCATTTCCTTTGTAATTCAGTCACAGTAGAGAATAATAAAGTAAAGCATGAATTAGGTGAGCTGTTGAGTTCCTTTGCTGCAGGTGAGAGTCACCCTAATCTCATGCTGTGTTTCAATCCCATTGACTGTGTAACTTTACAAACATTTTAACATTGTTTCATCCTCCATCCATTTTCCAAACAATTGGAACACTTGAATGGCTCAAGAAAGAGAAAAGGTGAACACACATGAGTTGTTTCTTTTTTTGAAAAAAAACCCCAAAATTAGGTTCAGCATGGAGCGCTTGCGTGGGTTTTCTCTGGGTACTCTGGTTTCCTCCCACATTCCGAAAACATGCATGTTAGGTTAACTGGGCACTCTAAATTGGCCATGGGTATGTTATGTGAGTGTGAATGTTTGTCTGTTTGCCTTGCGATTGACTGGCGACCAATTCAGGTGTACCTTGCCCAAAGTCAGCTGGCAGAGGTTCCTGCATACACCCTCAACTGTAGTGAAGATAAGCAGCATAGAAAACGGATTGTTGTTTCCTTCTCAACTAGGTTCATGTACAAATGCTTTGACTACCTAGATATAACAGGAAACTGGAAACTTATATATAGTGTATAACTTTACCTTATACACACTTGCGTCCTTCACGCTCAGATGGCCTTCCCTAAATGTGAGATTTGCATGTTTTTTTTTCTGTGTGCTTTTATGGGTTCGGGTACTCCAACTTCTTCCCACAGTCCTTCAATGTTACCTTCAATAAAAACTCTTAATTTCAATGTCTTTCAGCTCAAAACCAAATTAGAATTGTATTTCCTCCACCAATGCTCAACCCTGCAAAAAATACATATCCAACAAATCCCATTCAATTTACGCTTGTAATTGTGAATAATATATGGAAATTTTGTGTTTAGTCTCTGTAAGTGCTATTAGTAATAATATACAATATTTATACTACCTGGCAATTGATTTTTCTTTTTTTTTCTTCCAATGCATACATTGCTGCTAGACTTTGCCATCCAGAAAGCTATTTTATTTGGTTGAGGTGGTCGAGTGGTTAGTGTGTTGGCCACACAGTCAGGAGTTTTGGAAACTTGGGTTTGAACCTCCGTTTGGCATCTCTGTGTGGAGTTTGCATGTTCTCCGTGTGTGTGCGTGGGTTGTCTCAAAGTATTCCAATTTGCTCCCACATTCTAAAAACATACATGTTAGGTTAATTGGCGAATCTAAATTGTCCATAAGTATGAAGGTGAGTGTGAATGGTTGTTTGTCTGCCCTGCGACTGACTGGTGACCAGTCCAGAATGGACTTCTCTGTACATTCATGTCTAATGTTGAGGCCCTTCATGATGATTAAATAATGAAACTGCTTATGTTGTATTTATATTTGTTCATCAGTGCTACGGTACTATAATTTGCAAGCAAAAATATTACTTTTTTCTATGATATAACCAAAAAGGAAATTAAATTTATTATTTTTTATGGTGTACAAAAATTAATAAAGAATGCAAATATCTTAATGCAAATAGCCATCTATTTGTTTCTTCCAGTTATATCACATTTGGCTTATTAAAGCAATACAGCTGTAACATTTTTCTCACGGACCGTAGAGTGATGCTCTACGACAGCGTATCAGGGTCACATATGAATATATACAAATATGTAAGATTACGAAATTAAAAGTCATAATATTATGAGATTTCCAAATCGGGAATTTACAAGATTTAAAGTAATAATTTTATGAGAAAAAAACTTGTAATTTAACCTCTGACCCAGGTCAAGAGTCACACAAGTCCCCTGTGTTTGTAGCTGTCTCAGACAATGCCTGTTAAATGAAGCATTAAAATCCTCACTTAGCCAAAAGTAGGGGAATGTATTTTGTATTTTAATCATTATTACCTTTTTTTCTTTTTACATACACTCATATTCAGCAAACTTCGTGTGTGTCTTTATCCTGACAGGTAAAAAGGTCAGGCTAATGGAAAACTGCAGTCTAAGGAGAGCTAAAACTTGGCTGTGACCTTTAACTGCACTGATAATAGATCACCTGCGACCCCCCCTCGGACCCCCTTGGGACTGTTGATGGTCTCACTGCTGCAGAGAAGTTTCTGTTTTGAACAAAAACATCTCTTTCTGGTCATGTTGCACTTTTGTGCTGCTTTCACATTGTCCGTCAGCGCTGTCCTCCTAAAATCATGACAATTCTCATTAATAATAACCACAAGTAATATATTTTAAGCAGTATATGAGCATATTTTATTCCATCCCAAAAAAGCAAGTAAAATGAAACAAAACATTTTTTGTGACGCTACAAAACATGGTGGTAAGATTATAGCTCTATCTAGTGGACATAACGGGTGTTACAGTTTTGATCCCGCACTCAAAGGTCAGGACAAAAGAGAAATAAAATACATTAAAATGTCATTTGAAAAAATAAAATAAGAAATACATTTTTTAATACATTTTGTAAAATCGTTATATATGCATACATTAATATAATACTTACTTAATACTTGTAATATATATTTACATTAATAAATAATAAGTAATGTAAATCACATTGAAAAAATATAATTTTTACATTGTTTAATGCTAGTAACAACTAAACCCCCATCAAAGCAGTAAAAAAGATTAAAAAAAACACCTATTAAATAACAATGACTAGTTATTTTATCATATCATATGATATGTTGCTTCAGCTTAATGTTAATTCAATAGAGTTCTAATACTGTACTCACTATTCCATAGGACATAACTTTTTAATCAATTAATAATTTTTTTGGCTGTTGATTATTTGTGTTTCAAAGCAACTGGGGCAAAATGGGATGCACTCCTTGCTGCAACCAGCAGTGGCGCTGTTTCCGTCTCAGCCAGTCTCAGCCAGCCACCTGGACAGCAACGCGGCGCCAACTACTTTATTTGTGATGTAGCGTTTCATGTTCATTAGTTAAAACTGTAGTTATATATTAATATACAATTCATATAATCATTAATACATATATTTTCTGTTATTTAATGTCGGTGCAAAAAGTATATATGTATATTTTTAAAAGTAATTTACATCCGATTTTTCACATTTTGTCCAGCAGGGATCACCGGTGATACCGCCCGGCATGCCCCCTCCCGCTTTTCCCCATCCATGCTCCCATTCATCAATCTGCTCTTTCTCCCAGTGACAAAAGATGCATCAAATAGGGAGTGTGGGAAAACACAACAATGCATTAGAGAACACAGACAGTCATTAGCATATGCAAGTTGTGTGTGTGTGTGCGTGCGTGGGTGCGTGTGTGTCTCTCAGTTAGTCTGCGTAAAACTGTTGCTATAATATAAGAATATAACATATTCTTATATTATATATATATTATATTATATTATATATATATTATATATTATATATTATATTATATATTATATATATTATATATAATATAATTGAACCTTTAATTTTAAATTCATTCTATTAAAAAGTCAATATTATATTACTGTACATACCATATCTTTGGCATTCATGACACAGTGATTAGAGTGTGTGTGCGTGTGTTTGTGTGTGTGTTGCGTTAAAAAAAATAAAACTGTGAGAAGTGAGTGTTTCTATGAAAGATGTAAAATGCACCTGGAATTATGTTTTTCCTCACCCTCGCTCTTTCCCACCCAAAACCTAAGGGGTTAGTCTTAGTGGGGGGGGGGGGGGGGTCACGTCTGGCCACCCCTCAGGAGAATAACGGGGTCTCTGTCTGGCCCTGTGAACCACCACCAACGGTTCTCCACCGTCCCTATGACAACAGTTAAGGACTCCAGTATAGACCCCTAAGGCCACTAGACTGGGGCGTTTGAGCAGATGCCCATAATTAACGTCAATATGTGAAGGTGACAGTCGAGTGGACCCCGTCTGTCCTACATGGAAGCCGACCCTCTCCCAGACTTGTCAGGAGCCCATAAGGCTGGATGAAAAACGAGGGGTGCATGTGCATGCAGGGTTGGGGGTGGGTGCCACTGCCCACCACTGTCCAGTCTGCCCAGTCAGACTAGAACCATATCCTTACAGAATGATACAGTTACAGAAAAATCCAGTTTCTATGACACAAATTGTATCAACAGTTGCAAAATTCCGCTTTTACAAATATAATAGTGTTGCCTCTTCATTACTACATGGTAATAATAATGGTTTAATTTTATTTGAATATGCATATAAATTAGATTGGAATGCATCACATAACAGTACAATTTACAGTTATCGTACTGTAAACAAGGACTGTTTAACAAGGACAAACATTGTTAAAATAATCTCTCTCCGACAGTGTCAATCTAGACTGAACTAGTCATCTTGGCAAAGGCAAATTTTTCATACACTTGTTATATTGTATATTGCAGGTGTAACTAATGTTATGACTGGTGAGTGTATACTTAAAACTAGAGGCTCCATGCAGTCACATTTGTGGTTTAGCACTCTGGTTCAGAGCAATAATAAAAAAAGATACAGAATTTCTCAGCGTTTAAACTGGTGTTTATGTCATGGGACCTAAATCTGAGCCACAATGCAAATATACAGTGATGGAAAAATTATTAGACTACCCTTGTTTCTTTAGTTTATTGTTCATGTTAATGCCTGGTACAAGTAAAGGTATATATGTTTGGACAAATATAATAATGACATCAATGGCTATAGATGTAAAAACTGTAATACTGGTTAATATCAAGAAAAGCATGGACTTAGCTAAGATATCAGCTCTTAAATTGAACTCTTATGAGATATTTTGTTGTTATCATACCTTTAGTTGTACCAGACATTCAACTGAACAATAAACTGAATAAACAAAGTAGTGTAATATTTTTTTGCCAAGACTACATACTGTAAAGTAAGGATTTGATTGGGCAACTTTTATGACACATTTTCAAACCAAACACACTTTTTTCCCACATTTTCTCTCATATGTATTTGTCATTTCTACTTACTTTTTACTGTCATTCAACACTGGTCTGTGTCTTAGGTCCGCCTATTTGGTGTCAAACTTTACTTGCATGTCCAGATATGTTTATGTTTAGTTTTTATACTGCAAGAGCATATTTATGAAGGGGATTAATTCATATTTTAAAAAATGAAATCCACATGTTTTACTTATCCAATGGCAAAAAAAACCCAAATGCACTGTGCATGCATCAAAATCTTCTTATTTAGCACATCTATATAGACTTTCAAATGTGGTCAAGAACCTTGTTTATTTGGATGAAGACATGGTACATGGCTAAAGAGGTTATGCTGTGGTCAAGAAGAATCTTGCATACATTAACTTCTGAATGATTATGTCCAAACATGGTCACCCCTGCTGACAGGTCATCTGATCAATGCTGATTAGTTAAAGACATGCTTGTCAGCTGACCAGGAAATTACCCCACAGGTCACTAAATGCACTGTCCGTGACTTCATCATGGTCAGTGGCACACTCCAGCGACTCACAGCCAGAGGTCACGGGGTCATCCCCCCTCTGACCTGACCGACCCTCTTTGTTGTCATGACTTAATAAGGTATTTCCCTGCACGCTTATGGCCTTCTTTGTCGCAGGGTAGCGGGGTTTACGATGATGTTCTGGCCATTTAAGGGCGGCACAGGAAGTGCGTAAAAGGAAACTAGTTAAAGTGGATACAAGCTTGTAAAAAAGACAACGACAGGTTGTTTGGCGGCAGAAAAGCTGATATAACGCATGTTAATACATAAATATCACAGATATTGTGATGATTGTGATAGAAAATTCAATTAAGCAATTAAAGCATCTTGTATGACACATAATGGACAGATATTTTATTTTATATAATTTTAATTTTTTTTACAGCAACAGGGTCGCCCTGAGGAACGCAAATAGCAAAATTAATCTATTAAATGCATTTTTACTCCCATAAATTATATTTTCGGGTTTTATGCATCAAATTTCTTACAATATTATGACATAAAAATGTACATTAAATGACCTATTAAAACTATATATGTGCGTGTGTATAAATATATATACACTAAATATACAAATACTGTATATACAGGTTATATATATACCATAAATATACTGTCTTTTGTTAATCGGTTAAAATATTTAATCACAGTTAATCGCATGTTGTCCATAGTTAACTCGTAATTAATTGCAGTTAGAAAGAAGTATTTCTTTTCAATACATGTACCTTTGAAAGATCTTTGACAGAACAGATTTAGTAGTTGAATTTAAATAAAGACTGTTTTAATTAAGATGTTTTAATTTATTTTGAACATGCATACACGTTACATTGGATTACATAACATTTTACAATTCACAATTCTAATGTCCAGAAAGGGGTTTACATCAAAAGCCAATACAATAGTTCACTTTGTTTGGTTTGTCAAATCAATATAAATATAAATAATGTATTTGACATTCAATTAAATAATAGTGAACATATAACAATACTTAACGAAGACTGCGTAATATGTTTGCTTTATGCAAATTTTAGCTTGAACAGTGCAACGTCTTCTTGTACACAAGTTCTCGCTTGTGACCCCACATCAACTGCCACACCGCTGAGGGTCAAACAGGACATGCGCACGTTAATCACACGTCAAAAAAAAAATAGTGGCATTAAAGAGAATTATTGTTAACTCATTAGTAACATGTAAACTTTGACAGCACTACTATACAATATATATACATAGACATAGAAAGACAGACAGACAGATATTGTAGATAGATATATATAGTACATACACTGCTGGTCAAAATTTTAACACCAGTTGAAAATGTTCAAGAATATACAATTTACAATTGTAAATTTAAAATATACAATTTACCTTTGCACGGTTGGATCTTAAAGAGGGTCTAAGTAAGAGGGTCAAAATACAAAAAGTAAAAATGAGAATGGGACAAAAAAATTTGAATTCAATTGAAACAATTTTGACACTTTTTTAAATAAACAATTTATTGCAAAGAACCTTTAAACCCAAATGGGCTGTTCATGGTCCTAAAGAGTGAGGTTATCTTCTGGAAGAAATACTTTGTCAGGCGGGCATTGTGAACTGCAGCGTTGTCCTGTTGAAAAACCAAGTCATTGACACACAGAGGAGGGCCTTCAGTCATAAGGGATGGCCCCTCCAACATCTCCACATAGCCAGATGCCATTTTAGGCCCCTGCACAACATGAAGCTCTATTGTTTCATTGAAGGAAAAAGCATGACAGATCATGATGGACCCCCCTCCACTGTACCGTGTGGAAAACATCTCAGGTGGGATCTACTTGTCATGCCAGTAACGATGGAAGCCATCAGGACCGTCAAGGGTAAATTTTTGCTTATCAGAGAATACAACTTTCTTCCACCTTTCAATGTCCCATATTTGGTGCTCTAGTGCAAATTCCGAATGGTCCCTTTTGTGGTGCTGAAGGAGATGAGGCTTTTGAAGATCCAGATGCCGCCTGATAGTTTTTGGACTGTACTCGACTCCAGTAACAACCCACATTTGTGTCTTGATGGACAGCCAATTAGATCCTCCGTCTCAGAGCCCGTGAAATTATCTGGGGTCTACTACTTTTTTTTCCATAAGCCTCAGGATCTTTGAAGAAGTTTCAGATGACTGTCTTACTGCATCCAACCTCAGCGTGCTACAAGAGGCCTTGGTTATGCAACTCAACAATCCTGCCACATTCAAAGAAAGAAAGCTTTTTTACCCTTGACATCAAGAAATCATGGTAGTGACTGACAGAAAATGACACTGGATCCATATTTTTGCCAAGATTTTACCTTTTAAAGGCTGTGGTCTTGAACTTGGCCGCATGGTGGCTGACTTAGTAGCACGTTGGCCTCACAGTCAGGAGGTTCAGGGTTCCAATCTCCGTTGGACATTTCTGTGTGGAGTTTGCATGTTCTCCCCGTGCGTGCGTGGGCTTTCTCCGGGTACTCCGGTTTCCTCCCACATTTCAAAAACATGCATGTTAAGTAATTGGCGACTCTAAATTATCCACAGGTATGAATGTACGTGTGAATCCTTGTTTATCTGCCCTGCAATTGGCTGGCGACCAGTCCAGGGTATACCCCGCCCCCCGCCCAAAGTCAGCTGGGATAGGCTCCAGCATACCCGCGACCCTAATGAGGATAAGCGGTATAGAAAATGGATGAATGGTCCTGAACTTTTAATCAGCTGATGAACATCCTATTTCACTTTAATGACTGTTTACAATAAATTGCTTACTCGAAGCATTTTTCATCGTATTCATTTATTTAAAAAGTATTTTATTTTATAAAGTTTTTTATATCGGGAGGTATTTGCCAATATTATAACTTGGTATATCTCAATTGGTATCTTTTTATACATATTATTATAATTTTTATAACTGTATTGTAATAAACATATTACGTAATAATATTTGATCTCATTACATGCTTTACTCATAAAATCATTAAATCTTCACTGTCATTATTTCTTTTCTCATAGTACATTATTCTTCTCAAAATGTTACAGGTTTTTGTATTTTACAAATTTAACCCCAAAAAATGTCAATTTTTAAAAATCCTTATCTCATAATGTTGTGAATTTTTCATAAAATCGAAAATGCTGTAGTATACAAGCTAGGCCAGTAATTGGCAAAGTCACTACACCAAGTGCTTTTCTTATTATGTCCTAAAGCGTATACACGTGTGGCTTTGACTCCACTTGACATTAACTTTGCTGGAGAAGCATGATAGTCAAAAACACTAACAGAGCTGTGAGACACTATTGTTAATTTTGATAGACTATCACAGTTCATCACTTATCACATTAGCATATCCGTTGTTTTTTAGCAGATGCACGGAAGCCAAATTGTCGTATTAAAAACTTCCATATTTATACCAATTTAGGCTCCATATAAACAAATGACCAAAATGACACAATTTTCATTTAAAAACTGCGTCTTGTCAGCGGCCCCTTTAACTTGTCGGTGATCACAGACATCATGAAGGTCCAAATCATGAGTGAAGGATTAATTCCTTCAAGGGTCGTGGGATCAGCGAGCCAGACACCATTTTATTGAAGCTGAAATGCAGGAACATAGGGAGGTGGAAGGGGTCGTCTGGGACGGAGCCAGCCAATTATACTGTGACTAGACACATGGCACTTGCATGCCATCTATGTTGGGAAACACACACAGAGCAGATTCACATAGACCACTCTAATGATGATTTTGAATGCATATTACAGCATTTTAGTTGTTTGTGGAAGGCTCATTTAATATTCATTTACTTTCAAAACTCTAAAGTACAAGCGTCATTTTTACTGCCTTGTTGTCATGCAAACATACTTGAAAATGGTAATTTCATGTGCAATTTGATTTTCAGTATCTGATAAATTTGAAATGCTACATATCACACATATCATCGCCCAAAAACTAAAAAACGTAAAGCAACCTCAGGAAAAAAGTTTGGTCCTAAGATACAGTGGAAGAGTGGTTAGCATGTTGGCCTCACAAACAGGAGATCTGGGTTTGAATCTCCGTTGGGCATCTGCGTGTGAAGTTTGCATGTTCTCCCCATGTGAGTGTGGGCTTTCTGCGGGTACTCCACTTTCGTTCCACATTCCAAAAACATGCATGTTAGGTTAATTGGTGACCCTAAATTGTCCATAGGTATGAATGTGAGTGTGAATGGTTGTTTGTCTATATGTGCCCTGCGTTTGACTGGCGACCAGTCCAGGGTGTACCCCGCCTCTCGCCCAAAGTCTGCTGGGATAGGCTCCAGCATCCCCGTGACCCTAATGAGGATAAGCGGTACAGAAAATGAATGAATGAATGCATGTTAGGTTAAATTGTCCATAGTGGCCTGCAATTGACTGGCGACCAGTCCAGGGTGTACCCCGCCTTTTGCCCGAATTCAGCTGGGATAAGATCCAGCATACCGCGACCCTGATAAAAAATGAATGGTTAATTGACTGCTATTAAAAAAACTCTCAAAAAGTGTATATTATATACTTATTAAGTCGTATGAAAACAAATGGAAACGTTTATTTAGTAGATGTCTCTCAGATGTTTATGTACAAAACGACAGCTTGGTAGTGTGCCATTTTTATACACAATATTGTAGTTTATGGTGGAAAACATAGGTCAAAGAAATTAGCAGCTTCGAAACACATTGAACAAGACAAAACAAGCTTTATTACTATTTGTTATGTGTTTCACAGTGTTTACATGCGATTCTTGATAGCCCTCCTAGTGGAATACCATTAGCTTGTCAACAAGGTGATAATAGGTGCCATTTCATTTGGTTCCCACATTTTAGCCAATGGCAAGCAGCCAGGTGTCTAATAGCAATGTCTGTGGAAGGAAAATTATGGAATATATAGGGAGAGTAAGACACATTCATGTTGTTGCTGTTGTTACTTGTTACTTTTTTACCACTCTAGCTCTATCGCATTGCAGTGATCGGCGGTATGTAAACACTGTGAAACACATCGACAACAATGGACAGGCGACAACGCGTAGCGATATGACAGGAGAGAAAGTAACGCAGAGCGGAACTATTTTCTTCAGCATGGAAGTCCGGAACTCGGCTCGCTGGACGAAGTGGGGGGTAAGTCACTTTTGATGCACTACACTTCTGATGGGGATGTCATACAACTTCATGTCAAACGATCCCTTTAATATACTTTGTGGCACCAAATTCTGGGCAACCATACATAAGCTTCCTGCAATCAATCTATCATTAAGCTCTTCAAGGCTGCATGTAATATCATATCCTTCTCATTCAATGACAAGTATGGGTCTCTTTCTGATTCTGATCATTTAGCTTTTTGCATAATGTTGTTGGTAGGCAATCACTTTGAAGTTCAGCAGTTATCCCGTGAGGACCACTGCGGGCTGGGTCTCTGTGGATTGCGGCTCGTGCCGTCTGTGTGGAGCGGAGCTTGCTGGGTGGCGGGAAGCGGTCCGTCACCTTTCATACATTTTCAGCGACAAATACATGTACTATACACACATGCACATATATTTACCGCCATTTACCGCCATTCTAAACAACAGATTCATTTCATTCATTTGTGTGCAATAAACAGGCACGCGGTAAACCTGCTTCTAATTACCTACCAACAGAACAGAGCAAGGAGCTACACTCACCCATCGCCGTCAAGTCACTACTGTAGAAGGCGCCTCCAGTGAGTGCAGTCATCCATATTACATGCATATGTTTAATGGATGCTGTTGATTGGCCTTGATGCACTGGAGTTGATGCTAGCCAGACAGACAGCTAATGTTATGTGGTGGCTGTCCTGCATTCATGTTTCACAGCGTGGATATTCGGCAGCTTTTGTGGTATTTTCGGAACACTTTGGCCACACGTAAAGGCAGACATACCACAGTGCAGCATGTTAATGTTATATTGCTGATTTACAGTTGAAAATGATTGATATGGATCATGCTGCTTTTGCCATTGTAAGAGTACAAAGGTAAAAGAGCAATATTATTTAATCAAACAAGTGAACAAAATAAAAGCATGGAAAATGTATCCTGTCTTGTTAAATGGTTTTGATTTGCCTGAGGAGGTGTAACAATCAGATAAAAAAGCTTGCTAGTGATGAATTCATCAATGAAGTGCGCATTTGGGTAAATTAAAATTAGACAATGAATGGAAATTGTGGCAATAATGTCAATAATAAGGAATGTAATAAAGCCAATATTAGACAGGATAACAACCCTTCAGCTAGTAGTCTCCAATACAACCCGTGTCACATTTACGCCCCAACAATAGTCAGTGCTCAAGCGGACATTGACGACTTCTACTCCCAGTTAAGAGCCACGTTTAGTAACTAGAATGGACAACATTGTACTTCTTAGCGCTCTTAATGCAAGAGTTGTAAGTGATCACAACAGCTGGAACAGTTTTCTTGACAAGCATTCCAAATGCCTTATTTGAAGACCCCGATACACAATACACTTCTATTCATAGAAACATGCAAGGAGTGGACACTGGCATCTATTTGATTATATCATGGTCGGCCAGAAAGCAATGAAGAATTTATGCCACAAGAGTTTTGACAGCAGCAGAATGCTACTCAGATCATCTTACGAAGTACAAATAAGGCTCACAATGTACAAACCCAACCATTCAATTTCCTCTCGCTTATCCGGGTCCGGGTTGCAGGGCAGCAGTCTCAGTAGAAAAGTCCAGATTTCCCGGTCTTTGGCCACCTCTTCCGGGTCCGCCGGGAGGACACCAAGGTGTTCTCAGGCCAGCTGTGAGACATAATCCCTCCAGCGTGTCCAAACCATTCAAGGAAATTAGAAACCAAAAAGCTGACCACCAAATCAATACTTTGAAATGGTAAGAAATCGTGTTGTAAGATCATTGTGACTGAATCACAAGATTATTCTCCCAGGAATTTGTCCACATCCCAGCTTTTAAAAACCATTATGGGGGACTCTTTAGCAATTTTAATAGCACGTTGTTGACGCTCTCTATACCGAACTACCAAAACGGACACATAGAGCTTTGCAGGGGAGTTGCAAACCAGTTACTCCTGTAACACCTTGATTGGACTTTATGTCCAAATACCAACTCCATGGGACTGAACCCCAGAGGTTCCAATTTAGCATCACGGATTGCAAACATAATAAATGATACGCCTTCATTCAAGTCTTAACTGTTTCATGGCAAATGTTGATGTTAGCGTTTGATGCAAGCGCTCAAGAGCACCTTGGAAATCAGGGTGATCAGCACTGCACACTGAATATGAGCGCACCAAGAGTCTGATAAAAAAAACTCTTAAAAAACAGTTAGTGCCCTGGTTGGCCTGCACAACCTTTGGAAGACCAAAGTTTTGAAGAACTTAAATATAGTCTTGATCGGTAGGTGTTTTAGCAGTAGCAGATATTTTATGATAAATAGCTGCAGAACACATCATCACAAGTCAAAAATGACTTGCAGTCTTGGTTCAAAGAAGCAGACCTACACAGTAAATCGGCACATGTTCCAAGGTTCCAACTACAGCAGGTGATTTTAATGATCGACACCTCATTCGATCTGAGGGAAGGAGATCATCAGTTAAAGCACCTGCTTTAGTGACCGGCTGGATAGAAAAGCTGCAGTGTCTCAGTCCTCCATGAGTTTGAGACTCCTGCCTAAGACTATGATTATGTTTTTGGTTGGTTATGCCCAAATAAAAAGACCAAATGTGCGTTATGCCCTTGCAATAGCAGGACAACAGCTAATAGTAACCATGTATACCATTCCTACATTGTCATCTGAAGTTACATGGAAACTCAACAGAAAAATGTCTGTTTCTCATTGTACTAAGACTTTTCAGCAGCAGACCAGCACCTAGCCAATAAGGGTTCACTTGCCTGAGCATTGATGAGGGGCACCGATGAGTCAGTCATAAGCCCAGTCTCAGGCTTGTTGGCTCTGCTGCTTATGGCACCACCACTAAAGGGCAAAACATCCTCAGAGAGCACAGAGGAGATCACTGAGTCAGCAAGGTCGACTTTTTGCGGTTGCTTACAGGTCTGAGCTTGTGTCAGCACAATAGCAACAAAAACATATTGGTGACACATGATAATCAGGAAATCCACAGAGGGAAACATTAACCCTCAGTGATGATGTCCTGTGCAATGTGTGAAGAAACCTGTTACTATGTGTTACGTCCCAAAGGTGTCTGGGAGAAACTGGGACAAACTAAGTATAAAGAAAGACGGATTTTGCATTGGGAAAGAAGGCACATAAAGCTCAAGCAAAATAAATTAAGCATTTAATTACCAGATAAAGAAAGAAAAATCCCCCAACATTCATTTTTTATACCACTTATCCTCATTAGGGTCACAAGTATGCTGGAGCCTATCCCAGCTGACTTTGGGCGGGAGGCGGAGTACACCCTGGACTGGTTGCCAGTCAATCGCAGGGAACATATAGACAAACAAAGACATACAACCAGTAACACTCATATTCATACATATGGACAATTTAGAGTCGCCAATTAACCTAACATGCATGTTTTTGGAATGTGGGAGGAAACCGGAGTACCCAAAGAAAACCCACACAAGCACGGGGAGAACATGCTAACTCCACACAAAGATGCCCAACGAATATTCGAACCCAGAACTGGCCTGACTGTGAGGCCAACATGCTACCCATTCAGTCACCGTGCGGCCAACCCCTCAACATTGTCGACAAAATCAAAAACAATCCTCATAAAACTGAGACAAATACGCACGACACAAAACGAAATGTAGCGCCAATCCTAAGAAAACAAACACCAGCACAACAATCATCACTCGGCACAAAACACTAATCAAAAATTGGCTGAAGCACATTGCAGGCAGCTGCACACCACAAAGTGGTCCTCACACACAATCCCTTTTCCCACTGTCGCATGCCTGCTGCCTCTTTTGTCTCTGACCTAATTGTTCCTCCGCCTCACCTGGGATTTAGTAGTGCCCTTTAGGTGTGGCACTACTCTAGAAACAGACAAAAATACATCCACTACTATATGTAACTCTGTGTCGTCTGATGCTACATGGACACGGTGTAAGTGTGCAGGTACAAAACCCATCTGAAAACAAACAGTACTTGAGACTGGGGTTCAAGAGCAGAACACAGCAGAGGATTCATGTCTGAGGACAGGCAAACCTAAACTGGGCTTTGGTCTTCAACATTGCCTGTAACAAAAACTGGGGAGGCCGCACGGTGGCTGAGTGGTTACCACATTGGCCACACAGTCAGGAGATCTGGAAGACATGGGTTCAAATCTCCGTCGGGCATCTCTGTGTGGAGTTTGCATGTGCTCCCCGTGCGTGCGTGGGTTTTCTCCGGGTACTCCGGTTTCCTCCCACATTCCAAAAACATGCATGTTAGGTTAATTGGCGACTCTAAATTGTCCATCGGTATGAATGTGAGTGTGAATGATTGTTTGTCTATATGTGCCCTGCGATTGACTGGCGACCAGTCCAGGGTGTACCCCGCCTCTCGCCCAAAGTCTGCTGGGATAGGCTCCAGCATCCCCGTGACCCTAATGAGGATAAGCGGTATAGAAAATGGATGGATGGATGGAAAAACTGGGGATCTGTTTTTGGAAAGCGTCTCATTTGGAACAAAGTTGATCTTCACAAAGACGTTTTATATAAGTGAGCATGAACTCTTTACAAATGGTAAAAACTGGAAACCTTCTTCTCCTTTAGATAAACTGCAGTGTGCTCAGTTAGGCATTTTTAAAAATTCCTTCAGCAACATCAGTTCATGCATAGATGCCAAATCATTAGCTTTGTCGGCTGCACACAATTGTCAGAAAGATTAACGGGAGAACCCTTGCAACATACAACTGGTTAGGCAATTTCCTAAGACTACAAAAATGTTGTCACGATGCCTCAGACACCCGCTCATATACACGTAAAATTGCATTTGTGACTTTCTCATAGACAAGACCATCCTCTGGGGTGGTGCAAGCTTCCTGAGCTTTTCCAACCAATTTACACTGCAGTAATATAGCCAACCACACTTTTAACCGCGCCTGTAGAATGGATGATGAGTCAAGGCAGACAGGTTCAAAACGAGGGCATGTAGGCAGTCCTTTTTGCTCCCACCACCTGTTCTTGAGCATCCCAAACCAGACCTACCACAGGGATCACATCTTAGGGGCCCTCACCTGCCTGCGCCACCGCTACGACATGCCTCCACAACATTATCAAAACACTCATCGGTGAACATTCAAGACAAACAAGACAAATGCTGCGTAGCACCAACGCAAATTACGTACAGGCCTCACAAGACACAAAACGCGCTAAATGCTAAGCAAAATGCTGGAGCACACCGTGTGCTGCTACACACAACACTCTCGTGTCATGTCTATCGCTCATCACCCACGCCTGCGATGCACTCTCCAGGTGTTTGACACAGAAACATAAACAAAACACACTCACTACTGAACGAAACACAATCTATTTATCTATTTGTATGTCTGTCTGTGTCTCTATCTATCTAGCAATCTGTTTATTGCTATATTGTTTCCATTGTGGTGCAAACTTTTCTCCCACGGTGCAAAGCGAGGGCCATTTGGGGCTCAGCCACACGCACTGCAGAGTCCATGCAGTCTAATGAATGCAGGCGGGCTCTGCTTTTGAGCTTGAACTTGAACGGCGGAATGCGGCTCGTGGGAACCAGCAGGCCCCGGTTGGCCCCTTCATTCAGGGAGAAGGTGCGCGCCCGGGTAGTGTCACAGCTCAT
This sequence comes from Oostethus manadensis, assembly GCA_024372805.1. NCBI lineage: Eukaryota > Metazoa > Chordata > Actinopteri > Syngnathiformes > Syngnathidae > Oostethus > Oostethus manadensis. The sequence goes on from QODF01000102.1 coordinate 8,609,195, forward strand.
TAGCATATGACTCAAATGAAGGCACACGGGCTCTCCCTCCTTCATACACGCTGCAACTGCAGCAGTGGACTTCAGCTGCTGCGGTAAGAACTCCATGGTTACATTCGCATTCATGCTCTACTTAGTTTGCTTTATTGTTGCATTGTTTGTTGCGGGTATCCCATGCATTTTGTGGTAGGTATTTGTTCATAATCATACTTTAGTTTAAACATGCTGATGTAGAAAGACGGATAGAATGAGTATACTTTGCACAGTTCAACATGCATGAAAAAGATTATTGTTTTGTTTAAGTTATACCATGCAACTCCTCTAAGTCGTACTATGCGTGTTTGTATTGTTTTCTATATTTCACATGCTTCTCAATAATCATTGTCAGTAAAAGTGAAGAAAAGTTAATTTTTTTGTTCTTTTTGAAATGTATTCACTTCACAAAAACAACATACTGTTTGTGGATAATGTTAATAATTTTTATGACATTTTATTCTTAATTGTGAAATACTAACCAATAATTATTGTGATTAATATTACAAAACATTGGCTTATATTATAACATGTATTTATTGTAAAAAAAAAAATGAAGAAAAAAACTGCTGTTTGAGATGTAATGTTATTTTAAGCATAAAAAACCAAAACAAATTGTAAAAAAAAGTAAATTCAAAAAGTTATGTAAAAAATCAGCACATGAGCCTCTTCATCATAAAAATATCATAATGCACTTTAGTGTTACATCAATTGATCTTGTCCTAAGCTGCTTAACTTCTCCAAAAATGTTTGAACTTTTGAACACAAACTTAACAAAAACCTTAAAACTTCAAGTAAAACACCTCACCCAAAATAAAAGTGGCAAACAAAGAAGCAGATAATAACTGTGCATGTCAAACTTACATTGCGTATATTGTATTAAAACCCACACTGGCGTCTGCAATGCCAATGAACAAATGAAAGTGTTCGTATTTCATTAATTGCAGCCTAGATGAAGCCTACATTCAAATACAAAAACACAAAGTAATCCTCGGTTGAAACCTCAAAATTCGGCTGTACTTGACATTTTCAAGATTGTAAAATTGTGACTGAATGAACCAGGAACATTTTAACCAACACGCGTTATCCAATTAAGGAAAGGATTTTCAATGTCAAGTGCTGATTGGCTGAATTGTCGTGACGTTTCTTCACGTTTCGCTAATGGCAGATTCGTTTGTCCTCCTTGAGTTCAAAACACATGTTTATGCATAATGTCTTATTTGAAACAGGCCTTTTACAAATGGCAACAGCAATAAAAGAAGTTCAACGTGTTAACCCCGCAAGAAACCGCAATAAAAAGCAGATTACTCCTTTCCTATTCTAATACCGCAATATATTTAATATTAGATAACTCGCTTCGTTACCAACATGTAACTGTATTAATAAAACACAGTGACACGGAATTCGCGGTTAATGATAATAATGATAACAACAACAAAAGGAAGATTACACAGGCTCGCCATTTGAGTCACTTTGCCTTTACAAATGTCCACCTGTTTTCACTTTACGACACCCAGTCTTTTTGTTACAAATGTTTCATTACCCAATGAAAACAAAATCAACTACAACGTTTGTGTTTCATTAAAATTACTTTTTCGCATTTTCCCACATAAGGTTGGGCTAAAAATGCTGATATCTCAATATTTTCTTTATTTGACCGTTTTTACATTTTAATATAAAATATTCAATTTCCCAATAAGCAAATGCATATGCTGTCTACGTAAATACAAACATTATCCTTTTAAGTACTTTCTACTGTGCCGAAGTGCTGTGTCCTTTCTCGCCGAAGGGTGTCGCTGTTTCTTTCTGTTTCTGCAGCTCTGTTAATTCTTTTAGCGAGGAATTTTTTATTTTGAGAAACTGTAGTTCATAATTCTAAACGATTTCTAATTTAATTAATTATTCAATTAAAAATATTAAAATCCTCGGTGGATGCTTTAAATAAAATCATTTACAAAGAGAACGTCAAAACATGCACAATACAAAACACATCACACAACTGTGTTTTTATTATTATGTATTATTATTACTTGATATGACTATATTATGCCAAGCCGTCTGCTAATTATCTGTTATTTTTAGGGACTTCTGGGAATGATGAACGTTAGGGAAATTTTTTAGTGGAAAACACCGCATTATTATCACAGCTTCCAAAAAAACAGCCATAATTAAACACTAAATGAATCCTTAATATTCTGTGTATCATAAATATATATTTTTTTATGTATCCCTTGTGCATCATTCCAGCTACATGACTTTGGTTTTAAAGCAAACACACCAAGTTTGTTTTTTAGCATGCACAATATCAGAATTTCATAGTTCCCCATAGAATTTCATAGAATTTCATAGGTCCTCATCACCTTGCCTCCTCGCACCTCATTTCTGTAGCTCTCACATATCCTGGAGAGGTTTGAACAAAATATGCATGCACTAAACAGGTATTGCTTACAATAACATCCAGCAGCATGTGAAGGGTAAAAATAGTAATTTATGTAGCCAATGCAGAATGACTCAAATAGGCATTTTAATAAATGTCACTGATTTTTGCTCGTATGTGTTGATATCAACTTTTCTAGCATAGTGACACTAACCTGCGAAAACAATATGATGTATTTTGTACCTATAGTGTAACAATTATGAGAATGCAAACACACACGCACACACACAAGAGCATGCAGTGCGCATAGAATGTTAATTAGCAAACTGTAGATTATTCAATGAGGATTTCTGCAGCCCTGTGCTGGTGTGAGGAGCATTGATGGAGAAGGAGGAGCCGGTGGAGGACCCAGGCAGGCAGGCATCACTGTGGTGCAGAGTTCAGGGGGTGGGAGGTGGGGGGCATTGTTGTGAGCCTGGGAAAGTGTAGCACGGCTGACGCCAGACTCTGGTGTGCAGGGTGGGGGCACCCATCCCGGATTGTCATGTAAATGCATCTCCAGCACGTTGTTGAACTTGATTTTGACTTCTTTCTTTCTTTCTTTTTTTTTCGGGGGGGGAGGGCTTGTCACCCCCCAGCCTACCCCTATAAAAGGGAAGGTGGGGGGTACATTTTTAATGCCACACGTTTGTGGGAAAATCCATTTGAGTACACACAGATACACGCACACACACAGACGCACGTCCATGTCTGAATGCATTTAGCTTATTTCAAGCTATTACTGTACAGGCATAGTCGATATTGCATGCATGTTGAACTTTTTACATTTTTATTTGGGGCATAAATTGAGCTTTTACTCAGAATTTAATTGAATTCAGTAATTTTAATAATATCTTTCTCCAAGCAAGTGTAAGTTCAATTACACTACAGAGAGATGCCACGCTGCAGCACAGGCCTGCCCGGCCGATTGGATCTTCTTATAAATGATGCAGAGTAGAATAAGATTCATGCGGGATGACTCGGAGCTGTGCTGCCTCCACCCACCACCTTCCCACCCGCGTCATATAACAGATTGCCCGCGCACAATAATCGGATATGTAACTGCTATCTGATGCAAGCTTCGTTTGGGAAGCATGCAGGGATAGCTGCAGATAGAGCTATACCTTCCCTCTGCTTTTATTATTGGGTTATCTGCACACACACACACATACAGTATACAGTATACAGGGATTATAACTTGAGAAGATATTGTAAATTGCTGCTGCTGTGTTTGTGTGTGTAAAAGAGAGAGAGAGATTGTTATCTTTCGCGCCATCTCATCTCCTCATGCAGCCCAGATATCAGTCACATCTGAATATCACACTCGATAATGCTCCATGCAGCTTGCAGGATTGTTCCAAAAATATATATATATGTGTGTGTGTGTGTGTATACCACAACCTGCTCGGAGTTAATTCGAAAGTGTTTCATCATGAAAAAACACAGTTTTGCTTCATATTTTTGAAATTACAATTTCCATTACCAAGCCCCTACATATGCAGTTAAAAAATGGCAAGACTGGTCTACCAACCAACCAGTGAGGAGAATCTAGGTGAACTGTTGTTGGAAATCATCATCACAATAGAGCAGAACAAACATGCCAGGTCATCATTATTCAAATTTCAGATTTGATTTAAGTAAAATTTTACATGTTATCCTCGTGTAATTTGGATTTGTTTCCTGGAGAAAATACAATTATTGAGTGGGTTTTTTGGCCATAATAATTTTCTGAATAAAAAATGTATTTTACGACTTAACAAGGTAGAATTATTTCTACAATTTTCACATTTGGTTAAAAAGACCAATTGATTTCAAACAAAAAATACAATGATGGAAACACTTCAAATAAAACGGACAAAAAAGAAAATACATAAAGTACCTAATAATGAAACTGAAGGTGTTTTTAAATAAAACAAGTTGGTAAAATACTGCACATTGTTCAAATCTATTTTTAGATGGAATTCCCCAAATAAAGCAACACAATTTGCTCGCAAAAATGAATGTTGAAACTAAACACCTTCATTCATTTTCATGTGAGTTACAACGTTTTCAGATTCCCGCCTCTCTCCCCCTCTCGCTCGCCTCCTCTCGGTTCCTTCCTCCCTCCCACCTTGTGAGGCGGAGTTAATGTGTGTGTGCGTGCGTGCGTGCGTGCGTGCGCTCGCCATGTGCACTCTGCACTTGTCAGCCGCACTCTGAGAAACGATGCTGACCGCTGTGCACGTCACCGTGGCGGCACACTTTCTGTGCTGCAAACACTGCGCTCCACTTGAGATCTTTGGGGAGGTTTGTGCAATCTGAAGGTTGGACTTGAGCTCGTTATTTTTTTTTTTTGGGTGGGGGGGGGACTTGTGTGACGAAGAGGAGGAGTGAGCCTGATGTGCAAGTAAGTGTGACTGAAATGCTGGTCCTTGTCGTGACACTTTACTGTGATATTTAGTGAAAGCGAGCAGCTTCCAGGTGTGTGTGCAGTTGCAAAGCATGCACAGCAGCTCGTTCCGTCCGATGAATTCATCCCATCGTTGTGTGCATTCACACCCCGAACACAAGCACCTGTCATGCTGCGTGCTCGCATGTTGGGGGTAGCGTGCGTGTGTGACATGTGATCTGGGTCCGGACCCGGCCGCGGCCCCTTTAAGAGAGACGACGAGGCTTAGTTTGTATCTTTGGTTATCTAGCTGTATGAGTTTTAATTTCATAAAGCTAGAGAACCGAAAGTACTGACTGACGCCGTACACTTCAGAACCCGCACGCGTGTGGAGCGGCGGGCAGCGTCCGGAGGAGGGAGAGTACATGTGCGCATGGATGCCGATGATGATGACGAAGGGGAAGCTCGCATGTGGTCGCAGCTCCGTTCTGAGATGGCGCCTTTAAGAATCCACCAGCCGATGGAATGGTTTGCCTTTAAGACACAAATGAGGTGCATGTGGGAGACTTGTCGTCGCAGGAGTAAAAGTGCAATCATATCTGCGGGAGATAGAAATAGTTCAAAGCTGCGTGGGATTGGCTAGTTCGGGGGTCACGTGGTGTTGTTGGCAGCTGCGTCCATCTTTTTCTTAGAGGTTTGTTTATAAGAGTGGCTGTGAGAACGTGGAGAATAGAAAATGCACAGGAGCACATATGCAATTATTATACAGGTAATGGGGTGTGTCGTTATAACAGCAAATGTGACACTTAATTGATCCAGTAGCACATATTTCAAAATATGCACAGTATTTATCAAAAGAAAAATATATCAGTATTCACCAATAATTAGGAGAGTTGTTCTGACCTTCATAGGCCTTTTATGTGTGCCATAGGCCTAAAAGGTGCTCATTTGAGGCATTGCATTCATCCTGCAGACTCCAGTGTAGCTTTGCTCAATGGCTGCCATTAGCCTCCCATTACCAGTGTGATGTTTATAAGTCAATGCAAGGTGAAGCTGCAGCATGTCAAGTATAGTTTCCTGCAAGGCATCAGCTAACGTATCATGTCATTTGTGTTTCCTCGCTCGCTTGTCAATGTTGTATTTTTGCCAAGAAAAACCAACAAAATAGGACAAGTTATGGCGTTTGATCTATTCACAGAGTGTCTCAGACATGACTGGAAAGTCCCCGAAGCCCCAGCACGCTCTATTTAGACCATGACTGACAATATTTGCTACAGACAAGAGCATTTGGTGATGTGATTGTTTTACATGGAACACGCAGCTCTGTTCTATTTTTTTAGTAGCTTAGCAACTGGCGCACTGAGTTTGTGCATGTTGTATCATATACATGCAAAACAATAGGAGATGAGTCTCTTGGCAGCTGCATTCATTCCCCATTGTGTTCTCATGTGCTTATATTGTCTTCTTTGTGTTTCTTTTTCAGGAGAATGCTGACAAAATCAAGTGAAAAGTTGCCATCTGAGGGCAAAAAGCCAGCAAGGGCGAGGAGGAGGGGCTTGACCATCAGCCTGCAGGTACACGGACGCGTGCTTCACCTGTCAATTGCAGACTTACTTTAGGTCTGTACCTGTGAATCATACGTATATATGTAAGGTTTGTTATTATTTTTAGGCATGTGGGCTGTGGTGCTGCTTGTTTTTTGGATTAAGATGGCTGTGTAAAAATGTGTAGGAGTGATCCCAATGCAGATTTTTTAAATGTTGAGCTTTTCCATCAACAATGGCTCCAAACAAAAAGACACATCAAAATCCGGCGTTTAAACCTTTTATTTGTACGCAACATCAGTTTTATGTCACTCATTTAGCTGTCAATATAGTAGTGTGCGACCAGTCCAGGGTGAACCCAAATTCAGCTGGGATAGGCTCTAGCACACCCGTGACCTAATGAGGATAAGTGTCAGAGAAAATGGATGGATGGATAGTAGTGTGCAAAATATTTTGCTATTTTCATTGCGCTTTTACACTACACAGTAAAATAAACTGAGTAGTATAAATCAGGGGTTCTGTGATTCAGTGAGCCTCCCACAGAGAATATAATAAGGTTGGGGACTCTCCTCAACTAATGAGTGACTTACTCGGGCATATTTTGTGGACTTTTTCGCTCGTGACCTCTTATTGTATAGAAACTACAATTCTAATAATTTTATCTTTAGAAGTGACTGGTTAATGTTTTTCTTTATTTTCCTCTTGCTGATTACTTTTTGACCACTTTTCTAAACAAATTGGTTTTCCTTCAGTTTTTTATCTGCCGTGGTGTAACTTTCCCTAGTCCATCTATAAAGCACGTCTATTTACATTGTGATATTGTGGGGCAATACAGCATGCAATATAGCAGGATGTCCAAAGTGTGGCCCGGGGGCCGTTTGTGGCCCAAAGTTTAAAAAAAAATGAAAAAAATTTTAATGGCTCACAGCACATGCACATCCATAATATAAGGAGAAACGGATAACGCAAAGCTGGCTGTTTTTTTCTTTAAATATATAACTTCTTAGCATTTCTTTGTAGCCTTTCTACAAAATGAAAAATATCAAAATGACTCTCGTGCCCTTTGATTTTTCAGTATGCATCCCTTGGTGGTAAAAGTTTGGATACTTCTGATATCAAGACCAAGCCAGACCAAACAAAGCATTTACTGCAGACAGTTCAAGGGGTTTACCTGCACTATATTGGGTCTGCTTTCAGTCCATTAGAGTTTTCTCTAATGCCTTGGTTACCAAAGTGGGGCACATATACCCCCACAGGTTTACAAATTGTCATGGAGGTATGTGGATATGAAATTAAAATCAACCTGGCTACATTGGTGTCAGAAAGAGCAAGAGTTACGCAGTGCGTTTGAACACCTCATCATGTGCGCAGCGCAGGGAGTAGGAGGCAGACACAAAGTTGATTCTTCTGTGTACGTTATATGAACCAATAAGCACGTTTGACGAGAATTTTGTGTATTAAGAGTATTTAGTTTTGAAGAGTTCATTTATATTGTGTGCTAAATCAGAGCTGCTCCTCTTAACTATGCATATTCTGTAATTTTCCAGAATTTCTTTCTTGATCTTATGCACATGTGCAGTTGAAAAATGAGGCACTGGATTTTTGGCTCACTGATTCAGAACAGAAAAACAGTACAGTCCATGCCTTCATCAAACAACACTGTTTCTTGACGCATCAATGATATGGCAGAGTAGGTTTTTTAAAAAGCCATCTCTGAAGCTGAATGAGTCAGCAGGTATGACCTGGCACACGCCCTGGTGTATTTTTATAAAGGGACAATTAAGGACGACAGGTTGTTTTTTAGATTTCTTTGTCCCCCAAAATATATGATACAGTATCATTAAATAACAGGTGAGAAATACAGTAATTCAGAGTAAGAGGTATTATTGTGTGCTTAGAGACACCGGCTTATGTTTTTTAAGTGTGCAGGAGTAGAGGCTACATGGCCTCAGCTGAAACGTCTGAAGGGGTACGGGACTGTGAAAAGTTTGGGAACCACTGCTCTGAGGCATGAATGGAAGTGACAGAACCACCCAGCTTGTCATTTTCTTCTATGAGCCAGGAAGTAGCTTGCTAACTACTGAAAAGAAGGACAAACAAACACATGTACCAAATCCTATGGTGAGGCTTGCAAACTATACATGCGGTGCATTTGTTTCTGCTTTATCATTTTCTGCACTCATCCTCCACACACACACACACACACACACACCTCTCTTTCATTCTCATGCAGTCAGCGTTTTATCCCTTTAAACACGATGATCCTATTTGTCAGGTAGAGAGTGTGGTAGGTGCCGGGGAGGTGGCCGTGTAATCTTTGCTGCGGTTCTTTATCCCGTTAGGCGAGGCGCAGGCGTCGGGGCTCAAGCCCACGTTTTGGACCTGCTCATGTGGAAAGAGTGTTTGGGTGGCTCTGTCCTTTTCGTCCTTAATGCCTGGACGTGACAACCTCCCCTTGTCTCCTTATTATGGTGCACAAAGGTGTGCGGCCAATGCATAATTCAGCCATGGCGGAAGCATTTAGCGGACACTTAAATGTAACATCAATTTGGGTAAATTATTTGTTTTCTTCTAAATGCTGCTTGTATTTTATTAGAGCTGTGCAGAAAATGTCACCTCACTCCCTCCCTCCTCTTCTCGCCATTAAGAATTAAAGACTAAGTACATATGATTACCAAGGTCAAATCTTCATGGTTCCACAACCTTGACGCTCAATAGAAAGCTCAGTTATTCAAATTTAGTAAGGAGTTCTTTGAGTTGGCCCAATTTTTCCCAACCTTGCTATTAGCATATGCAAGGAGCGGCCCTGCGATGCTGTTTTCTAAAGTGGATGTAAATTATAACCCCAGTATTATACACGCTGATGGCAGATAAATCTCTGCAGTAATGCATTGCAGAGAGTGGGGGTGGGGGTGTCAGTGTGTGTGTGTGTATGTATGGGTGGCTGAGGTACACTGTACAATAGCCCCTGGCAGATGGAATACACACTATTGCAAAGTGCTCGCTTGCTTCTTTGCTAATGCTCAACTTTCTTAGGCAATTTCTCAAATTCTCCTTAAAGTGTGCGCTAAACCAATATTAACACTGGGAGATTACCAAAGTGAAATTTGCACTTGTGCGCTCCATAAAGGCCTCATGAGCAAAGTGGGGATCTCTTTGGAATCTCTATGCAAACGAGGGCTTGAATAATAAGATGTATTTATGAAGGGCTGGGAAGGCTTGGAGGAAGGGGCGGGGGACCCTGCTTTTGAAAGCCACTAAGCCGCAGCTTGAATAGGATTGAAGGGGAAAAAGAGGGGGTCTAGTCGGACAAGGGTATGGGGGGTGTAAGAAGTGGTGGTGGAGGTGGGGGTACAGGGGCCCCCCAACAGTCTAGGCCTCAACCGAGGCAGCTGTGAAAAGGGGTCCCGTCTTTTTCCCACGCCCAGCAAGACGCGAAACACTGCCGCAACTCGCTAGGGTCAAGTCCCATCACTGATATATACACTCATACACTTCCCTCGTGTGTGTGCGTGTGTGTGTGTGTGTCTATGAGTTGTGCAAATTAACAAGCTGTCTGCTGTGACATGGGGGACACCTGCCATTATCCCAGAATGCTTTGCTCTGCCTCATCGCGAGACAACAATTAGGTCATAACTTCAACTTGAACTTAAAATTCAATTGTAGACTCAACAAAGCCACAGTTTAGATAGATGGATGGAATTGTTGATTGAATATAATGTGAATCAATATTTATATATAATATAGATTTAATCGGTACCTTTATTGCAGGTTGTAATCAAATTATTGATAAGATTCTGTACATATTGTTGATTATATCCCATGAAGCCACGGTATCAGTATCATGCATTCGGGATATATAGTGATATTTAAAAAATATTTTTATCATGTGCTGTTATGCATGTGTTGTTTGAATGTTGTTGACTTTTAATTACAAATATATTACCAGAATTACTGGTACAATATTATTATTATAGCTTATTGTTATAATAATCACATTTATTTTTTGTTTTAAATGCAATATATATTATATATATTATATATATATATATATATATATATANATATATATATATATATATATCAGCACTTTAATTGCTAAATAAATACAAATATTTTCTTTAATTTAGCGTAATGGTTAGCTGTCACACAATGTGTATTGTAAACTGTTTCAAGGTGGGACACACAATGTCTTTGTAAAATGTCTAGACAAATACAGCAGTAACCGGAGGAGGGTTTTTTGAGGATCTGGCAAAAGACAAATTGTTTAGCAGCTCTTGTGTTGAAGTTGACAGTGGCACTTATCATGCTCCTCTAAAACAATTATCCTGCACAAAAGCAAAGAAGGTCAAAAGCATCACATACTGTATGTATAAAGTGTCTTTTTCTGCCTCTCTTCATTATTAGTCACTCGCTCATGTTTAAGTGCTTCAACAGGAGCTTTTTAGAAATGTCTGCAGCTGCTCTTTTGGCGTCTTCGCCCCCTCCGTGCATGGTGAACGAAGCTACAGTTTCCTCCCTTTCCTGCCCTGCATGGCTCTTTCTGCACGCTGGCACACCAGTCACTGTATAGTAAACACCACAAACGGGAGAGTCGGCGTCATTTAGTCCTTCTCTTCCCATGCATGCTTTTAATCTCACACTGTCTTCTTTGCCTACTCCCTCGTTGTCAGTTTCCCACCTATTCAGATCAGTTTCAAATGGAGTAGGTGACCGTCCTTAATTAGCTCTGTAAAGATGCTTTGTGGCGACAGTGTGGTCGTCATGTGCATTGAGAGTGTCTGTGTGACGACTATACAGTAGTGTTAGCAGAGAGGATGTGCGTATGTGCCCTTAATGAGGTTTGTTAGCGGAGTGTGTATCCTGCTGTTTCGGGCCGCCTTTGAAGCAGCACACATGAAGAGAGCCAGAAGGGTTCCAGCAGGACAGAATGCAGATTATGCACAGTGTTGGATTGGGAGGATGAGGCTTTGAGTCTTGTTTGTGCACATTTTGGTAAATATATTCACGGGGTCATGTTACTCCTCAGATCTTGACGGGAAGACTTGGGGGTGAACCTGCATTGCGAAAAAGCAGATAATCACCTACCTCGAGGACGCTAAGTTTGCATGCAATATGTTTGCTTATTACTGAGTGAGATTACATAGAAACAACTCAGATGATTTTCATGAAATTCTGCCCAACTCTGTGGGGTATCTGCTGCATTTTGCAGCATCTTGTGCATATTTTATTCAAATTTTGGCTAATTTTTCTTAAAATGTTTCTTTAAAACCTCCGAATATGCAGAGATTGGGTGTTTATAAAGGTATATGACATGAGAAAATATATATATTTTTTGTTAATGTTTTTTTTCATGCATTATAAAAATTAATCTCTTTAACTGGCAACATCATATTTATTTGTATACTTATTTATGTTGTTGTTATTGTTAATGTTATTGTTTTGTCAATTCAAAAGTGGACCAAATGTAATGCCCATGTATTTGGACCCCAAACTATTTACTATATGTTAAAATGTAACGCACACCAACAGTGATACAAGTCCCAGAATGCATTGCCATAGCTGCGTTTGTCTCCTCTGTCAGTGGTGTGGCGCTCATGTAGCTTGTTTGAAATAAGTTTGATGTTTTATGACACATAATGGTGTAGAATGTAGATCTGCAACACATAATACATTTACTAGATTTGTTTTTGAACTGTGCCACAGGATAGTTTGCTAAATTACCAGCTAGTTTGATCGCAAGTATAGAGGTTTTATAGGGTAAGAAAGTACAGTATTTGAGTAAAGTGCTTAATTGGAAGTTAGTAAGAGTTAGTGTGTTATTTAGAATAGAACATGTGTTTCATCTTATATGTTAATATAATGTATGCCAATGCTATATTCAACCATATTATAAACAACCGTAATAATCACAATTTCAGCAACAACCACAACAGTCACAGAGCAAAATAAGCAAAAATACAGGAAAAGAAAAAACAAACCAAAAAAAGTATGCCAATGCTAGTAGTAAGTAACTATGCGTATGTACCTGTAAATGTGTGTAAATGTGATCTACTGCACATAATTGAGGTGAAAAGGGTTGAATACTTGTAAAAAAAAAAAAACAGCCAATTTTAGCATTGATTTCCTTGAAAAATGCAATGTAACACTCATCTTATCAAAAGTATGTCATAAAAACAATTTTTGTTGTAATAATGCGTCAAATTTGCGTGGTAATTGATCTTTTTGTTCTTGATCCATGTGTACTTAGTAGGGCTGTCAAAGTTAACGCGGTAATGACGCGTTAACGGAGGTGTCACTATTTTTTTGATGTGCGATAAACATGCGCACGTCCTGTTTGACCGTCGGCCCACACCGGAGTTTGAAAACGGTTTTGTCTGGCTAGCAGCAGGAGCAAATATTGAGCCGAAATGGGTATTTTGAAAGTTGAGTTAGCTTCAAAGCCCTGGCAGATGCCTCTCTCAACAACACCAAAGTTATTTGTGTTGCTGTGACTTCATCTTCGGGAGAAATGAGAAGTTACTGCCGCACTGCAGGTATTGTTTTGTCCTTTATACAGTGGTATCTTGGCATAAAGTGTCCCACCTAACGAGTGTTTTCAGATTGCTTTGAACTGCTAGCTAAAATGTAGGCTAGGAGCCGCTAGCTACCGGTAGAGCTGATAAGAGCTATTTGGGACACTAGCATTATTGCGATCTTACGTACATTACAGCATTCTAATTTAGTATCAGTATTCAGTGATTTAGTACGGTTTGTGCAAAACTATGACAGGAACAACATCAGATTAGAAGCACTAAATGAATAGAGAACCACCATGCACTTGTTTGTTTGTTTTTCAGAGAAGTTGTGTACACCAAATATGCACATTAGCACTCCACCAGGTCATCCGCTCTTTCCTCTATGTATTCCCACATAGTATCAGCATTTGGGAACAAATATGAGGTGAAAGAAAAAGGGTAAAAATACAGTATAGTAGTCTTATCTGTGTAGTGTGTGAGAATGAAGAAGATGCGTTCAAGGACCGAACTGAATAAAATAATATATGAGATTATTTTACATAAGTATAATATAATACAGTACAATAAAAAGAGTAAAATAAATAAAGAGATTATCAGTAAAGTACCTGCGATTAAATGTGATTAATTATGAGTTAACTGTGGACAAATTGCGATAAATTGCAAGCAAATATTATATAGTAACTGTATTACTCTGGTGTGTTCAAGACCTACAGTATATGTGGTTTATCTGTAAGAAAGATATTGCTGATTTTGGGGAGTTTTGATGAGTCTTAGTGGTGTTTTTCATTGGGTTAAGTTCAAGGGTACATTAATCCACAGAAGCAGTACAGTTCGGACAAAATGCAGAAGTGAAACGAGGTGACGCCGTTGAATGAGCAGATGTGGAGGATGATTTGATGCAGCCGCAAACAGATGAGAGTCGCGGGTTGCGATTGAGACAGTGTGTGTGAAGAAAATGGATGGAAGATGATGGATCATATGGAACCGTGAGAGCCGAGCTGCCTGCTGTGCCCGCTTGCTGCCAATGAGATGGTAAAGTGTCACTCAGGATGCAGACGGACAAGCAAGGGCAGACATCATTTGTTAGTTCTTAAACTGTTCTCCTCACATACACATAGCATCCCCTTGTTCCTCTTTTCACTCCATTTCCTGGAGATTCTCCTCTTCCAATGCATGTTTATGAACTCCCTAATCTATTTCCTCTATCTGCCTTTTTGATTAAATAGAATCTCTCTCTTCTCCTATTTGGCAGTGCTTCGTGCCTCACCATAGGAGGTGGCGAGAATTGGGGCTTTTTGTCCTGTTTTACTAGTCCTTTACATCATGAGCACACAGGATTTTATTAGGCTTTTCACACAAGCTTCCTTTATACATTTTTAAAAAGATGCCCCCCTTTACTATCACCAGTTTACCTGTCTTGAATATGAAATAAAAGCATACATTAGTGGAGGCTTGTTAACACAGTCAGCCTGCCTCTCTCTCTCACGCACACACACACACAAAACACCTTATAAGCACAGATATAACAAGCTACTGCGGCGAAGCGAGTGCTTGTTAAATGGTCTTTGGAGGAGTGCTAAAGATGTTTTAAAAAGTCATTGGAGGATGTGATTCCTGCACTCAGCCGTTTAAAAATGTGAGGATAAAGTCCAATCGTGTCATTTAAGACAACTCAACCTGACAGCCCGCACAAGCAAGTTGTATTTCAGTGTATTAAATCCAATTATATACATTTGCCTTTTCATTCCTTGCATTGTTATGGTTTCCTCCCATTCCGTGTGGTAGTGGTACATTTTTGGCTTTAATTCGTTCTTCTTCCTCACTCCAGTTGAAAGCCTTTCTCAAGTTTAGAATAAATAAATTGGAGACTAAATAGTTAGCTCGGTAGCATGTCCCTGCAGTGATCCCATAGCCTGCCCAGAAGTGTTTGCGCAATGTAGTGTAAACAAACAATAATAGGACTATAAAGGTGAACATAGGAGTGCTATTTTATGCCTGCAGGGCTCTAATAATGGTAAACAAACATATTTAGAAACTCATAAACACGTTTTCTATACTCTAACTACATAAATATTCAATTTATACATACATAATAAATCCTACTTTGTGAAAATTCACTTATTGCTGTCGGGTCCAGAACCAATTTAGTGCATTAAATGAGGGATGTCTGTATTATTACTTAGCTAAATTAGTGGGGCATCAAATAAAATAAAACTGTCAAATAAGCTCACAATTTGATCAGAACATGTGTGTGGACCATATTGCTGGTTAATACATCGCCACATGTTACAACATACGATGCAAATATGCCCTCTAGAGACTGTAAACCAGACGTGAGCTAATTGCGGCCCGCGGGCCACATCGGGCCGGCCAAGCATCTTAATCCGGCCCACCTGGCATTTTCATATTTCATTTTTTTAAATTTTAACATCAAAATCGAGCCAGCGACATGACTTGCAGTGCTATTGCGGCGTGCTTGAGTCGCCAAAAAAGTCAGTCGCAAACTTTATCTTAAACAAAAAAAAAGCTTCAACACACAATGAACAAAGTAACCTACAATGCATACAAATAAATATCTACGTACAATACCCATTTTAATCCCACCGCAGGTCATGCTGGGTAGCTTGTGGTACTCTTATCTGCCGACATTTTGCCATGTTTGTCGCATTTTTACTTGATTGCAATATATGTTGAGGAGGTTGTCAAAGAAGTAAACAAGGAGGGACCTTAACATACTCTTGATATCCAATGTTTTATTGTTCATAGTTCATATTGTTGTTGCTGCTGAACTACCCAACATGCCTTGCGGACATTTGGAAATAACGTATTATGTTTTGCGCTTAGTTGTTGTTTATCACCCACGTAGTAGTAGACGTGTTAATGTTAACTTGCTGTGGATGTATTGTGTTTTTGCTTCGTTGCACTGTTAATAAGTATTCTGTTTGAGGACCATCTATATATAGATGACCCCTCCTCCAAATTTTTTCCCCCAATGTGGCCCGCGAGTCAAAATGTTTGCTCACCCCTGCTCTAAACCGTGGAGGTAATGACTTCAAAGCAATCCGATTGGTTGTCGCATTATTGTGACATTGCAGCATCATTGTGTTGCATGTCCATGATCTTTCACCTTCCTTGTGGAAGACACAAAGATGAGCACAAAAAGAGCTGACTGGTGTGAAAATGAGCAGAACATGTTTATGTCCTTTAATGGAGTTTGAAGCCATTTTATATGTAACTCGACTTGAGATCTTGATAGAGGCCAAATTGTAAATTTATTTCTTCAGTTTTTATAAAATTACGACAATTCTTTAACACTCGAAAGATGGCCTTATTTTTTTAATGTAATTTTTTTAATTGCTAGGACACATATACTGTATCATAAACAACTGGAAGATGCCTGGGGGAATGCATTAAGCTAGTCTACAGCGGGATTCTTACTTTTATTTTTTTAAGTGTGGTACAACCTTCCCCAGCTTCCCCCAAAAAATATTTTTCTGAACGTGTTTTCTGCTCACCCTGGACTCTGTTTACTCTTTTATTGTAGGAATTAAAAATCAATTCATTTTGCAGGTTTGCAGGTTTGCAGGTTTGTCTTTATTTTTCTCAAGCTGCTGTGCCTCCCCTGATTTAGGTGTTTCTTGTAAAAGCAGAAATGTTAATACTTCTCTTATATTGGATATTATTATACTAGTGCATCTTTAAAAAAAATACTTTTGAAAATGTATTTTAATTCAGTCAAAAAAGTGAAATTCTTCTACTCTGTAGATTCACTATCCAGTGAGTGAAAATTTCAAGAATGTATACACTTACTGTTTTTAAATAATTTTGATAAGGGACGTGAAATGCATCCAATAGAAAAATGTAATGTTTTCATTACACTGCATTTGTTTGAGGGAAGAACTGGTGCCTATATCAATATCAAGTGATATTGACAATCAAATGCTGGACAATATTGGATAAGAGTAAGAACGCTAATATCAAGCTTCTCTCATTTTCACGATTAGAGTTTGCAGCCAAATTCAATATTTCATAAAATGTGAAAAACGGTCAAAATGTTTATTAATCTGCAATTGGTGTTTCAGTCTCTTATTTGAATGTATCTTGTGAAATCAAATAACATTTGCATGCTATTCTAATTTATTGAAGGTCAAATTGGACATGTGTGGTGCCTACAGCAGACACGCTGACCAACAGTTTGTAATGGAATGGAATCTACAAACTGTGTTGAATGTTACAATGGTCTCCTTTCATAGCAAGTAATTATTCAAGGCTATCATGTGGTTGTGTTCATGGGTACATCTCTGTTGTGTCCATCAAGTCCAAAGCCATAGGTCACAGTGACGCACCCACCTCCTCCTTCCCAGTGCACAAACATATTCTCCCACTCGTCTCACCACCACTTTCCTCCCCATCCTGATAATGCGTCTCCATTCTTTCTTGCTGGGCGGAGGAGGGCTGCCCTGAACCAACATTGGGGGCCCCTTTTGTGTGTGAAGGAATGGGGAGGTAACACCCATGCGTGGACCCTGCTCAATGGGGGTATTGTGTCCGAAATCTTCACCCCCACGTCAGTCCCCAGGCCAAGGCCAGTAGAGTCTGCCTGCTTCCCCTCCTTGTATTTGTTGAAAGCCAACTCCAAATGATACAACACACAAGAGTGTCTTTTTATCTCACTAGCTGCTTTGTCCTTTTCATTTTACACCACAATGAATGCGATGGAGGCATCTGCAGTTTGTTGTGCTTATAAAGGAACACTCATAAAAGATGGCATTGTGTTAGCTTAACA
Organism: Oostethus manadensis; assembly: GCA_024372805.1. Lineage (NCBI taxonomy): Eukaryota > Metazoa > Chordata > Actinopteri > Syngnathiformes > Syngnathidae > Oostethus > Oostethus manadensis. The sequence goes on from QODF01000102.1 coordinate 8,626,848, forward strand.
ACATAAAATGTGAGCAGGATCAATGTGCAAAAACATTGACAATTGCTTGATGTTGGTTGCGTGACAAGGGAATTTTTGTAAGTGTGCAAAATGTACCCTTATACCAGTGGTTCTCAATTATTTTCTGTCATGCCCCCATAGGGACAGAAAGGTTTGTACGCCCCCCCCCATCTCCCCAATTTGAAATACTGTTGAGAAACTGATAAAAAAATGTATTTATCTGTACTGTACACCTGACCTTGTAACCGAAACCAGAAAATGCAACAAAATGGAGAACTGTAAAACATACAAGCGTATTCAAGAGTCAAATTGCATTTTGAGTACAATAAATTTGTAAATTTTAACTGGTCTGCACTAACATTGAAAGTACTCTCTGCCTCTCATGCCCCCTTTGTCACCCTATGGGGGCCCGCCCCACTATTTGAGAGGCACTGCCTTATACCAAGTGTGTCCAAAGCATATCTGTCAACGTTTGCATTTGAAGAAAATGCAAAATAATGGAAATTCCTCCAATATTTTCCATTACTTTATTTTGTATTCATTATATTGTGATTGTTTATGCAGTTTAAGTGTGCTTTTAGTAAGCCCTGCTGAGAACACGTCTTTTTTTGTGTCTTTAGCTTTAATGCAAATGAGATGTGTTTGTTCATGTCTGTCTCTGACAGAGTCTGCGGTTCCAAGAACCATTTTTGTGCGCTTAATCTATGCTTTACATATACACTGTAACTCTGCACTTGTCCAATGTAATAGATGCCATATATCACACACAACATTGTAACATTACGGTGTGGGAGAGGAACGCACAAGCATTACAGTCACATTTTCATAGCTGCATCATGATAGGTTAGCCCAAGGGGTCGGCTCTTCAGCCTCCATGTTGTGGCTCCCATGCCAAACTCAACTACTGCAGAGCTGCTAGATCATAAGGAGGGGTAAGCCGTTCACAGATGGAAAATACATGAAAGAATTGTTGTAAAAAATGTCAAAGCATCTATTCTCCAAATTCAAAAATAAACAAGAAATTATTCTGAAAAAAGATGTGTAATGTTGTTGGCTCCAGAATATTTTCCCTAAATGGAAGACGAGGCAAAGGTTGCCGACCGCTATTGCTGAAGACAATATGATCAAACTTACAGCTTCAGTTTGTTGGTGATCGTGGTTTTATTTCAAGATGTGCAGCGAAGCCTGCTTTTTATACAAAGCTCCGGGAAGTGGTGGGTTCACCCAGTTAAGGGTGGGTCAGAGGTGGTATCATCCAAGACAAAGGGAGGTTTTTACTTCATGATGTCTTGAAAACTGAAAACTTCAAAAGCGACCATTTCTCTCAGAGACTCTTCTGATAAACAGACTCTAGGGACACCTAATACTGTTAGAACATCTTTAAAACGTAACTTTAATAGGCGGCCATTAATTGTTTTCCACACTAAGAGCTGTAATTGTTTCCAACCTGATTTATCTATTTTCGTGTCTAAACGTCTCCACTAAGAGTATGCTTCAAACCACACGTTTTCATTTATGAGGGTACAGCAGTGAGCGCCTAGGGGCAGGTTAGCAAAGAGCAGGTTGGCGTTTTCGTCCCACATATTTTTAATCAAAGCTCTACTGTTTACATTTACATTTGCATTGAACAGAGGGATGCTGGATGCCAAAGGGGAGATTTGGTAAAACACTGTATGTTTTTTTTTTTTTACAGATGGAAACAAGTGGGTGGTTGCAAGGCTGGATGACTGAACTCAGAGACAACCCCCCCAGTGCAGCTCATCATCATCATCATTGCCCTGGGCTCTTGTCTTCCTCCTCTCGTGGCCCACACCTCCATCCAGGGGTCCAAGCTCAGCACTGTGAACGCCTGAGCAGGAAGCTACAGTGAGTGGGCAGAGGAAGGATGGAGAAGCTCCCTGAAGGCTAGAAGCACCTCTGCATGCAGGAGAAATCAATACCAAGCATGCTCGCATTGGAGTGGGGTTTTCCTCTGCGGCCTCAGGGCACGCAGGCCTCCAAAGGACGGGCCCTTTCAACCGGACCGGACCCCCTTCTCCACTTGTGTGGTTTTGCTAAAGGGGGTCCCGCATCACCTCCGACTCCAATACCCTGAAAGCTGAAACACAGCCAAGAGGGATTTTTTTCTTCTTCATCTTTTTCCCCCTGCAACAGATTGACATATTCCTTGCCTTCTTTCAATAGGACTTTTGACTTGTTTCGACTGAGCAACCTCTAGTTTTCCTTCCATTCTTGGTTTGCTGTTGCAAAGCCGAACAGAGCAAATGTCTGTGCAAACCAGACACTCTTTCTGTTCCCCCTCATCCCAGAGAAATGGACTGGACAGCAAAGAAAGCATGGTAAGATTTGTAAGCATCTCATCTGCAAAGCCCATTTGTACATATTTCAAAACAAATTTTTTATTTGAGATTAATTATATTTGTTCCAATATTTATTAACATTAATATCATTAACTGTCGTACAAGCAGCACTATCGCTCAAGTATGGACAAAACTGCCTTTCTAAACTTTTGGTTGTTACTACAGTGCAGTGTATGTATGTATCTGTTAGAAATACACACTTTAAACACTCTCGCAAATTAATAGTGGGTGATAAAGTTGGCTACATTAACTTACACAAGTATATCAACCACCGATGTAATGTAAAAACATTCTAAATAAAGGAGGTAGCTATTTACTGCAAGATGCTAACGTAGCAGAAAGTAGAGGAAAATGCTAAGAATTACCTGTTAAAATAAAACAAGCCACGTGCATTACACGTGGCTTAGCAGAACAGACACTTCTGTTCTGTCAGAATATTCTAAAGTAAAAGCTAGACAATCTCCAGGCTAGCTAGTGCTAGATGCGCATCAGAAAATGGGGGAAACCAGGAAGCAGAAACCTTCCAAAATAAAACAAGCGACAGCTTGGCTTAACAGAACACGTTTATCCCCAGTCAAACAAATTTACTGGAGGGTGTTAAACACTGCTACATTTAATCCCACCCAAGTATAAAAGGAAATTAACCATCAATGTGATGCACAAACTAGGGCTGCGAGATTAACTCGGCAAGATTACCTGTACTGTGCAGGTGACCAAATCAAACATAAACGACCTGCCGTAACTTCCCCTGAGCTCACTTTTCGCATGCTAGTTGCACCAAATGCTCCGTAATGAAGAGAAGAAAGATTCCGTAGCGCACACGAAAAACCTTATCAGCCACCTGAAATGCCAGCATAGCTACGAAGCTTGGGGCTTGTTGTGTCGCAGCATTTGAAAGTGCAAAAGGTTGGCCAGGGACCACCATAGGATCGCACCGGCTGCTCGGAGCGTGTGTCTTAATACAGTGCACCTTGCTTGGCCACGCCCAGTGTCTCCTCCTCTTTACTGCGCTGCTCCTGATAGTAGTGCTGTGGTAGTAGTAATGTTGTGATATTTGATTAGGACAAATCAACAGAGACAGTTTGTCAAATCCAACTTTGTTGTCTTTCTAACCCTTCGAGTGTGCACAAACTATATTTAAATCTAAATTTGAAAAGTTATGAGTATCTGTGTGGAGAAGAAGAAAGTTATCGTATTGGCTTGGAAAAAAAATACATTTCATCTCTAGTACAGGGCCGCACGGTGGATGAGTGGGTAGCACGTTGGCCTCACAGTCAGAAGGTTCAAGGTTTGAATCTTTGTTGGGCATCTCTGTGTAGCGTTTGCTTGTTCTCCCTATGTGTGCGTGGGTTTTCTCCGGGTACTCCGGTTTTCTCCAACATTCCAAAAACATGCATGTTAGGTTAATTGGCGACTCTAAATTGTCCATAGGTATGAGTGTGAGTGTAAATGCTTGTATGTCTTTGTTTGTCTATATGTGCCCTGCGATTGACTGGCGACCAGTCCATAGTGTACCCCGCCTCCCGCCCAAAGTCAGCTGGGATAGGCTCCAGCATACCTGCGACCCTAATGAGGATAAGCGGTATAGAAAATGAATGAATGAATGAATTAATAAATTGTCCATAGGTATGAATGTGAGTGTGAATGGTTGTTTGTCTGCCCTGCGATTGCCTGGCGACCAGTTTAGGGTGTAACCCGCCTCTTGCCCAAAAGTCAGCTGGGATAGGCTCCAGCACACCCTAAAAAGGATAAGCGGTATCCTTAAGCGGTTCTTAACAGAAAGAGCACTTCTGTTCAGTGAGAACAACTTAATAATGAGCAATAAATGTTGCTACATTTAATCTTGCAAAAGTATTTGGATAAATCAACCACCAGTATAATCCTAAATAAAAAATGGCCAGTCCACAGTTAGCTAGCTAGCTAGTGTATGATGCTAATGTAGTGGGACATGAAAAATTAAAACAGAAAGTAGAAACCTAACAAAAAGAAACCGGCAGCAATAAACATGGCTTCACATACCAAACAAAGTAATAATTAACTCAAAAACTCAAGTATAAAAAGAAATCAACCACCGTTTCAACTACCATTTGATTGCAAGTCATAAGCTAGCGCGAGAAGCTAACGTAGCAGGAAGTGGAACAAAGCAAACAGGAAGTACAAACCAAACAAATGGCTTAACGAAACACTTCTGGTCCCTCTCTTAGATAAAGTCTTGCAAAAAGCCACAAAAAGCAAACTACACACCAAGAATGAATTATATGATCCTGACCTAAAAAGGTCCAGTGCATTATGACAACATTTGAGCAGCATTCAAAAGTTAACTCAAACTAAAACTCCAACCCTTGAGGTGTTTATGGAGTGTTTGCCAGTAAGCTGCAGCCACACTGCCGAGCTATAATCACAAACCTTCATCATCGCTCTATGCGGGCTTTCTTTTCATTGTGTGTGTGTGTGTTTGTTTTTTTCTATCCAGATAGGCACAGCTTCAGACAAAATGGCCGCCAGACTTTCCTCCCTGCCAAAGATGGCGGGGCGCGTGTCGGCGCTTCGCTATCTGTGTGCTTTAGCCGTTATAGTCGGATGCAAATGGAGGGGGCTAATTGCATTTGCATAACCCTCTCCAAAGTGTTGATGGTAAAATGCAGGCGATGTTTGGAAGCGCGGTTAGCGTTTAGCGTTGTCGAAGTATTGGCTGTGTTGTTTTTGTAGCTTTTCGCTTGAGATTAAGGCTGCCTACTGTGCCATATGGTGTTTGCATGCAAATGTCACCAGAAAAGATTAAGCCCTTTTTTTAATCAGATAGCGCTCCTTCACCATTACACACACACGCATAAATAATGCACCGATGAAAGCATTAAGCACACACGCTATAATTAAGCAAAGCTCCACAACAAGACAGACCATCATCGTCTCATTTCCATGCACAGGCTGTCTGGTTTTAATGGCTGATTGGATCTTATTATAGGTGGCTGATTTCACAGGGTATAGACATAGATTTTGGAAGAAATTGTAGCAGGAAATGAAATTAAATCCTGACATCCAAATGGCTCTTATTTCTGTCCCATTAATCCGCACAAATAGGGGTCTGCCCTCTTTGCATTCGCCCATCAAGGCAGCTGCTTTCGAAGCAAAATGGCGGTCACGCAAATCACATGGTTCTCTGTCTGGTAGCAGGAGGATAGTTGTGGGGGAGTGCATTTTGGGGGTTCTATAGAAACAAGACTGGTGTTAGTGGGGAGGTTATTATTTGAGGAGAAGGGGGGGGTGTGGTGTCTGTTTTTAGTAGCCCATTAATGAGAGGCTGGGTGAGGATGAGGAAGGGGGGGTCGTTTGTCTGCATTTGTGAACATGCGTCTGCTTCCCCGCCATTTGCATAAAACGGCGTACTTATGCTGCATGGTGCCGCAAACCCATTTTTTGCTTTTCCTCCTCCTCCGGCATCCACACTGTCTCAAAAATAACACTCCTGCTAGACATCGCTGTTAGCGTCGTCCAGTGAGAAGACAGAGAGCTGCTTTGGACCAATCGCAAACAATCAGGAAGAGGAAGGGAGTTTACCCTTCACGTGCTTGTAAATGGAGGATGGAGAGTGAGAACGTTTGCATATATTCAGTAGTGTGTGTGTCATGTGTCGGCCTGCGAGACACAAAGACACAATGCAAATCTCCATCATGTCTCAAAAAAATACGGCGGAGATAGACTGCCATTGCGTGGGAATGCAATGAGAACAGAACGCAGCAGTCCCGAGCTGGCGAGACCGCCGCTGTTGTAAGCAGGTGAATGAGCACCCTAGAGTTCAAGGGTCATGGCCGGTTGAAGAGGCTGTCTGGTTCTTTGCGTGTTGTCTGGGCCCTCGCAGTATGCTAATGAAGTGGTTTTGATAAGCAGCACCGCCTTTTGTTCGTCCAGTCTGGCGGCTCAGGGGAGACGGACTTAAGGGAAGTCACATCAGACATGCAGCTTGCAGAGGTCAGACGGCCACGCCTGTGACGTTGACAAAATAAGAGAACAGAAGCTAAATGTCCGCTTCTGCAAGTTACCCGGAATCAATAGCAAGGATTGTTTTCATTCAAATAATGTAGCATCACTCGCTGAAATATTTACAAATTAGGGTTGTCAACTTAATCATATCTCTTAAGCAAATTAATCAGTTTTCAAATGAATTCTTTAGGATCCATCCTCCATTTGCCACCATGTTTGAAATGTGCCAATTATTGCTGTATTTTATGAACAGAAAGATACATGACAGCATACAATTATTTATATTTGTATGTATTAATAGCTCCACATGAGCTGGATATTTAAATCAAGTTAAAACCTGTCACACATGTCTGAAAATGTATTTGCCTAATGCCCCTTTAATGGTTGCAGAACATTTGAATGAAGGGTTGCCTTCAAAGACACCGCATGTACATGTTTTCAGTGTACCGGTACATGTACAGTATTTTCTGGGATTTCCCCCGTAGTTCAAATTGTGCATCCACTGTAAAAGTTTATTTAGGTAACACATACATTTTATTTAAATACACATACATTTATTAAAGACATTTTTGAGTGTCACTGAATGCAATTCGCTGTCGTTGAGTGACATTGAGGAAGTGCTGTTCCCAGGTCGAATGGACTAGACGTTTGTGAGTTGGAGATACATAAATGGTGTTGAAATTGCACTGCTGTTGATGTGTTTGTGTAAGGATCATGTTAGAAAAGAGCGTCAGACGCTGTTGGGACGCTATTATGGCTCCGTCTGCCGTCATGACAAAGCGATTTTACTTTTTAACGTAATTAATCAAATAAATTAGTTACCGCCGTTAACAGCGCAATTTTTGATCCACCTAAATAGTAAAAAAAAAAAGTGTAAAAAGTAAAAAAACAAAAAGTAGCTCTGACATAATGCGGTACCTCTTGAGTCTTCAGCTCAATGAGAAAATGTAGAAAAGAAGCCTCCTAGCAGCTGTTTTCAAAGTTTGAGACGTCAAAGAACTTTAGGAGATTCACAACAGCTTGAGAAAAAAATAAAGAACACATATTTTTCTGCAATATTAAAGGCAAAATAAGCACATCTTTATGTCCTGCACTGACTGAGGACAGAAAAGCTCAGTGAGCATCTAAAGGCCAGTCAAAAGCAAATACAATGATAACCATAGAACAGGATGTGGAACTGGTTGCTTAGCGCAATATGGCCACCACAATTAAGTCAACAAAAATAAATAAATATAAATCAAATATAACAATCAGGTGCTGACATGAATAGGAAGAGCAAGGCAGCTTTATTTATACAAAACAGGTAATCATTAAAAACATTCATCAACTAATTATACACTACCCAAGTCGTTTTATTTTGTTTTATTTGCATTTCATAATGATGCTTTTACTTTTATATTTACCTTAGTTATTTAGAGCATTGCCTGCACAGTTAATAAAGTGATTGAACAGATTTATTCACTATCACACTATTTGTTTTCTATTTCTTTCATAGCATCACAGAATTTGTAATTATTTGAAGTATTTTGCCTGACAAAGGGTTACTCATTTAAAACATTTTTACCAAATCAAGTGATGGGATTGTATTGCATTGTAATTTCATGGAACAGTAACAATACGCCAAGATTAAGTATCGTTATCTAAGTGTATACAGTTGAAATGGGAAAGTATGTTGATACAATGTTTTGATTTATGATGTAGGAGAAAATTTTAATGATGGAAATCAAACCATCAAGAGTGGAATGAGATGGGAAAGTATGTTCATATGATGTTTGGATTTATGATGTTTGAGAACATTTTAATGATGGAAATTAAACCATCAAGAGTGGAATGAAATGGGATGATGTTTTGATTCCCCACTTGCGTGACCAGAGGATGGGAAGGAAAGATTATGCAGCTTGTTTATAACTTTGCTTTGTATTCACAATCAACTTAGCAGCCAATTCAGTGTACGGACTGGCGCCTTTGTTGTTAACCTTGGGAAACAGCTCTGTGTGTTGGGAGCGTGGGACATGGACTGGCCACCCCCGTCTTACGCTCTCCTCGGACAGACCTGTATAAAGGAGAGGGGAGCCCACTTCCTGTTAGAGTCTGCTGCGGGTCGTGTACAGACGCCCAAGTCGGTTGGTGCAAACTCAAGCCGGGGTTGTAGGCTCTCCAACCCAGCGCGTCGCGGTAAGAGCTGAGATATTGATTCTGTTTTGTGCATAACCAACCTTTGCTTGTTTCTAACTCGGTGTAAGGGGTAGAATAAAGACGCTGTATTTTACACTTACCCGTGTGTCTGAGTCTTTCTCAGTAAAACCGATCACCCACGATCCTGAACTAACAAATAAAAGTGTTTTTTCAACACAACAGTGTAGGGAAGGGATAGCGACACAAATGCAGATAGCAATGACATTTGTGTAAATTAAGAAGAAAAGCTTTAGTTTAACGTGATAAGAATGGTGATGTTAAGGGTATAAACAACATTTCCAGATGCAAGTTACTCCATCAAGCTGCTCTGCACGCTCCCTTTGAGCAAGGCAGCTCTCCCTATAGATGAGAGTGGTCAAGGAAGGAAGGAAAGGAAGTGAGTGAATGCAAGGAGAAGTGTAAGCAGGCCTATACCTCTGTGTTCTCTTTACGCTTGTGGCTGCAGGCTTCATTAGCTCTACAGAAAGGGACAGCTCCCTCAATAGACCCATAGACCTGTCTTACTGGCACAGACTCCAGCTCAGTGGGGTGTGCGTGCGTGCATGTGTGTGTTTGTAAGCGTGTTTCGCCAACCATTCGCACACCACCGGGCCTCATTGTTTTTCACTCATGCCTAAAGGAGGCATCACATTGACATTTTTTAAGGCTCACATCTCTCTTTGTCCCTCATTCTCGCGTTTTCCCGCTCATGCTTTCCATTATTCTCAATTTCACAATTTTTACTCATTGTGTTCTCGCTTTTCGGCCATATTGTTCCTCTCAGGCTCCCTATATGCTGCACTGCATCTTCACACCACGATTAAAGCTACGCATGTATTCATATGGTGCTTATGCACACAGCTCTTATGTCACAGCTAATATTGAATACAGGAAGTGAACAAATGTATTATTAGCAGTTAATGTTTAAAACGTAGACGAGGTAGGATTAAATATTGCATTTCAGTGTATACTTGTTTAAAATAAATTTAACCATAACCAATATAGACTAGATAAATTAGATACGAACTACACTCTCAGAGAAGTATGGATTAGGAATGAGTATTATTGTGGTTGTTTGTACTGTTGTACAACCACTCAACAGAACGTTACTTTTTGTGACAAATTTTGGAAAATTCATTTTCTTTTAAAAATACTTAAAGCAAGTTTGACTTAACCTAAATTTTTTAAAAGTTAATTTAATGTTCTTAATTGCCAATATACCAGCAATTTTCATAACTGTGAGGCGCACCGTACATAGAAAAGTTTTGTTCTACAATTTTAAAGGCATAGGGGAGGTACGTCAGCCTGGGAAAAGCTAAGAAATAAAAAAATGTTTTTAGTTCTGGTGATGACAGAAAAGATAAAAGTCCTGAAAATCTGTTTATATTGATATTAAAAACATTAGGGTAAAATGTAGAGCAGCATGGTCCAAAGTAGTTATTTTGGTGTCATTTTTCACTAAGGCGAGAATCTAAATTGTTAAAAAATGGGATTTGAGCAAGGTTCATTGACAAAAACTATCTTGCAGTGGACAACCTCCTGTGTCCTGGTGCTGCTGTGTGCCATAACTTCACATGACATACTGCAACGAAACATTACATTACGTCACACACTATAACATAAAATATCACAACATACTATAATATAACATAACATCACATAGTATAACACAAATCACATACTGTTACACAGCAGAATGCACTGTAACACTGTTATTGTATGTGTCCTACACTGCGCATTAAAAGAGACAAGATTTTGAAGGTCTGCTGCGTGAAGGTGGATGATCTCCTGTAGCTGAGCTTCCACTTGTCTGCCCTACCCTGATGATTTTGTTATGTAAGTGTCCTATGCTGTGCATAAAAGGAGAAAAGATACCACAACATTAGACTATAACATAATATATTTGAATATAACATAATGTAGTGTAACAACAAAACATAATACAGTATAACATCCAGGGATGTCACAAGATCTGGTGACGGGATTTCCCATTTGGACAAAATCTGTCTCGCGAGAACACGGCAACCGGAAGCCAATCGGTCTGTGAACTATAAATGATAACACTATGATTACTATGAATGATAACACTATGATTACTATGAATGATAATACAATGTAATAAGGAAGCGGCAGTGTACCCCCGCTGTACACACACTTTAAACCTTGCAATTCAACCTACCTTGGTGTTCCCAGCATCAGCAAGTGACGTGTGGCTGGTTTTTCCATTGTAGGTTAACAGTTCTGACTTGTCTTCACCCTTAATTGCCATTACCATTAATCATCAACATTAATAATGGTACTGTGGCGACCATAACCCTGCTTCATAACACACCTCATACATAGAGAAGATCGGTGTTGACAATGTAGCGACATGAACACTACATATTTTTTATTTAGGTTGTGTAGTCATCTATTCTTAAAATGAATGTTAAGGTGGACCCCATCTTGTGTATCATCTCGTCTCCTGAGTTGGGTACGTCTTAAGACACCCCTAGTAACATGACCTACTGTAGCATAACATAATATAGCGTAAAAAGTTTGTTACTACCAGGACTATATGTGTGTGCCATGTAGCGTCATGTTCGGCATGGAGGGTTGAGGGTCAGCTTGAGAAGCAGAAGCCATTATTGTAACAACACTGTAAAAGTGGGAAGAACATATTCCTCATATCTTCCGCTGAAGGATTATCCCACTATACGCTGATTTGCCGCGCTATCTACTGCGGGTTCAAGGTTGGGGAAAAGTATATAAGAAGAGAAGGAACTTGGTTTGCCGTACCCGCTGAGAGATGCAGAGCTTTGAAAAAAGGGAAAGCGTGTGGAAGGAGGGCTGTGACAGCGAGGAAAATACTGTGGCCTGGTTTGTGGTTCCGTTGGGATGGTGCCACTTTTTTTGCCTGCAAAATGAGATAGCATGAGCCTCCTTTTAACACACACACCCCGTGTTCTATCTATCTATATGTGTGCTACTTTGTTGTGGAGGCAGCAAGAAAGTTACTGTCCCACATTTCCCCCTTTTTGTCGAATGCACAGTACAAGACACTTCATTGGGCACAACTGCACACTCTTAACAATGCAATCGCACAAAAGGCATTGCGTTTACAATTCTTTCACAGTTGTGGTCCCTTTTAAGTGATGAGCCACATTACCATCATATCAGAACTGTGGCCAAGGTACCGAATTAAGTGTATATGTGTATGTATATAACACACAGCATGACCTCTGACCTTGTCCTGCTGAGAAGATTTCATTCCCATTGGCTGGGTGGGGAGGAGGGAATGGACCATGGCCTTCTCTTTACACACACACATACACACTCTCTCTGTTGGCTCCATTGGTGTAGCTGTCACTCGGCCACCCATTCAGGGCTCAGTCACGGCCACTTAGAGCGCAGCAGACTTGCAGGGATTCAGACTAGCTGTGATCCAATGACATGTATTTATAATGAGGGGGCTGTCGGGGACGTCTTTGTTGCACAGATACAATGTCAGCAGAAGTGTGTGTGTGAATGTTGTGTGGGAGTTAGAGAGCGAGCGAGCGAGCAAGCAAGAGAGAGACAGAGAGGGAGAGAGAGAAGTCTATTCTCAACATTTCATTTTGGAGCAATACCAGAACTCCCAGTAAACAACAAATGTAATTTTGTATTTTGTAATTTTTATATATATCATGTTGGTCATGCTGAATGTCTCCACCAAATATTTTTCATGTTAATTTGGCAATTACTGCAAAGTTGTTTTCTTTATATGAATTCCCTTACAATCAATCAATCTCTTACCGTAGTGCTAATGATGACATTTTAGGCCAACACTATAAAATATAACTAAAATATGTATTAAAAAATTCTGCGCAACCAGGTGCCGCCAGGAGTTCCGGTTCCCAACATGTCTATTTTTTGGGAACCACGTCAGTCAGAGGCCTTTGGAATTGCCCCAACCGCGGTGTGTAGCCTAACAACAGCATCGTTTTAGTGTTCCAGCCACACTATTAGATATGCTTGCATATCATGCTGAAATACGCTGCTAATATTTGAGGCCAGATGATTGGAAACAGCTGTCCACATGATGCCGTGCATTTCTACAATGTTGCCAAGCACAACCAAACTGTGAAATGATCACCTCAGCGCATGTATTGTGACTCGTGGAGGTGCACAGAATGTTGTGTATTTATCAAAGCTACCGTCTGTGGACTACAGTAGTGCATACGTTAAGCACCGGTTAGCAGTCTAGAGGAGCTCAGGAGAGCCCTGAGGCCTCACATAATTGCTCCGTGTCTAAAGGATTGCATCATGGCTTGAAGTCACAGCCACTGCAAAGGAGCAGTACATGCTTAATAATAACAAGTTAACGCACAGGCTGCTTTCACAATACTAAATAAAGTGTCTTTTCCATGACGTAGCTGAAGCAGACTGGTACCGTGTCTTCCCTGTTGAGTGGGTGAGTCATTTCCCTTGGGTGTGATTGGACAGCTCCCCGCTGACTGTATGAGTCTTCTCGCCGCTCCACACTTGAGGGTCAAGGGTGGCGTAGCGTGGGCTCAAAGTCGGACTTGTATTGCTAGTCATGAGGAGGGAGTCCCTCATGGTAACCCCGCACACACACCATCAGCCGAAAAGTGCAGTGTCAGTGCCTGGATGTCACACACACACACACACACACACTCGCACAAACACACTTGATATATCGTTCCGAGATATTTTTGCAGGCAGTGATGATTTGTGCTAAGAGGAATTGATTCAGACTTCTGTCACTCATCTTCTTTCTGTGTCTCCTTTCAGAACGGGGGTTCCTGGTAGGAATGGATCCATCAAGATTAAGAGATTTCACTACTGATTGTCTCCAATAGACTGATGTGAAGTTTTTCTGAGTAAAAGTCGATGTCGCTAATTGCGACATGAAGATTACAAATAATATTTTGCCATCAATCATACAATGAGATGTGGCGTGTGACATTGTGGGGTTTTTTGTTGATGATTGATTAAGACACATATTAATGTTTTGCCCTTATTTGATTGCATTATGTGCTGATGTATGTTTTTATAGCCATGTGACGTACAATTAAGGTCACATTGACATGAACATGATGCTACAGCATGTTAATTACAAAACACTGCTCTTCTAAGCAAAAATGTTTTGAATCTGAAATGTTTTTGAAATATTCACATGACAGAATTTTGACAGCTGCCCGTGTATCCATGTCAATAGATTTAAGATTGGTATTGTTTTTCTTTTGAAAATATTTGAAAAAAACTGAAATTGACTTTCTTTTTATTTATTATATTTTACCATCTGTCTCAAATTTAATTCAACACTAAAAGGCAGACTTTAATAAATGAATAATTTGCATATTTAGTAAAAAACAATTTAACATTGATTTCATATATACATATGTAATAATAAAAAGATGTCATACCAACATAATTTTGAGAAAGATTTGTATTTTGTATTTAAAAATAAAACGAACACCACTGAGTCGTTTAACAGGGTTTGGGTTTTTTGGGTAGGGGGGACGTTTAGGATTCAATTATAGAATATAGAAGTAGATGTAAAAAATAGAAACACTGAGACAAGAGAGAGCAGACCATTTGAATACATGCACAATGATACTGCACCATCTTATCAAGTACCAAACACCTTCTAACACATTTCCTCCATCACATCCTAATTAGTAATTTTTTTCTCGTTTTATTTGATGTCCATATCATGCCATAAATAATCCAAAATCTGCGTCATACAACAAATTATGTATTTGGATTTTGTGATCCAAGATATGGCGTAAGAAAAAATCCCAATTTACTTCTGTATAAGTTTAATATTCATCTTCTGTGCATTTTTGTCATGAATTTACAATCAGTCATGTTTGCAAGGTGAAAATGGATGGATGGAGTTCACGGTCAAGTTCAAACTGCTCGCCCAATCCCTCAAGTTCCCGTCATGGGCTTGCACTGCCATCTACTGGCAATTTATAGAAGTACAGACAAGAAAATGACGTACAAATCTGGGGGTCCGTCGTGTGGCTATTTTATGTAATTACACCGTCCCAGAACTGGACGGGATTCATTTACGTAAAATACTCTATATATAATCATTCGTTCATTCCTAAATACTCATATACATATACTAAATGGTGGAAAACATTTACAACAGGAGACAGTATCCAATTTATCTTTTGCAAAAACAAATGTGCACGCAACACAAAGTCATTTGTTGTACCATGCAATCCAGTGGACTTGGAGGGATGTACATGTTGAAAAAACAGTACTATTCATCTTTACATTGAAATCAGGATTTTCCGGTTTGTAAAAAGGTCTTTATCAAGTCTTGACAAAAATACAGTTTGTTAATACTTCCAATCAACATCAATACAAATTATGTAGTACTATCACATGTAAAAGTACATGATGGTGTGCCGTGGTTTGTGTCTCCGCTCCCTTGGACTCACACCCGACTAGGCAGTTTTTAAGGTTATGAAACAGCACTGGGTTGGGGGAAACATCCTGAAGTAACACAATCCTAATAAACTCTCAACAAGCGACTACAAGCCATCTCAAATTGCTGAAGTACTTTAGCTCAGTCATAGTCAAACACTTACTATTCCTTGTCAGGCACTTTTACTGAAAAAGAATCGCTAAGAGATGCTCAGCAGGCTTGCAGCTACCTCAAGTAGGCCACCAGCACAACCACTCAAATAAGAATTGTCCTGCACTGATAGCTGACAAGGCCATGAAGTAAGTTGCACACTACAAGGCACCGTCAAGCAAGTGCAGCCACTTTATGCTACTTTATTATTAAGAATTTGAGCGCTTCCATCTCAAATCTTTGAACAAACATGGCTATTGTTATAAAGTAATTTGTGTTTCTAGCTTAATATATTGATATATAGTCATAAAATACATGATTTATATCTGAGGAGGCGCTTATTCTGTTTATGACACTTTGCTGCCCTCTGCTGCTCACTCTGCTCAACTGTCAGGCCACAGTTTGTGTTTGAAGTACTGCACTCGGGAAAATGCAATGTGTTAACATCAAACATGAATAAACAAATGTTTGAACTATTATCATCAGCCTGATGAATTCTTTAAAAAGGTCACATGATCCTGATGAATTCTTTAAAAAGGTCACATGATCCTAATAATAAAGTTGTAGCTTCTGTTATTAAAGTAACAAAAACAGATGATATTTAGTTTCCTTTCCTCTGCACCAATTCTGTCTAAAAAGGGAAATTGTGTGCTTCATTAAACTAACCCCAAATACCATACAGCTAACTTATAGCTCAACCATGACTGGAACTACAATTCAAGAAGGTTACTGTGATGCAAACAAATGCATTTCAAAGGGTCTAGAAATATTCGTGCAGCAGGGATTTAAAAACTGCTTGCTATTGTCCTAGCAAGCGTCAAAATATGCTGTTGGAAGCATCGTTTCATGGTTCAACTGAATGTTTGGGTCACTTTGGACTAAATTGGAGTGAAAGTCTCCATTCAATTTCTCACTAATCCACTTTAATATGTTTGACATAAAACACATTTTATGTTGTAATATCATACATTCGATATTTAAGTGGATGGTAAATAAATATCAGCCTGCATTTCATTGGCAGGAATCAATTCATCGACAAGGCAGCCTCAAGAGAGAGAGAGAGAGAGTGTGTGTGTGTGTGTGTGTGCGTGTGTGTGTGTGTGTGTGTGTGTGTCACCCATGTCAGTCATAATAAAGTACAGATTTTTTTAAAATACGGACTATATTGCACTTTGATGCACATCACATACACATCGTGTATCAAGACACACTTACCCCGTGTGTGTGTGTGTTTGCTTCTATTGGCACATACTGCTCACACACTCTCTCCCCAAGGTCCCATCAGCAATTCCCGTCTTACCGCCATTACCGAGACGTGTAACCCATCTCACGCAGCTTGCTCAGGAGAATCTCAGTGAGGTCAAAGGTTGTGAAGCTGATTCCTACCGCAATGGGCCCTTTGACCCAGTTCATACTGAGGCCTTTGAAGAGTCCTTTGATGACCCCTTCTTCGGACATGATTTCCTTTATGGTGCCCAGGATGGTGCTGTACGTGTGACCCGTGACGCCCGCCGTCTGCATGCGCCGCCGTACCACATCCAAGGGGTAAGACGCAGACTGACCGATGAGGCCCGCACAGGCCCCAAAGGTCAGACGTTCATAAGAGTAAGGCTCTGGGCGCCCACTGTTTTCTTTATGGCAGAGGTGGATATAAATGTTAGAATTAAAAAAAAGCCATTTGTGGACCTAAAACATGTATTTAAAGCCACTAAAAGCGTGTTCATACTCTACCTGCATGAAGCTTCTTCAGCGTCTCATAGGTAAAGAAGCTGAGGCCTGCATAGGGCACCACACCCAGTATGGTGGGGGCAAAACCTCGATACAGTGTCTTTAGTCCCTCCTCCCGAGAGATCCTCACAAACACATGCAGGATGTTGCTGTACCTTCACACAAAGGGCATGTCAGGGGTGAGTGTTTGCAAGTTAAATGGGACTTTCTGGTCTTTGTGTTTTTACTAAGGCTGTCAAAGTTAACAACGAAAGTTTCCTTTACTGGCACAATTTTTTTGATGCGCAATTGACATGTACACGTCCTGTTTGACCCTTGGCACACACCGTAGTTTGAGGAAGTATTTTAAATTTAGCTTCAGAGGACTGGCTCTCGCAACAAGACCAAAGTCATTACCTCCGCCAAAGACGTTATGTTTTTGCTGGCGTTTATCTGTTTGTTAGTTTGTGATTCAAAATAACTTGAAAAGTTTTACATTGATTTGGATGAAATTGTCAGGAATTGTCATAAATGGGATATGGAAGAAATCCAGGAATTATTTGAAAAATTCTTTAACATTGTGCGATAGGACCATTTTTGGCATTTGTGCATGTAACTCCACAGACAGAGCACCGGGAAAAAAATCCAGGACAAGTTTCCACAAACTACCAAAGACTGATACAGACAATGGAATAATTCCTGTTACTATGATTCAGACAGTAGCGGCTCTAGATTGGATTACTCCCCAGGTGAGACCACTTCCGAGCGCCCCCGCGTAAAGATATTTTTCTTTTTTTTTTTCAGTGCTCTTGCCGCCCCCCATGTGACACGAAAAAATGCCGCCCCGTGCGGCTGCCCGGATTGCCCGTGCCTAAAACCGCTTCTGGATTCAGAATATGAAAAACTAAATGACCTTTGGAATTTTCATCATAGTAAGAGATTTCATGTCTGAGTTAATAACTTTGCAGTATCAATATTGGAAAAAATATATGTATTGTGAGAAATATTGACCTTACACGACATTGCACTATTGCGTTAAAATATTATGAAAACCAGATAAGACTGTTTAGTGAGTAAAGTGAATAACTAAAAATTAAAAATGTATAATCGTTGCAGCTTGTATACATGTTATGTGTTTGTCACTGATTAAAATACCATTCCATTCTCCTCTGCTTAGCCAGGTCCGGGTTTAATCCATCCAATTCAGAGACTTATTATCTTCTAAAATTGTTGGTACGCGTTTAGTTGTATTCACTTTTAAAAAAATAGAATATGGCTATTACAAAAATACATTAGAAAATATGTGTCGTTTATGGCTCTCTTAGCCCAAAAGGTTCACGACCATTACATCACATTACATTTTCCTCTGCTTATCCGGGTTTGGGTCGCGGGGGCAGCAGTTTCAGTAGGGAAGTCCAGACTTCCACCGGGAGGACACCAAAGCGTTCCCAGGCCATTTGTGAGATACAGTCCTTCCAGTGTGTCCTAGGTCTTCCCCGGGGCCTTCCCCCAGCTGGGCATGCCCGAAACACCTCACCAGGGAGGCGCCGGGGAGGCATCTGGACAAAGTGCCCGGGCCTCATCCCAGAAGCTTCACACTCAGCTGCAAACTGCTGCTGTAAACGCTGAAGGTCACAGCCTGATGAGGCCATCAAGACCACATCGTCTGCAAATAGCAGAGACGAGATCCTAACGACACCACGCTGGACTCCCTAAACGTCTTGACTGTGCCTTGAAATTCTGTCCATGAAGGTTATGAACAGAATCGGTGACAAAGGGCAGCCTTGGCGGAGGCCAACGTTCACTGGAAGCAAGCTTGACTTACTGCTGGCAATGCGAACCAGGCTCCTGCTTCGATTGTACAAGGACCAAATGGCAGGTAGTAGCAGAGGTGGGAGTAAGTCACCCATGTACAAGTCACAAGTAAGCACCAAGTTCTTACCTTCAAGTTACAAGCAAGTCCGAATCAATCTTTATGAGAAGCAAAAAGTCAAGTCGAGTCACTGCTTTTCGTCTGCAAGTTGTGTCAAGTCATACACGTTTTAATTCATCAGGTCAAGTCATACACGCCAGTTTTACAGATTCAAAGATTCAAAAATAAGTACAACAAATACAAAGAACTTGTTGGGCCAAACAGAGCTGAGTTACAAAAAATAAATACAGTGTTCTTTTTCTTTCGGCTTAAATTAAATAATAAATCAAATAAATTGTCCTGATAATTTAAGATTTACAGATTAAGTCGTAATATTAAGACATTTAAAGTTGTAATTTTACAACGTTATAAAGTGGTAATTTTATGTGTCATTGTGTCATTTGTGTCCAAGGGAAACTAAAGCATAGTGCAAATCCATCCATCCATTTTCTATACCGCTTATCCTCATTAGGGTCGCGGGTATGCTGGAGTGGCCAGTCAATCGCAGGGCAGACATACAACCATTCACACTCACATTCACACTCTAATGGACAATTTAGAGTCGCCAATTGTGGAGGGGAACTTCCCTCTGGCTTCAGACAAGCTTTTATTAATAACGGTTAGCAAAACAGAGCAGTTGGGTACAAACAGGTTAACATGAGCTAGCGTTGTCTCACCGCTAGCATCATGATTAGCATCATCTCACAGTTACCCTCACATATCCCGCTCCTCCACATGAAGCTAACTTTTCATAGCTGTCTAAGGCAAGGATTCAATGTCGACGATTCGTGGTTGCCGATTCGATTCAAGGATGATATTGGTTCATTTACAATACGATCCGAAACAATTCAGTAACTTTAAATAGATTCAGTAAATTTTTAGCTAAAAATTCAGGCAGTCTTACCGGGAAATAAATACCTGGATATTTGACAGTGCAGGTGGAGTTTCCTAAATTCAATTTGCTTTTTGTAAGATAATCAGATGTACATTTATTATAGATGTAAACAAAAAAGTAAACAACAATTCATGGCAAATGCATTCACTGTTTTATTTGAATAAAGTGCAACCAACACTTCAGGTGAAATTAACAAAGAATGAATTAACAGATTGAATGACTAATTCTAATTGATAAAACATGACTAACTTTTATTTGATACCTCATTTACTTCTCTAATCATTAGTAATTATTTAATACTAATGATTAGTATTAAAGAAGTTATTACACACCACCAGATTTGAATGAAATTTCATGTGCAGATAGATAATAAAGTGAATGAATATCATACATACTGTAACGTTTATTAGACGATAATAAAGCTACGAGGAGGTGTTCAACGCGCTCAATGCAAGAAAAAATGGAACATATGCCAAAACAACAGTGGCTCCCAAATGACAAGCCCCCTATTCAACCTCAACACAAACATGCACAAACCTAATGCTTGCTATGTACCTTTTATCTTGTCCTGAAGCTCCCATCCACAGACTCCAGATCTGTGCGCCTCAGTCCACAGGCATGACTAATGAATTTACGACAAATTAAACTTACAAGGGTAATGTTTAACGTCTTTATCCTTAAATTAGCTATAAAAAAACACACATCCATATAAAACCTCCCGTGCTTAAATCCAATGCTTTATTTCCGTGTATCGATTAAAGCGATTGATTACCTTTCAAACAATCGTTAGATCTATATATGTCGTCTGAAACGACAATTTGGCGCACACAGGTAGATGTAGTTGGATCATACAAATATAAATCGATATATCGATCTAGTGAATGAATCGTTACACCCGTAGTATATAAACAAACATTCACAAAATCTTTCTGTGTTTTAAACCAAAAACAAGTCATTTCAAGTCAATTAGCTCAAGTCTGAGTTAAGTCTAAAGCCACAAGTCCTAAAAATTGTGAGTCTCCCATCTCTGGATAGTAGCGCACCACCAATCCCGTACAACCCCACAGGAGACTACAAGGGACACGGTCGAATGCCTTTTCCAAGTCTACAAAGCACATGTAGACCGGTTGGGCAAACTCACACATACACTCCAGTACCCTTGCGAAGGTAGTAGAGCTGGTCCAGTGTTCCTCAACCGGGACAAAAACCACATCCCTGTAAACGAGGTCCGACTAACGGTCATACCCTTCTCTCCAGCACCCTGGAACGGACTTTCCCGGGGAGGCTGAGGAGTGTGATGACCCTATAGTTGGAACACACCCTTCGGTCACCCTTTTTAAAAATAGGAACCACCACCCCAGTCTGCCAGTCCTGAGGTACTGTTCCCGACTTCCATGCAATGTTGAAAAGGTTTGTCAACCAACACAGTATACCAACATCCAGAGCCTTGAGGAATTCAGGGCAAAACACGTCCACTCCTAAAGCCTTGCCACTCTGGAGTGTTTTGACTACCCGAGATACCCTAGCCACAACGATAGAACTGTCCGCGTACATGTCCTCAGACTCTGCTTCCTCTACGGAAGCTATGTCAGTGGGATTGAGAAGGGCCTCAAAGTATTCCTTCCACCGACACGACTATATCCTCAGTCGATGTCATCAATCACCAGTCCGCACTGTAAACAGTGTGAGCTGGGGACCGCTTCCCTTTTCCGAGGTGTCTTCGAGGCCGACCGAAAGTCGTGCTCCATAGCCTAACTGAACTCCTCCCAGACCCGAGTTTCTGCCTTGACCGCCGCCGAAGTCGCGTGTCGCTTAGCCCGCTGGTACCTGACGGCTGCTTCGGGAGTCCCGCAAGCCATCCATGCTTGATAGGACTCCTTATTCAGCTTGACGGCAGCCCTGACCTCTGGTGTCCACCATCGGGTTTAGGTCTTGCCAGAATACGGTCAGAATACAGCCCATTCAGACTCAATATCCCGGCCCTCCGGTAGTCAAAGCTCTGCGGAGGTGAGAGTTAAAGACTCGACAAACGGGAGACTCTGCCTGACGTTCCCAGCACACCCTCACTACACGTTTGTGTCTACCAGGTATGTCCTCCAAGCCATCTAATCCAACTCATCACCAGGTGGTGATCAGTTCACAGCTCAGCCCTTCTCTACACCCATGTGTCCAGAACATACAGACGCAGGTCTGATGATAGGACTACAAAGTCAATCATAGACCTGCGACCTACGGTGCCAGGTGCACTTGTTTACATTTTTATGTTCGAACATGGTGTTTGTTATGGACAAACCGTAGTTGGCACAGAAGTCCATCAAGAAACACACCACATGTGTTCAGATCAGGGAGGCCGTTCCTCCCAACCACGCCCCTCCAAGTCACACTGTCCTTGCTCACATGGGCGTTGAAGTCTCCCAGTAGAACTATGGAGTCCCCAGCACCCCTCTGATATACTCCAGGAAGGCTGGGTACACTGAACTGTCGTTCGGCACGTAAACACACACAACAGTCAGGACCCTTTTCCCGACCTGGAGGTGTGGGGAAAAAACCCTCTCGTTCACCGGGGATGACTCCAGCACAAAGGCACCAAGCCGGGGAATTATTAATAAGCCCATACCAGCTCGCCGCCTTTCCCCTGCAGCAACTCCAGAGTAAAACAAGGTCCAGCCCCTCTCAAGGAATTTGGTTCCAGAGCCCAACCTGTGAGTTGAGGTGAGTCTGACTATATCTAGTCGGAATGTCTCAACCTTTTCCGCAAGCTCAGCTTCCCCACCGGAAAAGTAAGATTCTATGTCCCAAGAACCAGATTTGGCCACCAAAGACCAAGTCGCCCGGATACCCTCCCTCGACTGCCGCCCAAATCGCATGGCACTGAAAACTCATCAGGAAAACCTGTGTACATTATAGCAATCTCATTTATCTGATTTATTATGTATTGTGTAAAAGTATGACAGGAACAACATCAAATTAAAAGCACCAAATGAATACAGATGCACCAGCCACCAGTATGAACCTGGAGTTTGGTTTTCAGAGAGGTTGTGTACCACAAATATGCACATTAGCACTTAATAAGGTCATCAGATCTTACCTCTATGCATTCCCATATAGTTTCAGAATTTGGGAGCAAATATTAGGTGAAAAAAAGGGTAAAAATACTGTAAAGTAGTCTCTGTACAGTGTGGGACAAAGTTACATGGTGTGTTCAAGGACAGTCAAAGCGGGACAATGCGCCACTCTATTTAAACAGGCAAAAAACGGGGGGATTTCTAGATGCATATTATTTATTTAATAAAATAAGGGCACACTAGCAGACTCAAACGCATTGTGAGAACGTCTGTCAGAGTCCCCAGTCAGAAGGAGCTTCAACCCCCACCTCCGGGAGAGCTTAAAACATGTTCTGAGGGAAGTAGAGGACATTAGTCAGAGTGGGCCATGTTTCGTGCTTCCATTATCGAGACGGCTGATCGGAGCTGTGGTCGTAAGGTGGTCGGTGACTGTTATGGCGATAATCCCAGAACCTGTTGGTGGACACCAGTGGTGAGGGATTCCGTCAAGCTGAAGAATGCCTTTTTGGTCCATGGGACTCTGACAGGTACCAGAAGGCCAAGCAGTCTGCGGCTTTGGCGGTCACTGATGCAGAAACCCGGTGATGGGAAGAGTTCGGAGACGCCATGGAAAACGACTTCCGGATGGCTTCCAAGAGATTGTGGACCACTAGCCACCGTCTCAGGAGGGGCAAGCAGTGCACTGTCAACACCGTGTATGGTGGGGATCGTGTGCTGCGCACCTCGACTCGAGATGTTGTGGACCGGGGGAAGGAATACTTTGAAGACCTTTTCAATGCCACCAACACATCTTCCAAATAGAAAGCAGTGCCTGGGTACTTCGTGGTGGGTGATTTGTGGACTTAAAGAAGGCATTTGACCGTATTCCTCGAGGAATACTGTGAGGAGTACTCCCGGAATATGGGGTATCGGACCACCTAATTCAGGCAGGTCGTTCCCTGTCTGACCGTTGTCAGAGTTCGGTTCACATTGACGCCAATAAGTCGGGCCGGACTTGATGAGAAATGAGAAAGGACGTTCTGGAAAAGATAGAACTTCTGGATCAGAAACATGTTCAGGACATCGTCTTCCAGCTCCAGCGCTTCGTATCGGGCATGTCCCATTACTATGACGAGTGCTACGCCGTGCTGAAGGAGGCCGACGTGTTCCCCGTCTCATCCAGTAGGGGTTGGACTCTGCCAGGGCTGCCCTATGTCACCAATTCTGTTTTTTACTTCACTAATTCTAGGCGCAGCCAGGGTATCGTGGGGTTCCAGTTTGAGGCCGCAGGATTGGGTCTCTGCTTTTGGATGATGTGGTGCTGTTGGCTTCATCGAGCCATGATCGTCAACTCTCGCTGGATCAAGGGGAGTTTAAGTACCTTGGCGTCTTGTTAACGAGTAAGGTGTAGATGAAAAATGAGATGGACAGACAGATTAGTCCGGTGTCAGCAGTGATCCAGACTCTGCATCGGTTCGTTGTGGTGAAGAGGGAACTAAGCCGAAAGAACCGCTGCTCTTCCACATTCATAGGAGCTGGATTAGGTGGCTCGGGCATCTGGTCAGGATGCCCCCCAGACGCCTCCCAAGAGAAGTTCAGGGCATGTCCGGCCGCTAGGAGGCCCAGGACACATTAAGGAGAGACTATGTCTCTCAACTGGCCTGGGAACCCCACGGGATCTGCCAGTAAAAGCTGGACGAAGTGGCCGGGAAGAGGGAATTTTTGTTTCCCTGCTTAGGCTGCTGCCCCCACGACCCAACCTTGGATGAGCGGAAGAAAATGTATGGATGGATAATGACACATATTTCCAAAACTGATATTACTTTACATAACATTTTATGTAGTTATTGTAATTGTGTATGAAATTGTTTACCACAGAGATATACAGTATACCCCTACATGTTATAGAATTTAAAAAATAAAAATGATAAAATAATAAATATATTTTTAAAATAAAATTAAAATTATTTATATGCAATTAGGTACAAACAATTATAAGTTAACTATGGATATAATGTGATTAATCACTATTAAATATTTTAATCCACTGACAGCCCTAGTTTTTACACTTATTTAACAACAGGACAAGTTATTGACTTATGGATGTTGACTTAATTTCATGCAGCATTAGAAACCCCTTATAACATGCTCAGGAAATTCAATAATTATCCATGATGTTTCCTAGGCTCCATGTAGGTGTGAGCAGACATTAAAGATAATGTAGGATCATCACTATGTATATTGATGTAGAGGTGAATCATGCAAGTCACTTGTAGTACATGCTTGTAGCATTAACTAATACAGTAGACATGATAAGCAATAAAAAGCCATAATAACTCACCATTAGTATTGAGAAAGTTCCTTGTTGTAGTACTATCTCAAACGTATTTGATCGCATGACATTAAAAACAAAAAAGATCGACATCAGCCCGTCATCCATCCTCACTATGATATTTGTCACATGATTGATATACAGGGCAGGCAGTATACCATTAATCTGCCATACATAAACGTACACGCCGACAACACTTTGCTTTGTTCACGCCATATACCATGCCATTGCATCACACCGCATATGCGCAGGCCACGGGATCTCTAAAGTGACACAAGTGACTTGGTAGTTTGTGGTAGTTTGTTCCTTTAACAGGAACAACCTACCAAGCTAATTATTCATCCAGCCATTAGGGTGGCGGGGGTATGCTGTAGCCTATCCCAGCAGGTACACCCTGGACTGGTCGCCAGTCAATCGCAAACAGAGCTAACTAGTGAAGCTCCAATTTACTTAGTATAAACCTGATAACCAGAGCCAGTGCCAAAATTAAAAAGAAATAACTGTGGAAATATAAAGAGAATCAATAATACAAAACATTTACAAATGTAGTCATATTGTAATTCTATTTTGTCTTTGTTTTTTCCATTTTGTCATCGTTTTTTGTGTATCGTCCTTGTTTTTTCTATTTCTCTTTTGTCTTTATCTTTTCCGTTTGTTTTTCCTCTTTGCATTTATCGGATGGATGATGCTAACTGGAAAAAGCAATGTCAATACATGGACCCGCCCACCATGTTCTGCCAGGGTGTTCTGCCAGGGTGACTAATCCCATCCAGCCTCTTAGCCGGTTCTCTCAGCAGCTTCAATATGGACTCCATTGTGTAAGACGTTAGTGCAAAGTATGTGCATTGTGGCGTGACAGTGATGTTACTCCTGATTCCGGTCACTTGCGCTAAGGGGTGGAAATAATGGGCGTTGAAAATAATTATATCTCCAAAAAGGGGGGCGCGTCAAAAAAAAGTTTGGGAACCACTGCACTAGCCAAACGTGCTTTAGGTTTTAGTGTGAGTGCCCCCGTCATTAAAAGTGGACTTACATTTCCTTTGGTGTCACAGCCATCCGAGCTCGCACCATATCCAGAGGATATGTCAATATGGTGGCAGTGGTGCCTGCCATGGATCCAGCCAGTAACCTTGGGAGTGGAGGTAGAGCCCTGGGGAGACAAAGGGAACCTTATGATAGTTGCGATAAATAAACTGTGTGTGTGTCTGGTCTGACACTCACTTTCCCTGAAAGCCATAGTAGTCTCCCAGGAGACTTTTGTACTGCTCATGAGCACAGAACTGGATGGCGGCGTACGGGATGACCCGCACCATGGTGGCAGAGTTGCCCCTCCACAGACTGAAGAAGCCATCCTTCAGGTACGTGCGGTAGATTACCCTGTAAGCCTCCTGCCATGCACAGGGTTACATCAACATTCACACAAAACTGTTTAGTGAAAACTGCTTGACCATGGTCTTACATAGCTGGTAAATATGCAGTGATCAACTCAAACCTACTTTGGCCGAGAACCTCGCTGAAGACACTAAAAAACAAAACACACAGCGTTAATACACTGTTAATACTACATTGCATTCCTATAAACTAGTCTCATCTAAGTGGGCTATTCAATCCCCTACAGTCTAAATTTAAAACACTTCCCATATTTAGACTAGCCCAGCAAACAGCTTGCCTTGGAAGATGATTTTAGTCCTGTCCAATGGAGCGACAGCTGTCTTTGCCACAGCGCCTGCAAAAGCCCCCGAGAGGAGCGTGGTGATGACCGAGGGGGTCTTCTGCCTCAAGTCCTGCAAAGCAAAAAAGAGGTCACTTTTAGGTTGACAAGCTTTTTCGACTGTGTACTCTTAGTTTTGAGTTTGTATTGGTGTAGATCAGGGGTGTCAAACTCGGGCCATAGAGGGCCAAGACCCCGCTGGTTTTCTCCAGCAGGTGCTTTAATTATTAGCTCCTTTCCTCAAATTGAAGGAGGTGTTAATCAATAAATCACCTGCTTTCATGACCAGCTGGAGGGAAAACCTGTGGGGTCCTGGCCCTCCATGGCATGAGTTTGCCACCCCTGTTGAAATTTTTTTTTTTTAAAGCAGGCTAAGAATGATTGCTGGCATTTGATAGACCAACTTACTCATGTAAAGAAGATGAACAAATACAGTGGAACCTCGGGTTCCGAATGCCCCGGAATACAAAAAATCAGTGATACGAAAATACCTTTCTGACTTTTTTTTGCTTCAGCTTACAAAAATTAATTCGCTTTACAAAAGTTTGTCGATCTCAGCAAAACGTTTTTTACCCGGAATTTTCCGGACTAACCGTATTGTAAGGCGCATGCTAATACATACAGTCTACAAAAAAAGGCAACGGAAGCAAAAGAGTGAGTTTAGTTTAACTTTATTCTACTATTTAACAATACACTCACTGTATTTGTAATCACCCTTCTCCCACAAATCCATCTTTTGCATCTGAACTGACAGCTGGGTAATTTTGCCGTCAAACATGCCGGGTTCGCTATCATCATTGTCAGCCGTCAGTCTCGTTGTCTGTCGGTTGTTCAGCGATGATGCCGGCTTTCGTGAAAGCTTGGACAAGAGTTAAAGCAGATACCTTAGCCCAGGCATCCACAATCCATTCACATATGGTGGCATAACTCGACCTGCGGTCGACAAAAATGTTGTTCTGAAGCATACCGGTAGTATAACTATTTGGAGGCGTGGCGTAGGTGTACATACGCTACGTATGACGTTATGTTCTCTGATTGGTTTATCGCTGCCTAGTTTACTTGCTGTACTGCACTTCGCTGCGTATTAAAGGTAAGAAACTTTTAGAATTTTAACTCACTATACATTCTATTTCAGTTTTTATTAATAAATTACATTTGTATTTGCTCGGGTTACAAAAAACTTTGGCCTCCAAATTCCTTTTGGAACGAATTAATTTCGTATCCTGGGGTTCCACTGTATAGTAATGCAAGCAATATGGCCTATAACAGGCAAATCCTTTAATGGGTGAACTATTCAACTATTTCTAATAAAGGTATTGCATCTTTATCAGGGTGTATTTGCAAAAGTGCACAAAATTTGTCAGATTATCAGGGCATCTCTTGCGCACGGCCACCCTTAAGGTCACCCCTTATAGTTTCAATTTAAAATAAACTCATCACAACTCACTTCTGACTGAGTGGAGGCCTGCGGCAACCCATCTTCCTTGGTGACTGCCGGTCGTTGCTCCTGAACTCCACTCCCCATACCAGAGGACTATACCCTGCTGCCCCAGCACGCATTCATGAATCCAATCACAAGGGGGAAGCTGCAATGACTCAGGGAGCTAAAGGAATTTAGGTCAAAAGGAATAAAATACAAATTAACAATTGAAAAACAATCAATGTGCTTAATTGCCAACTGATGTCTACAATATTAGGGTTTATGTTACCTGCAAGCATTTCAGTGTCACAACTGTTACACTTATTGTTTGGAAACAGTCACTTGAATAAACAGGGGGGTATTCTGACAAAGGGCCGCACGGTGGCTGACTGGGTAGCATGCTGGCCTCACAGTCAGGGGTTCAGAGTTCAAATCTATGTTGGGCATCTCTGTGTGGAGTTTGAATGTTCTCCCCGTGCGCGTGTGGGTTTTCACCGGGTACTCCGGTTTCCTCCCACATTCCAAAAAACATGCATGTTAGGTTAATTGGCTACTCTAAATTGTCCATTAGAGTGTGAATGTTTGTCTGTCTGCGATTGACTGGCGACCAGTAAAGGGTGTACCCCGCCTCCCGCCCGAAGTCAGCTGGGATAGGCTCCAGCATACCCGCGACCCTAATGAGGATAAGCAGTATAGAAAATGAATGGATGAATGGTATTCTGGCAAAATGGCTTTCCCAACCCAGTCTTTGTGCTCAAGATTCAAGCCTACAAAACCTAAATTCCTCAAACAGTGGTTCGACAGTGGTTATTAACTTCAAGTTTGGTCTTTGTGCTAAGTGCGAGTTCACACGAAAGGAGGCGTTTGATGTCATATTATTCTACTTCCGCTGAAAAGTGAAGCGATCCCAGACAGTGTATTTTATACAAGATTAGTAAGTAATTATGATGGAGCGCAATAAAGAGTTCCCAAAGATTTTGACTGCTGAAAGCAACCAATAGAGTGAGGGAGATCCCCTGGCATGCCAGCATGTGAATGCACAAGTCCCTACTGATTGTTACACTAACTATACCCTTACCTATACCCTATACTAGTCTTTCATTCATCAATGCTCATCATTACGCAACTTTGACATACTAACATTTATCTTGAAAAAATTCTTAAATTGAAGAAACAACTGTCTTTTAATAAATATTTTCAAATGCTGTATCTCATTGTGACCACTAGATGGCAATTTGTGTGTGTTTTGTGGCGATTACATGTTTTTCTTTTTTATAATAAAACAATTCCTTGTTATAACAAAACAAGTGTTTTCTTCCAGCTGATTGATGTCCTCTGAGTGCTTATTCCTTTAGCAAATATTGTAACGAAAGACGACTAACCGGCTGAGTACTCACGCAAGGACTGCTGTGCCATATACGTCTGCTAACATTGGCCTAATTATTAATAGTTCATATCGCCTTAATTCCTGGTGCTTGACTCAAAAAGTGAGCATATCTATCGTATTCCCTTGGTTGAAATTCTGTCTTGCTTATAGATGGATAGTATCACCAGGGACTGCTCTTTTTTTCTATTTTCTTTTTCCATGTCCCCTCAGGGACATAGAAAAAGGTTGTAAATAAAATGGTGATGTCATCTCCGAATTAGTTAAACGGTGAAACAGTGGCACTTTCATAGTCAATTTTAAGACGAAAGCCTGGTAGGGACTATAACCTGGTCGGGACCAGGTTACATTACCATGGTGATACAACTGTTTTAAAAGAGAGATACCTTCGCTTAACAGGCAAGTCCAGCTTTCCACTCGACACAGCTCGCTAACCCACTGAACTGACTTTGCAGAATAACCCCCAGGCTAAAACAAATACTACCAGATACCTTTAAGCCACCTGGCAAACGTTGCATCCCAGAATATCCCCTGAAGAGTAGATCTGCTGACTACAGTAGGTGAAAGGTTCTTCCTGGCGCACAGCTAAGACAAAACAAAGACTTCTTTGCTCATGTCCTCAGGTTACACTTTTTTATACAAGTCGGTGGCATTTGTGGAAAAAACAAAAAGAGCATCGCTTGGAGTCCAGTAACATTCTCCACAGACAATGAGCTCTGCAGTTTCTTCTGGTGGCGAGCTAATCATTTTACTATGGAATAACTGATTTGCATAACCTTCAGTCCCTCAGGCTTAAAGCGTCATTGTTAGTTTTGCAGTAAATAACAATGTTGTTTAGCAGAGGTGGGAGTAAGTCACTCATGTACGAGTCACAAGTAAGCACCAAGTCTTTACCTTCAAGTTACAAGCAAGTCCGAGTCAATCTTTATGAGAACCAAGCAAGTCAGGTCGAGTCACTGCTCTTTGTCAAGAAAGTCAAGTCGAATCAAGTCACTGCTTTTTGTCTGCAAGTTGGGTCAAGTCATACATGTTTTAATTAGGCCAGTTATACAGATTCAAAGTTTAAAAACAAGAGTTATAAAGGTTTAGACTTTTTCTATTACATATTTGACAAATAACAACTTGTAAGGCCAAAGAGAGCTGAGTTATATAAAAAATAATAATAAATGAAATAATAAATAATAAAATTAGTTGTCCTGATAATTTAAGACTTCGAGATTTAAAGTAAAAAATTTACGAGATTAAAAGTGGTAATTTTACATGTAATATGTGTCTGAGGGAAACTACAACATAGTTCTTAAGTGGGGAAGGGAACTTCCCTCTGGCGTCAGCTTCAAGCTTTTATTTATAACCGAACAAAATAGAGCAGTTGGTCACAACCATGTTAGCATGGGCTAGCATCATCTCACTGCTGCGCTCGAATACCCCGCCCTTCCACACACAGCTCTCCGGTTCATAGAGGTCTCGGGTAATGTCTATAAAAAAGTTACGACTTTTATTCCATTAAAATTAGATTTAGACTCTCGTAATATTTTCGCGTACATATACAACATTATTGTCGACGACTTAAATCTCAACATCTTGATGATTTTAACGCTTCATGAACAGGCATTCCCCGAGACAGCTATAAACACAGGGAACTTGTGTGACCCTTAACCTGGGTCAAAGGTTAATTTACAGGTTTTTTTCCCCCCAACTATTTCAAAAGGCTGGACTGCTACTTGAGGAGAACAACACAACTTCAGCGGTAACTGAGTCTCTTTAACAGGAAGAGGATGAATAAAAACTACGACTTTTTTGTTATGTTTGAGCCGTTTGACTGTCGTGCTAAGAGCACTGTTTGGAAACAAGGTATATAAACAAACATTCACAAAATCTTTCTGTGTGTTCTTTTCCTTCCGGCTTATCCATGTTGTATTCTCACAGATCGTGCCAAAGTGAGCGAAAGCGTGAAATAAAGCAGCCGAAAGCCGACTTGTTAAAATACAGTCATAAAAGTTTATTTTGGATATTTGAAAAATACAACAAAGCGTTAAACCAAAACCAAGTCATTTCAAGTCAATTAGCTCAAGTCCGAGTTAAGACAT
This sequence comes from Oostethus manadensis, assembly GCA_024372805.1. Taxonomy (NCBI): domain Eukaryota; kingdom Metazoa; phylum Chordata; class Actinopteri; order Syngnathiformes; family Syngnathidae; genus Oostethus; species Oostethus manadensis. Next base: position 8,658,430 of record QODF01000102.1, read on the forward strand.
CAAGTCAAAGTCAAGTTGAGTCTTTTTGGAACATTTGTCAAGTAAGTCACAAGTCCTAAAAACTGCGACTCGAGTCAAGTCATGTGACTCAAGTCTCCCATCTCTGTTGTTTAGTTATGATATGTTATTGAAATGTGTAATAAATTGGAGCTACACATTCACAGCACAGCAAAACCAGTCAAGATATTGGTTGATTTGATGAAGTTACTAATATACTGAATGCAGTGGAACATTGAAAAGATTTCACAATTTCAAAGTTAACCACAATTAGGGTAGGAGGTGGTGTGGGGGGCATGCCTCAAAGGTTGCATAGCTCATGGGACTCAGCCAAACTTGCAAGGGTTCAACTTTGCCTTGTGTACTGTGCTTTTTCGCGGTACCACAACAGAAGGAAGAATGCAATGATGACCACTGAACCAGAAATGGATACTGACTGTCATGGCTGCTCAATCCATTGACAGGAATAAGAAAAGATGAGCAACAAAATGTTCTTTAAAAAGTCATCTATGTTTTGTCTCTAGTTAAGTGATTCATCTCACAGGCGCAAGCACTAATTTCACTGTTTACTGTACTTTCTGTTATAACAAATACACTTTGTTGTAAATTATTCTTTAATACACGAAAGTTACATCCTGTTAAATGAATGGAACAAGACGAAGAGGGCAAACGAGATTTCAGTGAAAAAGTGAGCAACTATTATTGGCCTGAATACAAAAGAGCTTCCCGGGATCACCAGAGTCACCTTTCAACCCGACAACTGTCCTCACTCACACCAACAGCTGCCTTATGCTTATCTCTTAAAAACTTCCTCCCCTGATAATGAAGCTGCGGCAGTTACCCACTACTACACATTATTATAATCGCCATGTTACTCCCTGACACAGCCGGTCGAAAATCAAACATTCGAACTACAAGAGAATGCATGCAGGCTTGTGTATTATTGGTGCACAGTGCACTATAGTGTTTTAATGTTGTAGTGTGATAGGGTTAGATATCACTGTATATACAGTATATAGGTAAGAGCAAATCATAAAAGGAAATGAATTGTATATATGGTTGAATTAAATAACATTTCTAAGGAAACTAGCTTACTCGACTCAAATGTCAAAGTACTTTCATGTTTTGTTATGTTTTTTTGTATTTTCAGCATAAATGTGACACTGCCTACCTGATGTGACAACTGGTTCAAATTCCAATGCTTCCGACTTCTCCAGTGGAATTCCTTGACGCCCCTTTGCTTAAAGTTAGCCAAACATTAGCTGAGTTAACGCTCGCTAGCCGTTAGCTTGCTGCGACACAAAAGCTTCCGTTCGCTTTTTTCTTAACACAACACATGCGTCGTGGTGGCAATAAGATAACTAGTGTAATAAAGACAGTTACTTTCCAGTCACTCTGTCATTCACTCGCACATTAGTGTCTTTGACTGGCTGACATTTCGTCCATGCTGTTGCTTCACTTGTCCCAACCCAAATTCCCCCCTCCTGTGTGAGGTTTGACAAGCACGGGTACAGATGCATTGCGGGAAATGTAGTCTTACAAGGAACGATAGGATAGGGTATTTGAGGGGCGTCTCACAGACACATGGAGCTAGAGTAAGGTTACACTGGAAAATGAATTTCTGATTTATTTGACGGCAAAGTTTAAGCATTTGTGTTTGTAATATTGGTTTACAGTTTTCATTTATTTCCATGACTTTTAAGCAGCACAACAAATCATAAGGCTATCCATTCGCCCACCCATCCAATGAAAATGCAACTAAGCAAATTCCATTCATAAACAACAAAGAAAACAGCGCATACCATTATTTTATAGGGGAACGTGTTATCAAACTAAAAAAAAGTGTGAATAAATTACTATACAAACCAGGTACTGTCAGCCTGGAAGTGTGTTTCAGAGCAAAGTAATTTGCACAGTGGACAATAAATGTGCATTGAACATTTATCGTACGTGTGCCAACATAAGTGTAATATACATGCATTTGTGAACAATGTATCAAAAGAAAACATGTATAACCTTTCTGGTTGGACACTTAAAATTTAAGCAGGCTGTTGTGTTTGTGATTTCATTTGCACATAAGTGGAATTTCATTGCTTTGACATAGAGTTGATTCTACAATTGCTTGTCACATAATGATCATGGGGCCGCACGGTGGCTGAGTGGTTAGCACATTGGCCACACAGTCAGGAGATCTGGAAGACCTGGGTTCAAATCTCTGTTGGGCATCTCTGTGTGGAGTTTGCATGTTCTCCCCGTGCGTGTGTGGGTTTTCTCTGGGTACTCCAGTTTCCTCCCACATTCCAAAAACATGCATGTTAGGTTAATTGGTGACTCTAAATTGTCCATAGGTATGAATCTGAGTGTGACTGGTTGTTTGTCTATATGTGCCCTGCGATTGACTGGCGACCAGTCCAGGGTGTACCCTGCCTCTCGCCCAAAGTCTGCTGGGATAGGCTCCAGAATCCCCGTGACCCTAATGAGGATAAGCGGCATAGAAAATGGATGGATAATGATCATGTGTGAAAGCCTTAAAAATTCTAAAACATCCGCTTTTCACTGTATCATGATTTGTAGTTTCATAGATGCTTTATCAATCTCCAATAGAAATGTGACTTTTGTCTAATGTGACTTTTTACCATTCTGAGGACTAAAATGGTCAATAAAATGAACACAACGGGTGAAAATTACAATAGACAGATAAGTCTTACCCCTAATAGCTATTTTGTTTGATTGAAAACAAGACATTTCACTATAAGCTCTTGTCTCCACACTTTTCAGTTGGTGATGCCACCGCGTTTTCCAGTCCACAGCTCTCGTAGCTCCACCTGGCAGCCCAGATCCCTGAGGGCGGCTTTAGCGGCATCGCTGCAGTCTTGATGGGTTCGTAGTGCGTGTGCTATGAGGTCCTCCACTCCCATGTCCAGAATCAGTTGGCTGTAGTTTGGCTGACGTGACACCAGGTTCCTCAACAGCATACATGCCTGTTTCTGGTTATAAATTTGAAAAAATTTAGACATAAAAGGTGTAGAGATGCTTTAGTGGTTTACCGGACATACCTCATTGACCTGAAAATACTGTAATAAGGTCTTTTTTTTTAATGGTATCAAAACAACATGTTGTCTTGTGTTTTGGTACCCATGTTTTGCATTGGGATGAAATTGTTAGCATTTCCCTCAATCAAATACATAATTAATTTATAACCTATTTTGGGGGGATTTTTTTTAACATTCTGTCTTTCTGTTCAAATGAACCTAGTATAAAAATTGGACTTATCATATCTTTGTAATGTGGTAACCTTACAAAATCAGCAGGGGTTCAAATATAGTGATACCTCGACTTACGAGTTTAATTCGTTCCCAGACCTAGCTCATAACTCAATTTACTTGTATGTCAGAACAATTTACCCCATAACAAATAACGCAAATGCCATTAATTGGTTCCAGTGCCCTCAAAAACCACACCAACTTTTTTTTTGTTTATAAGTTTTTGAATAAGAATGATGTGTCTCCAAACTCAATAATGTATAAGAAACTTATATTAAACCATAATAAAAGAAAGTGTAAAGAAACATGTTTTCTTGGATGTACTTTACCTGAAAGAGCAGCAACAGAGATGTTGGCGGAGGTTTAAAAGGTCGGAGTGAGATTTGGTGTTTGTACTAATGTACGGTACACTACATAATTCTATCCATCCATCCATTTTCCATGCTGCTTATCCTCATTAGGATCGTAAACAAAACAATGTACGCCGCCTTTGTTGTTTCCATGTTTGGAGTTTTAGCGCATGCATGTCTGTAAAGGGGTGGAGCTATGACGCAAGCGTTTTCATAGAAGCTGGGGGAAGGCCGTAACTAGGGAGCAATGAAGACGCTAACGGCATCTTAAAATTTTTCCTCTCTGGGACCCGTTCTCAAAAGTGTTCGTTTACAGAGCCCGAAAACGCCGGCATCGTATAGATGATATGGATGGGTATGGATGAGTGAAGTAATTAGGCGTTTAGGCCTCGGATTGTCTTCGTCTGTATGGGGCTTGGGACTTTAATACATGTTTGTACGCTCATAAGTCACATTAAAGCTCCTATACCAAAGCAACATTTTGTCCTCCTAACCGCTCATATGTCGGAAAACTCAGAAGTTAATACGCTCGTAAGTCTAGGTACCACTGTACTTCTTTCCTCCACTGTATATGAATGGGGCTTACCTGCACATTCACAGCATCAGTGTGTGCCTTCATAGCTTGTACAGCAGCTATGGCTCCACCTTCCTCCATGATGACCTTGCAGTTGTTGGGTTTACGTAAAGCAAGGACGGAAAGGCACGCGCAGCCCTGCTCACACACCTGCAGAAGGGTATAAAAACTGCAAGATCACACAGAGTGGCACTTGACATTCAGAGCAACACCACGTAACCTACAGCGGAGTTTGACTGGTGTCTGTTCATGGCAATGACAATGAGCTGGACTCCACCCGCTTTAACAACAGCATCTTTTACATCATCATTTCCAGCGACGGCTCGTATTGCGCTAAGGACCTGCCGAACCAACTCCTGCAAGGGCAAAAACCAGATCAGTGACGATGGTTGGACGTTTATGGACAAAACCCTTTTGTAGCTCTTTCAATACCGGTGACTCATAGCTGTCTGCAAGCAGCGTCATAATGAGTTTCAGCCCTCCCAAGTCACAAATGTCTTGGCAGAACTCGTTCCTGACGGCCAAACGGGACAAGGTGGCGCACAACTCACTCAAGACAGAGATATTGTCATTATGAGCTGCGGGTAGAAAAACATCCATTATTAACATACTGTACAAGTCAAACATCTAGTGAAAAAATGTACCAGACATGGAGCATACACTGGAACCTCAAAACTGGAAAGCCCCACAGGTTGTTCATTTTGGGGGGGAGAAATGTGCCACAAAAACATGCAGGGCTTCTGTGCATTTTCCCTTTTCTTTGGTTTTGCGACACTTCTTCCCAAACAAGCCTAGACAGTGGAGTCAACAGCTCATGATTTTTGCACTAACCATAATTTGAATTGTATTTGTGTAGCTTTCAAATGTATTTTTTTTGCAGTTATGATGTTGTTACATTTGTATCAACAGCATAAATGTGTCTTAATGAGTGTTATGAATAGGGATGTCCCAATACCCATTTTTTGGCTTCCGATCCAATCTGATTTTTTTATAGTCCTGCCCATCTGATAACGATCCTTTTTTTAAAATAATAAACTTTTGTTACAACCATGAATTTGTGGGATTGATTTTGGTTATTAAAATAGCTCTTTAAAGAATTAAACATAATGCAAACAAAGTATTGCTGGATTTACTTTTTACATACACAGCATGACCAACAATATTGTCTGGCTTTTGTAACAAACTTCTGGGAGTCAGACGCATCCAATAAAAGATAAAATTGGAAAAAATGGGCATGCAAAATACTGTAGGGACGGGTATATTCTGTTATTCCAAGATGCTGTTTAGTGTGCGGGTTATAAAAAAAAAAGTGTGGCCCTAAGTTACGGCAACTGGACCGGCCCAATCTTGTGGAGGAAGCTGATCTTATCTGATTTTCAAAATATATATAAAACAATGCTGGCCACGGTTTGACTCTAGAACAGATCACCTATCATTATTTCCTATAGGAAAATGTGTTTATGTGTTGGTTCTCCATAGTAGTGATCAACGGGTCTTACCTTTTGCAGACTCTATTAAGACCTTGAGCCCATTATGTTCAAGAACAATACTCTTGGCGTGCTCGTGAGCATGACCAAATGTAACCCGGACATCATCGTCGAATGTCATGACCCTGAGAGCTGCAGAGGCCTCCTTGACCACCTCAGCGCAGCCAGTATGCTGTTTGACGGCGTCAGTAAGCAGAGGCAGGATGCCTGCTTTGACCAAATCCTGTCTGTTCTGCTCGTGTTTCAAACAGCAGTGACGCACAGCGCAAAGGGCGGCTCGCGTCACAGCCGAATCAGTTCTATACTTCTTGAGAACATCCAAGAGGAAACGTTGTCCGTCTGCGTCTAACAGGTCCGGTTGTCCGTCGGTCAGTGCAGCCAGGGCGCACAGAGCGGCCAAAGCTGCTTCCTGCTCTCCAACACTCTTTTTACAGTAGCAGAGGATGATGGGGTATGCATCTTTCTGGGCTGCCAGGTACCGTTGAGCAAATCCAAGTAAACATTGCTCGGTAAAACACTTTACATCTGTTGCCACTTTGGAAATGTCATCAGAGTTTTTTGCAATACGGAGGGACTCCAATGCCTGCAGGTGGAACAATCACGATGATAAACAACACATACAGAATATTAGTAGTGTGTAAATGACATACCTTCAAGATCTCATGGGTTTTCTCTTGTTTGTCATCAGATGGCACGGCAGGTACAGCTTTTACAATACAACTGAGGTCCACGCCTGCAAGTATACATCAGCAATCGGTCTCTCAGTCGTAAGAAATCATCGCATTTATATGGAGAATAGGAAAGCAAATGTTGATTGATTACATATGCTATTGCATCAATTAAATAATCAATATTAGCATGGTTCAATCAGCTCCCAAAGATGCACTTTGAACGGTGGGGCATCATCCCGTGTGTCTATGACTGTCTGTCCTTTCTACAATACCTTGAGACTGAAACTGCTCTACAGCTTCCCTCAAAGCCTCGTCGGGATCCATCTCAAACTCGTCGATGTTTTCCCTCACTACAGTATCGAATGTTTCCTGAGTGATCCTTCGTACAGCCATTTCACTTGTGTTGTCCCTTTCTAATGGAAGCGTGACACGGCTTTTTTTTAAAATACTGTTGTTTCTTGCAACGGATGAAAACAATGTAGCTATCGCGTAATGGCGCGGCTAACGTTGGGTTTGATAACAATAAAAACTTCGTCGTTACCGCCCTATATTTTTCTTCCGGCGCTGTTATCAACGAAGCGACCGCCGCTGCTTATTTACGCAAATTACGTACTTCAACTGGGGTTTTTAAACTGGTAAAGCCTGCGTAAATTCCTTGTTTTAGTGAATTGCCGCCTGCGCAATATGGTCCCACACATTTATCTGCGTAGTAGAAACATATGTGTAGGTATACTGTTCCGGATACCTTTTATTTTCTTATGCCGAAAATAAAAATAATAGTGTAACGTCGTATAGACGTAATTGAATCACGAAGATGTTGTTGACAAGCTTTTTATTGCAACCGAAATAAAGGCTACTGTCGGCCGTAACCACGCCACCAAAAACCTCACACAACACACCAAAAAAACGTTCACTCCCCCACGCCCCCTTTTCACTGGTGCGTTCAAGGCAACTCCAACCAGTCAGGCAAGCAGAACACAATCATGCTTAACAGCGCAACCAAGGGTTGCTACAATATTGTCATTTGGTTAGTATTATATATTTTTCTCACATGTTAGTACTGACGGGTGTTTCATTAAATGAAACCTCACTTTATGATACATGCAGGCAAAATGCAAATTCACCAGGCACCTTTTAAATGTAAGTGACAGTTGTATTTCTTTTTACTGAATAAAACGTTTATACTTATAGGTATTATTATAATCGAATTAACTGTAGACTAATCATACTGGGATGTATGAGTAAAGTGCACCCTCTTCTGACGCTGCATATGCACGACAATTGTGGAGAAATGAAACCAAAACTACAACAATGACATTTCCCCTTCTCTTAAAATGTGCAGTCTTTAAACTGGCCCTCTGAGGTCGCTGAAAGTGCTGTAAATGTGCTGACATGTAAAACCATTAAGCATCTAGAATGATGTTTCTGTCAAACTGATGAATGGACATGTCTAATCAAAATATTCATTAGCGCCTGAGGGTAATGTTAGAGCTCAATAGTGGGAACATCTCCACTGTCTTTGTTACCATTTCATAGTGAGCATCAGCTTGCTCTACGTAAGCCAAAATATAAATACACTCAAATTAAAATGTAAAAGTAAAACACGTACAGCACAGCTGAGGTAATGGTGCACAGTGAGATATTTACTGTACCGTTACACCTTAGTGACTTCCATTTTACAGTCCGCTGCTGCAAATAATGATGATTTTGGTAATGTAAGTGTGTTTTTGTTTAAATAATCATTCTTTTCAATAATTAAAAAAAACTCAGTTAAGCTCGTGTAAGATCAGACTTGGTTTCATTGCACCAGAACCTTTCAAAGCACAGGCAAACCAATTCACACAACTTGACCTTTGAACTAAAGCCCTTGTTGTAAGTGTTCACTTGCAGTGGGCAGGTGTGAGGTTTTAGCAAGACAAGATAAAAACATAGCTGATAAGAGACGAAGAAGAGGCATCTGGTCCAAATAGACACTGTAGTGTGACAAGGGCATAAACCAAATGGGTCCTTGGCTGTGCATGTTGTGAAAATATGTTTGATAAGATCAATGTCAAGCTTTATTAACATCTCATTAGTAAGCATGATTGACTGTAATGTCTCGTGAAGTCATAAAAAACAAGGGAAAACTGGAAATGTACACTGTTCAAACAGTTGCGTGTACTGTATATAATTATGTAAAATGTCAAACTTTTTAAAACATGTAATCATTTATTACAACAGACAAACGAAACCAACTTACATTCAGGTAGTCCTGCTTTAAAATCCACCTTCGCCGGGTGTCACACGGGATTCTGCAGTTGCTTTGACAACTCTGGATAACCATTTAGAAATAAAAATATTACAGGGTTTTCAGGATCCTACTGTGCACGACTCACATTTTAAAATCTGCATTTCAGTTGAATAAAATTGCAGCATGTTGTGTAATTTATGCAAAATCCTCCAGTGTAGATGTTGTTTTTATGTGATTCTTAAACTGATTGATTTCTACTGTGCATGCTTTGTTTTTATTGGGCTAAATGGATGCATGCTGCAAATGTAATGTAACATGAACAAGATGCATGTTGAGTGAGAAAGGCTATTTTTGAGATGGACAAAGACAAGAGAAATTAAAATACACTATTATGCAATATGCAACTAATAGTCATTAATATTTTTTTACGTGTATATTTTTTTACAACTCCATTGTAAAATGACGCCCATGACAGCTTATTTAAATGAAAAATAATGCCATTTATTTGACTTTGTATCGCATGTCGTCATCATATCTGGTCCACAGCACAGCAGCCGTCACCAGGGGGTGGAGACTCATCTTCGTCAGGAGTTTCAACTTCTAGGACTGCTTGGAGGCTTTTCTTGGACGCAGCTGAGAGGAGTCGTTTCCTGCCAAATAGTGAGCCCGGCCTCATCGTGACTGCAGCAGCCACTTCCTGCATTGTTACTGCTTAATGAGGATTAAGTTGACGCTGTCATGTAGTTGCTGCTGGCCGCCAATAGGCCTCCTCACTGGGCGAGAGAGGCTGGAGTAACATTGTTTTTCTTGCCTTTTTCTGGGGGGCGATATGACACTGATTGGCACCAATTGGATAAGTCCTCCATATTTTGACGTATATCATCATAGTCCCCCATATTTTATTTTAATAAACATCTATTTGGAATATCAAAATGATTCATTTGCTTCTTTGGTCAAATCTTTTGTGACCTAGAACAGCACTCCAGAGAGTGAAGGGCTCTGCCAAGTACCATAGTTCTCCCACAGTGATGAAAATTCAAATTTCATATTCTGGATCATAGTATCCAGAATTATTCCATTATCTTGCTCAGTCTTTTATATTAGATAGATAGTTTTTTTCCAAGTGATCTGACCATTTTTGTGGAGTTATATGCACAAATGCCCAAAATGGCCCTATCTCGCAATGATAAAGAAGCCTTTAAAAAAAGCCTGGATCCAGACAGTGATCCGAATCACCCCGAAAATGTATTAACTTCTTCCATATCCCATTGCTGACAATTGCTGAAAATTGTATCCAAATCCATTTACAACTTAAGTTATTTTCAACATAAAGAGACAAACAGATAAATTCCGGCATAAAACATAACCTCCTCTGCGGAGTTAATAATGGGAATCGTATGTAAACCGCACTTATTTAACATTCCCTGCACACTGTTTACTTCAGTGGTATTTTACATTTCCAGTTCTTCCTGTTATTGTGTCCACCAAAGGGATGTATTTGTCACTCTCTAAATGGTGTGGCACTTTTCAAGGATCTCATCACTAAAGCAGTGAAGGCATTTTTGAAAAATGGATTCTTCATCATAAGAAAGTTTTTCTCATGTCAGAGGCTTGTTTGACTTGTTCAGTGGCATTTTTCAAGCCCCAAGAGTGTAAAATACCTCAGTATGAAACACTCCAACTTGCCAAAAGTAAACAAAAACATAGAAGTGCATCTCAATATATCATGACAAAGTTATTTTATTTCAAGTGTTCAATTGACACTAACAGACCAGTTAAATCCTCAGGAGGTTTTTGCAGTTCAAATGTTGCAATTAGTTTTCTTATTTTTTGTTGTCAAACCGCATTTAAAATGAATCATACAAATACATATTAAAAAAACACCTGTTTATGACCTTCTAAATTTGTTTTTCAACATTATTAGAGTCCACGATACATCAAATAACACCCCTATAGTGCCCACAAATATCCCAATACAGTAGACATAATAAAAGTAAATAAGTCACTCAAGGGTTCAGAATTGAATTTCAGCTTTGTGTGGGTAACAGCCTCAAAAGTAGCCTGTGTTTTTATTGGGGATTTCATTAGAAATGATTGTGCCTGCCGGGTGTCAGTCGGCGGCAGTGCTGGGAGGAGTGCCTGCGTGCATGCGGCGCTCTGTGGATTTTCCGGTGGCCGGGTATGGTGGTATGGCCCCGTGTCTCGGGGGAGCTCGCGGTGATGCTACTCGCTACATTGGGGGGTGGCACATCCAGGTGCATATGTGAAAATGTAGGTGTGTAAGTGTAGTAGGAACAGGGTTTGGTGTGGGTACTGGGGCTGGGGTGGACGGGTCACGGGGGCTGAGAGGGAGGAGTGGACCCATGGGCCCTCTATGGGCGCCTGCCTCTGGCGTTGGGGAAGGCGATGGCCCGCGGCAGTTGCGTCTGGGGTGGCCTGGAGCTCCCGGGGTGTTGGGTATGGCCCCTGCTTTGGGGGGTTGGGTGGCTTCTGGGCCCGGGGGCTCGGGAGTGGTTGTCCTGCTTGCCCGAAGCTGGCCGGCCTCCGGCGGGTGTTCCGGCGGTTGGCGCCCGGGCCCCTCCTGTGGCCCCTGCTCGGCTGCCGGGCGGCGTCGGGCCGGGTCTCCCTTCCACCTCTTCGGAGGGGACTCGCGGTTGCCTCTTGGGGTGGCGGGGTCGGGCCTTCCCCTCTGTGGGGAGCCTGCTGGGGGGCCGTGCTCCGGCGTCTTCCTAGTCGGACCCTCGCTTTTGGAGGGAGTGTGGTTTGGGATGCATGGCGGTGTTCACCACGAACATCTCCTCATTCTCTGTTTCGCTCTGATGCGGTTATCCTGTCACTGCAGAGTAATGTAGATTTAATGTAGATTTGTTGCACGTGTCATCTGGATGGTCATTGTTCAAGAGGTTCTGTTTCTTTTCTCGTTGTTTTTCTTGTATGTTTATCATTATTAGTAAATATGTATGTATGTATGTGTGTATACATATATATGCACACTGTATGTGTGTGTATGTATGTATGTACTGCATGGATATGTGTATGTGCACAGTATGTGTATGTATGCGTGTACGAATATGTGCATGTATACATGTATATATATGTGTGTGTGTATATATGTGTGTGTATATGTATATATATATGTATATGTATATGAATGTGTGTACAGAAAATTAGTATTATCATTATTATTATTATTATTATTTTCTTCTTTCCCCTGTATTTTTGCTCATTTTGCTCTGTGACGGTTCTGGTTGTTGCGGAAATCTTGATTATTACGGTTGTTTATAATATGGTTGAAATATGTTTGTGAGGTTCTTCTGCACCCTTTCTTATATCCCCCACCCCCCACCCGTCCCCTTTTCAGGTCAGGTCCGGCATCGAAATGTGGCGCAACAAAATTCATAATAAACGCAGTCAAATGTCAAGGGAGACTCATTTGGATTATGAAATCTCCCTTGGCAAAGAAATTTTGCTCAGCATTTAAAGGCAGCTTGACTCCCATTCAGCTGTTATGATGCTGGACAAGACAAGGGAAAAAAAAATAATAATAAAAAAAGAAATGATTGTGCCTGTTGTGAGATCATTCAAAACTGCAACAAAAGCCTGTAGTTCTGGTGATCAAGTCTGATCATTGTGTGTCTCACCGGACAATACAATAACTGGCACCAAGTGATCAGTGTAGAATACTACATTTCATCAGTGTCTTTGAATGCGTACTTTGAACATCATTTGAACAACATGAGATGATTATACATTTATATGGTTTCACAGTTACAGGAGGCCGTTTGAGGGCAAACATTACTGCGATGTGGCCCAATGTGAAAAATGAGTTTGACGCCCTTCAGAGTCTCCAATCAGTTTTGGAATGTGGGAGGAAGCAGGAGTACATGGAGGAAACCCACATACAAGACAACTTGAAAATTCCACAACAGAGATGCCCAAATGGAGATACAAATCCTCAGTCTCATGACTGTGAGGCCACCATGCGGCCATTATTGTATAAATAAACGGAAACAAGTACCCTTCACAGTGAATATTTCCAAATTGTTAATATCTAAATAGCGCTGATACTAAATACTGTAGTAGTGCTATGTAGTTACCTAGCACAACCTTAATTCTCCTGGGCAATTCACCAGAATTGCACACATTACTGGAATCCTCCTCCACTCTTCCATTATGACATCACTAGTGGTACTAGAAGATGTTAGACACCTTGCGCTCCTCCATCTTCCTTCGGCTTGAGGATGTCCAACAAGAGCTGAATTGGGTTCAGATCTGGAGGAGACCTACTCGGCTACTTCATTGCTTTCATCTACCTCAGCAATAGACTTGATCATCTTGGAGGTGTGTTTGCATTCTTTTTCAAGTTGGAATACTGAAATGAGGCCCAGTTGAGGGAATTGTGCTTTGGTTGAGAAGGTCACAGTACATGTTGGAATTAATGGTTCCAATAATGAACCATAGCCCTAAGTACCAGCAGCACTCACGTAGCCCAAAACCATGACGAGACCATGACCAGGCTTGGATGTAGGCAAGACACAACGCTTTCAGTACGCTCTTGCGTTGCCAGCTGTTAGACAATAATTGATGTGTAATTTTTGGTGGATAGGAAATCTATGCTGCAAAGCATGTCACACCCTGTATGTTTGCCTGTGTGACAATTTGGTTATTTTACCATTTTGTGCTATAGTTGCGGTTTCAGGCTCTTATTTTGTATTAACTTGTTGTTCTGTTTCCCTTTGGCTTTACTTTCTTGTTCCAGTTCACCGGCTCTTAATTTGTATGTGATTATTTAGTTCAGTTGTGAGCTTCCTTTGTTGTTGGATGATTGTCAAGTTAGTCGTTTGGTGCTGCTGTATTTGCCACTGCTGTTGGTATCCTGGCGCTGCATAGCAGCATTTATTATTAAAATATATTCTCTACCTGCTATCTGGTGCTGCTCTCTGCATCCTCAGGGTTGTTGTCACGCAACACCATTTGAAATGTGACAGAATGATCCAACCAAGAAAAAACAACCTTGTGGAGAGCAACTTCTGGACCTTGGCTATGGAGCAGGAGAGCGTGATTAGGAGAGCGTTATTTCCGTAACAGCTGGAAGAAATGGTGTGGGGACCAGACGGCATGCAAGTTCACTAGTATATCCAGGGCCCGCTGCTGACACAACAACCCGACCACGACGCCAACACACTCATGGCCAGCTCCAGCAAAGGCTTTACAGCATTATGTCCCGCACCACGCCGAGGTGCAACTCCCTCACTCTGTGGCTGAGTGTCGACCTATTGTGCAGTTGAGGGCCCCTGTGTTACATCAGCACGCCAAGCTCCCGCTGTCCTCCTTGTCTCTTCCTGCGTTGCCCCCAGTGCAACATCAAGAAGTCAGTTCTCCTCCCACCCCGCACCTCTTCAGGCTTAACCCATGCGTGATTCACGTGGTCTAAAGCCACAGCCTCTCCCGGATGCTACACCAAGTCGCCTCAAATTTCTTACCTTCCCAATGCCCTCCCTAGCATTTCAATATCAAACCTGTTCCGGCACCACGCCTGAGGCCCCTTGCAGTTACGGTTGTGGGGCAGAGCGGGTGGAACTCCGGGCCCTCCTCCAAGCCCGCTGAACCCGGCAAAATGCACAGTTCAGTCACCGCCGAGAAATTAAGACGTGGCTCACTGCAACAAGCCGGACCACATAGCTGGGGCCTCCACCTTCCAGTCGTGAGCCAGGGCTCGCTGCAGCAAGCCACACCGCACAGCTTGAGCCTTCACTGGCAAGTGAAGGTGAAGGCCCCTGTTGTGCCTTATTCACTTTCATGTTATGAGGGCGAAATGTTCCGTTTCCCACCTCCTGCTTCTGCACCACATCTGCCTGCTTCACCTGGAGTTCTGGTCCTGGCATCTTGCTCATGCCTGCGTGCTCCTTTTTCGTTTCCTGTCCTGGCAGCTTCCTGCCATCTTCGCAGGGCATGCCGTTCTGGCCATCCCTTGGAGGGGTCCAACGGCTCAGGCTCTCATGCCATTCCGGCCGACCCCAACAGGAGGCCTGCCAGCTCCCCCTGGCATGCCATCCAGTGGGGGTCGGTCCTGCTTGTTCTGCCGGCCTCACCGTGCTTCCATTTTTTTGCTTGCATCATTGTCATTGAGGCACTGCTGTTTTGTTGGCGTCCTGCTGTTTTACAGCAGCATTTAATATTGAAATATATTCTTTACCTGCAATCTAGTCCTGCTGTCCGCATCCTCGGGGTCAACGCACAACACCATGTGCAAACATGACAATGCAGGCTGTACACTAACTACTCTAAAGAATATCAGAGTTTTATTTCAGCAGTATAGTCCCTTGAGAAAATACTGTAATAAAAATGGCCTCATATGCACTTCTTATTTTCAGTTCTGTGACATTGAGATGATGCCACTGCATGTATACAATTGAACAAATTGGCCTCTAGAGATGGAGAATTAGGATGAGAGGGAGAAAGACAATCAAACATGATGACACAGCATCATCTAAAGAGAAGCTTAGAATGACAGAATGAAGCTGAGAAAGCACTCAAACACACCAACCCCCACATGCAGGAAAGTGAGGGTCCTGCGCTTCGCACTTCTTGTGCAGTATGCTGGGATGTTCTGCGGACATCCTGAAATTATAAGACAAGTGACACTGTTCTTGAACTATTTTTAATGTGTAATTTTACATTCATGCTTGTAAATGTATAGACTTTTGTCTGATACCAGTTTGCACTTAATCCTCATAAAAGGATGATAGGTAAATACTGTCCAAATTAAGAATGTTGGACTTTGGTGAAAGTCTGTACTGTCACTTGTTCCAAATTACATGTGTTATTTAAAATGTGCCCTTAATTTGATTACACCTACTCACCTGCACAGTATTGCATCATTTGCTGCGTAGCCCTCAATAAAAAAAAGTGAGAAAAAAAAATGCCCAAACTTCCGGCAGTCGTTCACAATAAAGCGGTTGTGTTCGAGACCACATTTAGCAATGACACATTGACTCATATGCTTAAACCAGCAACCAAGACCCTCGATGCTGGTTACACACCACTGAAACGACACAAATGATTTTAAAAAGTAAATAAAACAACAATTTTATGACTGCTCACATAAGAAAACAGCATTTGGCAACAAAAAGTAGTTCTTCCAAGGAGCTCTTTCAAGTATTTAAGTTGTGCACCTTAAGGTAAACAAAAAAGTTCTTTTATTTACATATAATACACATAATACGACATATAATGCTCAGGTAATTGCATTTACATTGCAAAGCATGTTTGCCATAGCTCTGTTACTGCTACAACACAAATTGTTTAAGAAAAAGAACTATCCAAAATTCAAGTTTCCACTGTTCTAGTGTTTTATTTGCCCCCACACACACATAACCTAAACCAACAGGAGTGAGGTGGCAGCACAACTGATAACATTGCGCCCGAAGTAGTTATGTGGTTGCCCAAGGCTAACTGGCAAATCTCCAGCAACCAATTTTAATATTTCTGTATTTTGGGGTTTTTGCTGGGTCTTAAACTAGCCAACTACGGCTTCTCAGGTCAAGAGAAGACTACTAATATGCTGACACTGTATATGAATGGGCAACTAACATGCTGTGTATAGAAGGTAATAATATAGGGGTTTCAATTGGCTATTGTAAATAAATGCAGACATATGTTTGAAATTTATATAACATATTGGTCTTTGTGACAGGGCTTGGGAAAGGTGTGAATGCTCCAAACTAAACATTCACACACCCCTGACTCCTAACTGTCAATTATACTTTTTGTATGCTTCACACTTCTCCAATTTGATGCATTTTCCTGGTTTCAGTTTAAAGTTCAGTTTGTAAACTGCAGATAAATAAAAAGATATTATCAGTTTGTCAATAGTATTTCAAATGGGGGGGGGGGGCAAAAACACAATTGACTCCTAGGGGGGCATGACAGAAAATAAGAGAGAACCACTGGTCTATGGTGTTCTGTTTTTACGAACACACTCCCATAACTTAATTTTTGTCTGTAAACACGAGACTCTCATGAGAAGTAGTTACAGCGTGCACTAGCGGAAAAATACGTGCGGAACACGCACAAGAATGCAGTGAGTGCCTCTCACTGGGCGGATGAATACAGCATGTGCCTGCTCAGCCACACTGAGGAAGAATAACATTGCTTATTAGCTAACATTTTACACTTCATTATGTCTCCTGCAGTACGCCAATCACATGGAAAGCCGTCACCATGGAAATGAAAATGAATATCATAAAAAGCTCAGAAAGGAGACACGGCCACAAATATTGGCCACTCTTTTGGTCTCAATTGGCTATTGCGACCGTCATTAGATATGAAGACTATTGAATGCTAAAGAATGCAAGAGGTCATGGATTCCGTGCACTGTTAAAAGGAGATCTGTGACGAGACTACCATATTTTAAGACGGTAGAAAGGCCTGCAAGACAACCAAACAATTTATTTTCTTGTTATTACTGTTGTATTTAATTGTATTCAATATTTTAATACTGCATTTTATATGTCCTTCTTGTGTTCTGTGTACAGTGTAATTGACTTGGGAGGTAATTTAGGTACATGTTTTGACTTACACTAAAACGAAACTTGTTCCTAAGCCAAGAACCACCTCAACATGCATCAAGTGACACTAATGTGGTTTTTTATGTGCAGTTACAGGAGTTCAATAAATATAATCACTGTGATATAAGCTCACATTAAAATACATGCAAATTGACAATCAAGAAGATATAGCCACTAAATTAGAAACCGATGGGAAACCTGAAGTGGCATTAGAAGTGACAAGGGCTAAAAAAACGTGTTCTGGTGTGGATCCTATTTCAAACTGAAAGCTGAAAGCTTTTCTTTTGGTTCACTTTTAGATAAACTTTTGGGCTGGATTTACACTTCAAATGACAATTACATAGTTGTTTATGTGCATTTTCAGGAGTTCAGTAGATACAACACAGTGATATTGATATGAGTCTCTTTAAAGTACAGGTAAGTAGATGGAATTGGGCACTTAGACCTACAATGTCAGGTAAATGCGGCCTTTCTCAGACCCATTTCAAGAAAACTGAGACCATAACCAGTGTAATGTGAATGCAATGTGGTGTAGGTTTACCTTGTCTTGCATTGCCATTACAGTGACTGACTTGGCATCAGACCTGAAAAGAAAAGAAATTATTATGCTATTTCAAAATGACATGGAATGTGAACAGGAAAAGGAGCTGTAAGTCACTTTTCCATTGGTTCACTTTTAGATGCACTTCAAGGACTTAATTAATTTGGTTAAATGGGACTAAACGTAGCCGCATGGTGGATGACTGGGTAGCATGTTGGCCTCACAGTCAGGAGATCAGGGTTCGAATCTCTGTTGGGCATCTCTGTGTGGAGTTTGCATGTTCTCCCCAAGCGTGCGTGGGATTTCTCCAGGTACTCTGATTTCCTCCCACATTACAAAAAAAAAAAACATGCATGTTAGGTTAATTGGCGACTCTAAATTGTCCATCGGTGTGAATGTGAGTGTGAATGGTTGTATGTCTGCCCTGCGATAGACTGGCGACTAGTCCAGGGTGTACCCCGCCTCCCGCCCAAAATCAGCTCGGATAGGCTCCAGCATACCCGCGACCCTAATGAAGATAAGCGGTATAGAAAATGGATGGATGGATGCCACTAAACGCGAAAACACTAACATAAACATATTAGTTCCTATTGATAATTTGGGACATGATGGTATTGTTATGTTAATAAACACAAATAGCTAATGTGAACGAAAGCATTCTCTTTCGTTTAGCCAACTTTATAGTGCGTGCAAGTTATGTGGACGTACTTTAGACTTATAGTGTATTCACTGCATTACACCCTGGAGCAATTAACACAATTTCCATATTTCACAGGTTGATGATCCAGTCCAACTTCTTGGCTCTCTTTAGCAGTACATCCAGTTTTGTCATTACTGTTTGACTTTTTACCTTGTCATCTGTGTTGCATGTCTATTTTTTCAGTGTTCTATTGTTTGTGGCAGATGAGTGCATAATATACACATTAATAACATGTAGTGTGTGGCAAATGATGAGTTAGTGTGTGTAAGAGTGGAGGGGAGCAGTCAAGTTCTGGGTGACCCCGGACAAGTTCGGGGGCCCCTTTACTTTATACTCATCCTACCTTGGCCCTTGGTGGTCAACGGCTTACATGATGTGATCCGGTCGCCCTGGTATGCCGAGGTGCGCATGCCCACTAAGAGGACGCAGCGGCTCCATGTGTGTTGAGGCGCATTATTTGGCAACAGACGCGGCAGCGGGGAGGGCCGAAAAAAGGAGGATATCCCCTGGATTTCAAAAAAAACAACGATTAATCCAGGTTAACCGCACATTAAACATTCCTTGGTCGACCATCGGCGACGAGCGGACGACAAAGCGACCGAGTAAGTTGACCGGAGGGGGGTTGAAGCTGAAGTTTTCGGCGAGTGGATCGAGGGGAGGCTTTTATTCGGTCTCGTCGAGAGGAGCCAGGTCTTCCTCCACCTATCTGTGACGATAAAGACGCTGATGGGCTGTTGAAAAGTAACACTTATCCGCAGAGCCAAAGGTTGTGCCCTGGGAGGGAGAGAGAGTGCCCCTTGGGCACAAAATAGGTCTTTATATGCGTTCTAAAGCCTGACCCGCTGCCTCTTGCTGGGTAGAAGTGGTCAAATGAGGCGAGGATTATAACGTTTCATCGGCGGCGGCAAGCTCCGACTGTGGGCCGGTCGGTTGTATTAACGAGTTCCGACCCGGCCATTTCCCCATCGGGAGGGGAGGGCAGACAGGTAAACACCGAGTACACTTAAGTTTGACTTTAACCAAAAAAAAAAAAAACATGGTTCTTTTCAAAGTTTGCGTCCCTCTTTTGAGGTTGACGGCTGTCCCGCACCGGGGAGCAGCCAGGTCAGCGATTCGGCGGTTTCGGTTCTAGCTTAGTGGGTCTCGTTTCGAAGCAAATTGAGGACTTTTATCACCTTGCCTGGAAGTGTGTGTCGGCCCTCGGTGGCTTCATTTGAGCCTTGAACCTGGGAGCTAAAGTGGCTGCTTGTTGATGTTTTGTGTGGCGTAGCTAATGTTAGCTAACACCTCCTCCCGGGCAGTGTCAACAATAAAAGCCGGCTAGTTGCACATGTACTGTGGGCTGGCTTTAGTTTTTAAAGGGCCGACTTTGCTTTCTGTGCTCTCCCGAGCTGCGTGAGGCGGGCCACGGAAGGCTGTTGTCCGTTTTGAGCCCCATGGCAGTCGTCAACGTTGCTTGTGCTATCTTGTAGCTAATCTTCCTACTTCTCGCTGTGACAACCCTAGTCTTCCTCCTCTTAAAGCTGAACACACACACACACACACGCACACTGAGACGACACACACAGTCCCTCGCGCGCGCGCGCGCGCACACGTACACACTCAGTAGGATTACATGCACTAAAGAAATCTAAACTATTGCGTAAAATTGATGGATTTAAAGCCATGTGAACACCCTAGTAGACTCTTAAAAAGGGAACCAGGTGGGTTTGCATGTGAACACGGGATTAACAGTTGCCACACAAGTGTACGAAGACGTTAACCACTGTAAGATGTACATTTTAACTTAACTTTAACAAGTAACTCTTTGCATGGTCATGTTGCAGAAAAAGTATTGGGACACAGCTTGGGTAGTAAAGGTACTGTCCGTCCTTGGCTGCAAATTACACTTTTTAACCAGGATAAAAAAGAACAGCACCAATGGCAAGCATATAATATTCCCCATAGTGGTTTCATGGAACAGGTCGTTCCAAAAATATCTATATTCTTCACAATTACGAATTAAACTGAATGAGATTTGTGGAGAAGTAGGAAAGGGGCAGTGGCATTAACGGCTGTCACTCACTCATGCCTGCGGTGTGCATGCACATACGCATAAATGCAATTACTCTGAGCAGGAAGAGGGTGGGATATCCATCCATCCATTTTCTATACCGCTTATCCTCATTAGGGTCGTGGTTATGCTGGAGCCTATCCCAGCTGACTTTGGGCGGGAGGCGGGGTACACCCTGGACTGGTCACCTGTTAATCGCAGGGCAGACATACAAACATTCACTCTCACATTCATACTCTAATGGACAATTTAGAGTCGCCAATTAACCTATAATGCATGTTTTTGGAATGTGGGAGGAAACCGGGGTACCCGGAGAAAACCCACGCACACACAAGGAGAACATGCAAACTCCACACAGAGATGCCCAACGGAGATTCGAACCCTGAACCTCTTGACTGTTAGGCCAATATGCTAACCCAGTCATCCACCGTGCGGCCAGGGTGGGATATAGTGCGGTCAAATGTTACCCAACCCGTTGCAGTATCTAACCAAGGCTCCTGCGTTAAGGCATTATTGTATGCTATGGCCACACAGTGGATGAGTGGTAAGCATGTGGGCCACACAGTCAGGAGATCTGGGTTTGAATCTCTGTTGGGCATCCCCCCCCCCACATCTTATAAAAAGCTATAAAAGTGTTTTCTACACTAAATAAGGTTGCTAACAATATTTAACACATATATTTAAATGAGTGAGGTACTATAGTCTGCTTAATAAAACTTTATTTAGTGAAGTAAGAATGGAAAGCCCATATACAACAATTTAGTCAATGACATGTAATCCGTGAATGTAATGAAAAGAAGGTATCTGTAACATCACAGAGAAGTGTGAAAATGCGGAGAGAAGGAACTATGCCAGGAATCTGATTAATGCGTGACACTTCGCAGAAGCCGAAGTGTGTTCCTGTTGTGTTGACTAAAAGCTCAAGCAGCATTGTCTTGTTGAGGCAGCAGATATTATTGGTGTTTAACTTAAGATGTGGCAATGTTTGTCCTTGATGAAATACTGAAGTCTTATTACTTAATATTATTTGTTAGATATCATCCACTTTCATAGGCAATACAATATAATACTGTAATAGTATTTGCTCAAGTTCAAGTTACCAAATATGGTTCTCTGCCCTATTTTACTTTAAGTTCCCAATGTGGGGTACCCCAATTGTCATAAGGGGTAAAATAAAAAACAATTAGCGCCTAACACTCACAATTACAAGATCACATGAAGGCCACAGAGCACAGCATGGCATGAAGTTGTTCATTGCTCTGTGTGAGTTACAGTATATGAATAAGTAAGTTTGATGATTATGTTGTGTATTAAAAGTGTTTGATTTTGAAAGTTACATTTATAATTGTGTTCCAATCCCTGAAATGTCAAAATCTGTCAATGTATGTGTATGTCAGGATAAGAGACTGGGGATTCCCCAGAAAAAGAGCCTTTATTGCTGCGTGTATGTTGTTTGTACTTTGGATACTGCTTTATCATGTTTGTTAAACTTTCACTTTCAGTTCGGTATTAATTAAAGATGAAGTTTTTTGGATACTCCTGTTTCCTCCCTCATTCCAAAAACTTGCATGTTAGGTTAATTGGTGACTGTAAATTGTCCATATGTATGAATATGAGTGTGAATGATTGTTGGCCTGCCCTGCGATTGGATGGCGACCAGTCCAGGTTTTACCCCGCCTCCTGTCAGCTAGGATAGGCTCCAGCATACCTTCGCGACTCTAGTGTGGATAAACGGCATAGAAATGGAATGGATGGATTAATAGGCAGACTTAAATCATAGCTATTGCAAGTGGACAAAAGTGAAGCTCAAGTTCAACCCATTGAAAGGGAAGGAAACCAACATCTGGCTGAAGTAAAAAAATATGTAGGACCAATACTTGGATACTTTTTTCCAAGACAAATTCACATCTTATCTATTTATCAATGCTCATGTGAAAGGTTTAACAACATTTGACCATGCAACATACAAATTTAAAATTACTTACTAATTCACCAATTGGTCACGGTTAATATTTCAATCTAAAGAAAATGATTTATGTTTTTTAAGTGTGCATGAGCCATGTACCCCCTGTACATGGCTTCCAGTTAAATGTCTGAAGGAGTGACTGTAAAAAGTTTGGCAACCACTGATTTATTGTATAAGGTCAATATTTTGATATCGTGTTAGATTGTGCCAGTCAACCTATTTTCGTGCCCGTGTGAAAATGTAATATTGGCAATTTATATAAAGAGGCGCCTCAGTGCATGCTCCTGATGAAGAGATTACCTACAAACAATCACTTGGTGACATCACTGAGGATGAACTTCAAATTTCACAGCAGACGCAGACTGTGAAGGCTGTTTGGAGAAGAAAGCATTAAAACTGACTTTTAATAATGATAATGATGAGGGTAATCTTTTTGTCAGTTGTATGGGTTGTAATTACAGCAAAGTAATTTAACTATACACCTAGAAAGAACATCTCATGCAAACAGCAGTGTAAACAATCACTGAGGCATTGTTTGGCAAAAGCGGAGGTAATGCAGTCATCTTTTGTGTTGAGATAAATAAAGAAGAGTGGAGAAGGATGTCACTGTGGGATGGTCTCGTTTTAGCATTGTTGTGCTCCACGTTTTATAAAATACCACTTTGCTGATCAGAAACAAGACAAATTGTGGTCGTGTACTGTACCACTGTTTTGTTAAAAGGTGTTGTGTATGAATGTTGGTGTTATTAGGAAACTTTAATAATTGTAGTGGAAACTTTGAGGTTGAACATTACGGGTTTCATAGCCGACCGTAGTTTTGTTTACATTTGGAAACCATTGTAGGCTATGGAAAATAAGTGAAACAGAAATAATTTGTTTAAGGGTAACACCATGGGCATTGTAAATGCTTCATTAATGTTTCTTTATCATAGTACACTATGATAAACACTTTATCATAGTATCAAGTGTAAAAATAAGTGGGCGACTATTAGAACAGCAAAACTTTTAAATTGTAGCTGAAATGACAGGTTTTAACCACTGTTACACCAGTGTAAAAAGAAGTTAATCACTAATAGAACACCCAAATAACAAAAATATTGACAAAATTATTAGGACACAGCTGTAGATGTAAAATTTTAATGCAAGTCTTCTTACTTCACATCCAGTGAGTATTTTTCTTCTTCTCTTGCAGGCATCCAGAATTAATCCTCTCAGGCTTGCTGAGCAGAGCTGAGGTGTTGCGCAGTATGCTGGTGGTTGAAACTCTGAAGTGTGCAACTTTATAGTTTTTCTGGAAGATTTTGGTTAAAGTCAACCTTAGGGGCATTTATCTTCCTCCCAGGTTCCACTGTCTACAGCAGGGAGATCAGCTCTTTTCAAGGTGTGTGTGTGTCTAGTTGTGGCTGTCCCAAAGCCGAAAAATGTCACCATATTTTGACAGGAGCTCAGAAAGAGAGGGTGGAAATACCATGTTCCACACATGTAAATGTGTTTGCCACAATAGAGGATGGTTAAGAGAATCTGCAAGCTACCGAGGGACAGATTGGTTGACTGACAAAAAGGAAGAACCTCTTTAAGGCATGAGTAGAACTCATGGCAGGTGTTGTTGCGCACAGGCCTGATAGGTGTGTAGCTCATATTTTGTGTTTGTGAAATCCATTTGGTGTTTTTGATGTAGCTGCTGGATGAAAAATGACAGGTTTGGAGGCCAGGAGGATGGCTGTGCGAGCAAACCTAACTCCCAGACACAAGGAGTTGACAGCTCGAGCTTTTAGTTTGTTGGCTAGCGTTTCTCAACTCTTATTTGTGGACCTTGGTTTGAGCTTGGTTTGAGCTTTGGACATGTGCAAGGGTGGACCAGATGGGCTACATGTGTCACAGTGCAAAAGAGAGTGCACTACTTGACTACAACCAGCAGAGGTGCTGTTGATGATCTCTGAACTAGTTTCCTGTCTGGAGAAGATGAAAAATGAGGGGTGTCGAACTCGTGCCATTGAGGGCGAAGACACTGAAGGTTTTCTTTCCAGCCAGTCACTAAACCAGGTGATTTTAATGATCAACATCTTTAGTTTGAGGGAAAGTGTTCATCGAATAAATCATCTCCTCGAGGAACTGGACAGAAACCCTGCAAGGTCTTGGCTCTCAATGGCACGGGTTTTACACATGTGAGCTAAAGCATGCTTATATCTCTGTTTGCAAATAATTACAATTTGCATAACGAAAAATCTAAAATTACTGAAAATTTATCTATTTCAGTGAAATTTTAGATATAATAATACAAGGTATGTGTGTGTGTGTCTGTATATACAGTATATACAGACACACACACACACACATATATGTGTATATATATGTATATATATATATATATATATATACACACACACACACACACACACACACACAGTGGTGTGTAAAACTATTTGCCCCCTTCCTGACTCTTTATTCTTTTGCATGTTTGTCACACTTAAATGTTTCTGCTCATAAAAAATAGTTAACTATTAGTCAAAGATAACATAATTGAACACAAAAGGTAGTTTTTAAATTAGAGTTTACGTTATTAAGGGAGGAAAAAAACTCCCAAACTACACGGCCCTGTGTGATGTCCGGCCATCTGTTCGTCAACTCAAGCTAAAGCGATCTTGGGTGCTGCAGCAGGACAATGAACCAAAACACCCGCGCACCCCTGTATGGCTGAAGAAAAACAAAATGAAGACTTTGGAGTGGCCTAGTCAAAGTCCTGACCTGAATCCCATTGAGATGCTGTGGCATGACCTTAAGAAGGCGGTTCATACTAGAAAACCCTCAAATAAAGCTGAATTACAACAATTCTGCAGAGATGAGTGGGCCAAAATTCCTCCAGAGCGCTGTGAAGACTTGCAAGTTATCGCAAACGTTTGATTGCAGTTATCGTTGCTAAGGGTGGCCCAACCAGTTATTAGGTGCAGGGGCAATTACTTTTTCACACAGGGCTGTGTGGGTTTGGATTTTTTTCTCCCTAAATAATAAAAACATTCATTTAAAAACTGCATTTTGTGTTTACTGGTGTTATCTTTGACTAATATTAAAATGTGTTTGATGATTAGAAACATTTTTTGTGACAAACATGCAAAAGAATAAAAAGTCAGTAAGGGGGCAAATAGTTTTGCACACCACTGTATATACACATACATACGTGTGTGTATGTGTGTGTAATTATATATATATATATATATGTATATATATATATATATATATACACACATACATACATACATACATACATGTGTGTGTGTGTATATGTATATACAGTATAATACACAAGGCTATTACATAATGAATAAAAAATATTTGGAATTTAGATGAATCTAAAATCAATAAAATAAAAAAATCATAATAATACAACAATTGATGGGTATTTTTCCAAATTCTTCCCACTCTCTTCTTTTCTATAGAGTTGAAATATTTAAACTAATAAACTGTGGAATGAAATTGACATATCATGATCAGTTTGATAGCTTGTGTTGTAGAGTAATTGCCCAAAAGCGTGTACTAAAATCTTACTTTTAATGTGTGTGCATGTATGTGTGTTGCTACTGGCTTTTGCACTACATGTGGAAAGAGCTGATGAGAAGGCTATCAAAAATGAACGAAAACTGAGGCGCAATAGTAGGAGTGCAAACGTCATTGCCAGGACACCTAAACAATTTGGCTAATGTGGAAATATACTAAATATACTAAAAATGCGTGTTTGCGTGAAAATACTGTATGTCTTGACTTTTCGTTGTCGTTAGAGGTTGCCTTTGTTGTTTGTGATGGCATGTACGTGGGTGGGAGGTGGTGTCATCCGCCATATGTGTTGGTGTGTTTGTGTGTGTGTGCGTGCGTGTGCGTGCGTGTGTGTGTGTGTGTGTGTGGGCTCAAAGGAAATGTGTGTAAAAACTGCCACGGAGATGAAATGTGAAACCTGTCAGCCATTCAGACATTTAGAGAGATCGAGTTGGTCTGAGGTCATGGGGTGCGTGGCTGCGTCCCCGCCAGGATCAGCTCCCAGCATACAGTATGTGTTCCATGCCATCACAGCATACTGTCCATACACGTGCACACACAGACACTGTATAATGGCCGCTACTGTGGAAGCCCTGTGTCTGATCCGGCATTTGGAGGGTTAAAACTAGTTTCAGCTTCACACACACACACACACACGCACCCACACACACACACTAGCCAACTGGTTTAAACCAGTTCTCGGGAAAAGTGCTTTGTGTGTCCCACTGAATCCTGGGAAGGGTCATGTCATGTGTGTCTTAATGATGTAAGAGTGTGTGTGTGTGTGTGTATGTATATATGTATATATATATATATATATGTATATATATACACATATCTATATCAACAGTATATCTTAGTCTGCTGTTATCATTGGATTGGTCAATAAGCCTGCTGTATTGTGACTTGTGCTGTATGGGCACATCATGGTTACGCTCAATATGCTTTAAGCATACCTCCATGAATCTAATTTCTTTCCCTAAAAAAAAGCTTGCTGCCATGTATCTCCTAACAAATTAAAAGCCTTGGCACCATGTTCGGTACTCATAAATATAATGCAGGACACGACTGCAGCGAATCGCAACAAAATACTTTAGCACGTGTGCATTGCTGACTGCTGCTGACAGTCTTTTGTGTGAACTTTGACCAAAGGTCGTCTCCCGCTGCATGCCGTGTTGGTCAACTTTTTGCATTTTATTTCTGATCTTGTGTTGAACGAGTAGTTTAAACTTAAGTGATAGAAAGATACTTTGAGTAAAAAGTCACACTAATAGAGATACGGCTGTACTACTTTATTAAAATAATCATTATTATAAATTATTATTATCTATGACTGTACATAAAGTAGAACTGTCCCATGGTGGGTGTTACTCAATTTCAAAATAATATTCCAGTTCTAGGGTCCCTGTGAATACAAATATTCAATGGGGAACACAATGCATACATCCATATATGTATTGAAGATGCACATTATCATTATCGAGCCACAAGCATGTGACCTAACGTCTCCTTCAGCCTCATTTCTCATTTGACCTGAGAGATTCAGAAAGGGCGTTGCAGTGATAATGTGTGAGTGTCGTGTGTGTGTGTTTGTCAGTGAGTGTGTAAGAGACAGAACAAGCAGCTGTTTGTATCCACCACTGTTTGGCACATCCACATGTGGTACATGTGTTGTACTGAGAGATCAGACAGTAAGGGATCTCATTTGGATAGCATATTTGAAGACAACGAGACCTATACTGTCATGTGAAGAACACTCGCCTCTAAAATGTCAATAATCTGTTTGAAAAATTAATTCCACGTCTTGGTCATGTGATCACACTCAGCCAGTTTGTTTTGTCTGGAGGCCATTTTAGTTACCCCCCGTGTCCGCTGCCGATGAGTCAAGGTCAGTTTGGTCCGCCAGACAGTCAGAGCGTTGCAGTAAGATCAAAAGATGCAAGAGCAGCAAGACCTAAATGGAGGCAGTAAAAAGTTAATTTTGAACTTGAGCCAAATCTGTCGACCTAACAATAATTATGTACACACATCTGAAGATTTCTTGGTTACTTAACTTGTACTTGTGCTGCTTTTGTATAAAACATGTAATTTACAGAATGTGTTGAAGAAATCTTGTTCAAAAAGAAACCAAATACAACTTTTCTAGTTGTAGTTTTCAGGTCTGCAGAACTGCACTGCATCATACAGAGTGAGAGGTCTTTGTAATATACTGTGTACAGTATGTAAACAGTTGCACCAATTAATGGAATATTTATTGATAAACATATGATGAATCGATTATTCAATTAATTGACAAGCATTTTGATATGTTTTTTTATATTAAAAATGGTACTATCCTCTGATTTCAGCCTCACAAACATGAATGTTTTTCTAATTTCCTTAGTCATCCATGAAATATGCACAAGATATTCACACACATCAGCTTTGACTTTTCATATTGATTTTAATTGTTCATTTTGATGTGCATGTTTACTTGATTAATCAAAACAACAAACTTTAGATGAAGCAACTAATAAATTCATCATTAGGTGTTGCCCTAAAACACAGCATGTAATAGTTTGTTGATGTATCCACAGGGGATGTCTGAGGAGGAGGTCCGCCAGACACGCAGCCAGAAGAGGGCGCTGGAAAGAGATGCTGCACCCCAGATGATAGAATTTTCCAGAGCTAACAATGAAAGCAAAAAGCCTAAGCTGGACATGTCTGAACCCACTGCCCAATCACTGATTAAATCTGACCCCGGACTGGAACAGGACACTCAGAGTCCGACTGAGACTGGATCAAATGGAGAGCCAGGGCAGTTACTAGCACTAGCATTGAAGGACGAGACTGCTGAAGAAGTGAGCTTGGACAATCAAACTGGATGCAATGACAGAGCTAAAAGGGCTCTAAAAGTGCAGTCAGACATGGATACCAAAAAACACTTCCAGGTAACGGAGCCGAAAGCTTCTGGGGGAATTTTGGCTGCTGGCGAAGTGCAGGCCACCATCAAAGTTGAGGTTCAAACTGGAGAGCAGCCTGTGGACATGAGCACCTCCAAAGGGTAAGAAACCACCTAATCTATTTTCTATGCCACTAATCCTGTTGGGTGTCTGCAGGGAATGGAGACTATCTGAGCTGACTTGGGCCAAAAGGCGGACTACACCCTGGACTGGTCGCCAGTCAATCACAGCGCAGTTGCGAATTTTTTTTTTTTTTAAATGTGAATTGCCACATTGACCCACATATAAGCTCCTATGAAAAAATTAATCTTATATTTGGGGTGTAGAGATTTATAAATGCAAATCAACAGCTGTCCCCAACAAGTCTTTTTTTTGTTACATCAGTGACCTGGAGAGGGTAAAAATTAGGCACTATGGTTGGGCAAGTTAGCAAAGAAAAAACAGAACATGTGTTATTATTTATGATTATAATTTTAAGATAATAGTGATCAATGAGCAGTGGAATAGCTATGAAATGTAATCTAGCAATTGTTATTTCTGAATTCCATTCTATTGAAAACATGATCTCAAAACAGAAATAAATTAGTCTTTTTTGTGTCTTACAAAATATTTTTGGTGCGGCGGAATTAGCTCTGGACAATGCTGCTTCTTACCATTCGCCATGTCGAGAAGTAAAGACAGGAGACAAGAGCTGCAATGATTCAACAGTGATCGACTTTTTTGCCTTTTTTCTGATATGTTGCTGACAGCCTCATATTAATGTGGTACATCTTGGGCAGAGGTCTGCAACCCGCGGCTCAGAAGCCAGATGTGGCTCTTTTATCCTTCTGCTGTGTCTCCATCTGAGTTATGTTTCTGTGTAGTCGCTACGCCATTCATTCTGACGCCGTTATGAGCCTTTCAAAGTTCTGCGTTGGAGTTGAGTGTGTGCCGTGCAATTCTCCACCAAAGTGCTACGGTAGTGTTTTCTGGTTTGTCAACTTGCTAAGAAACCATGACGCAACTCTTTTGCCATTATTTATTAGGTTACTTTGTCCCTAATGAACAATGACAACACTGAGAGGGGTACTAGAACAGGAATGAATTGATGTGTAACAACGCTTCTATTGCAAATGTTCAGAATCGGCTTTATTGGCCAAGTTTGCTTACACAAACAAGGAGTTTGACTCCAAAATTGGTAGAAAAGGTTAAGAACATGAACAGGAAGACAGAAAAGCAACATGACAATATTTTTAAGTGCCTTCAATTTAGTGGTCAAATAGGTTTTGTGGCTCCAAGTGGGTTTTCATTTGGTAGAAACAGGCCCAAACTACTCGTTTAATGCTAAAGGTTGCTGACCCCTGGTCTAGGGCCTAACCAATCACTTGATTAATCAAAACACCAAACTTTGAATTAATCGACTAAGACACTAATTGTTAGTTGCAGCCCTCCAGAAGAACCTTGTTCTCCTCTATTGGTGTGGTCTGTTAGTGTGTCGAGATCTGATGGATGCAAAATTTTTGCCATTTTAGTGCAAAACCGACCATCCTCAAAATGAGTGGAAAAATGCAGTACTGTATAGTAAGTGTGCTACTGGAAAAGTATATCTAAATAATAGTCATTAACAGCAAAACTTCATCACACGTAATAGGTTTGGTTGCATTTCCTGCAGGCCGATGAGAGTTTTAGTGAGTTTTATGCACTGACTGTGATTTTGAAGTTCTATCGGCATAGATACAGCTGTCCTGACGAGAATGACTTTTAACCTTTGACCTTTGGTCAACCACATTTTTCTTCACTGCTCACCCACCTGAACCCTAAAAAGTCCGCTCACACACACAAAATGAAGCCGTGTGTCACAAACCAGTTCCAGCCGGCCGTTGCCATGGTTTCCACAGTGGAAGAAGCAGGGAGGGTAGGGGGAGGTTGTTGTTGGAGGAAAAGTGAGTCACGTGATGACGACTTTGAGGTCATGTGACTTCTTTGGAAGTAGTGATTAATCCACGGAAAGTGATGATGGCACTAAGCCCAGAGAATAGACACACACACACGTAAAGAGGACAGCTCAGGCAGACAGGCCGCATGTTGGCATGCATCGACCTATGCTTTGTAGACACGCACCCGTGATTGTTTGTGTGTGTTTGTGGACAGAAGCCCATCCAACACATTGTCTTCAGTTCGTGTGTAGCTTTTTTTTTTAAATGTACATATGTGAATGAGCATTTGAATTGAAGCACTAGTGTTTAGAGTAAAGTGTTTAAACACTAATTTGCATGGCTGTAAATAATAAAAAGCGCTCTTCTAAAGCGATATTGGATAGGAAGACAGGAGTGAGTAAACGGGCAGCAGGGTTCTGAATATACTGAAGTTTACTAAGGGTTTTGCTTGGAAGTCTGGTGGTCAAAAGGATATGTAGAGCTGGATATCTTTAGCATAACGATGAAACTGAAGTCCAAGACGGTGGATATTGCTATAGAGGGGAAGCAAATACATGATGAGAGAAGGCGGCCCAGCACTGATCCCTGGGGGACACCTGGGGGGAGGAGGGGCATCGGAAGAGGAGCAGTGGTTGATGTGTATGAATTGATGATCAGTGAGGCAAGATTGAATCCAGGTGAGTGCAGTTCCAGTGATGTTGAGGGTGGATGAAAGGCGAGAGAGGAGGATGGAGTGACTGATGGTGTCAAAGGTTGCAGAGAGGTCGAAGATGGTAAGGATGGCGAAGTCCAAATCACAATCACGCACACAGGCTTCTGCAATCACAGGTTTCCACATGGATATTTCCAACAGCATAGTTTCAAGAGATTGGCAGACAAATCGGGAGGGACTGCGAGCAAGCAAAGCTGCTGCTGTGTTTACTCAGCGCTTATCCTTACAATATCATAGTAGTTGTGAGCACGCAAACACACACTATTCTCCACATTACATACATTCCCCCCATTGCTAATACTGTACATAGTCTGCTGAGCGTTTTAGAACCAGACCGGCGAATACAAGTCATGGCAAGCTAACTAGCCTCCACCTCGGCATGCTTCCCCACAATAAAACAAGTGAATTGAGTTTTTTACGAGCTCTCTCTCAATCACACACGCTTTTACTATCACGGACTGTATGACTGGCAACATTGTCAACCTATTTTCAAGTAATTCACAGACATGTCCGCTCTTACGTTATTCTGCTGCTCACTGTAACTTTATAAGTAGATATGAGATGTAGAGCACTGGGATGTTTATTTCAAGTTCAAATTTGACATGTGTGTCTGCTCTCCGGCCATTCCCCACATGAGAAAACTTCTCTTTTCCACCATTTGTGGGGTCAGCTTCCACTTCAGACTGGCTCTGCCACTAATGTGTGCCGTGGCTTGCTTAACCGATCACATGGTGCCGTGGGTGTAGCAATGCTGGGGTAGATATGGCAGGAGGGAGGGAGAGACACGGCTGCATCGGAGCCCAAATAACCCAGTTTTAAATGGATTCATTTTCATCTGATTTAAATAAAGGCCGATGCCGATAAATGTTAAAATTCCAAATATCAGCCCGGCCGATAATCGGTCGACCACTAGTTGAAATGGGGTTTTTAGCTGGGCAGTGACGACACGTTCTAAGATTTTGGAGATGAATGGGAGTTTGGAAATTGGCCAGAAGTTTAATTGATCGTAATATTGGTCCCACTTTAGTTAGTATTGCTTGTTGTTGTTTGTTCATAAGTAGGTTAATGATGATATTATGAACTACTAACTGCAATTTTTCAGGTCGGGGCTCACATTTAGGTATTTCAAGCTACTGCCATTCTTAAATTTTATCATGTGGATTGTAGCACCTTATTATGTCCTTATAATAAGCATTAATGGGTCACTGACATTCATCAACTTTGCTTCAAGGCATAGTTTGGATTTTTGACATGAAGTTGTATGACATCCCCATCATTAGTGCAGTACATTAATAGTGACTTATTCCCAACTGGTCCCGTGAGTCCAGTTGTGTTCGGATTTCGGCGTTGAAGAACATAGATCCGGTTAGATGCTAGGGCTACTAAAGTAAAGAGTTTAGCTTCTCAAAACAATATGCATTCAAAAGAGTAATACATTTGCATGACAAACATGCCTCCGCCCCAAAAAATCAGACCTCACAAATTGCTCAGCTTTACTTTTCTTCTTCAGTTGTATTAATGCCGCTGTGGACTATTGTTGTGTATGTGATTAAAATAGCTGTAACTCTACCGACGCTGCCATCTTGTGTACGTACACTAGTGCCCAAAATAATAGCAGTCCAATGTGACTAACTAGAATAAATACTGTATATGTTTATAGCTGTCCGTTTTCTGCCACGTGTCTGTGTTTTTTCTCTCCACTTTAAGGCATTGGAGATCATTTTAGCTGAACAGGCAAACATTTTTGCACCTCTTCATAAGTTTCATAGGTACGCTGTTCTTCTGAACAATGTCTTGAACAACCCATTTCCCTTAGGCTTTCAAAGGCTTAGGCTTTCATCCTGAAATAGGGGCCACCTGATTCACACCTGTTTTTTCATAAAATTCATCAATGATTGCCGCACTGCTATTTTTCTGACACATGCCTTTCAACTAATTGCCCAATTTCACATCCTTGAGAGCATGCACATCAGGAATGCTGGGTCTAGTTTGTTTTCTGAGAATCTACTGCACCTTTTAATAACTTGTTTGCCATGTAGCAATACAAATATGTTAATAACAGTACTTAATCTGGTTAGTCACATTGGGTTGCTATTATTTTGAACACTACTGTATTTGTTCCACAGCAAATGAAGATGTGCAAGTCAGCGCCAGCACATACACAACAATGGACTGTTGATAGCTTGCATTATTTGCGACTGTGACTTTGTGACTGGACTCAGGACCATTCGGTGGTTGAACCACACTATTAATAGGGATGTCACACACCTTCATGTCAAAAAATCCCTTTAAATATGTTATACTGTATATTTTTGTAATTAGGTTTTACGTTTCTGAATGTAAACAGTAAATTTGTAAAAAATTACATGTATAGTTCATGGCAGTAGCCATGACAAACTTCAAACAAGCATCATTTCCATTGAGCCAAGTAATTTACACTTACCATTCTGTGTTTTGAAGCTAAACAATCTTCATCTCCATGTCTTAAGGCTTAAGTCGGGGTTCTGCAAGTTCTTTATTTCCTCGCCAATTGTTTCTCCCTTATTTTATCCTCGAAAACTGTTGACATATTGCTCATATTTGTACTATAATCACTGTAAACGTCCTCTGTCTCATTCTCTGTCATGTTTGTGTAGCTGAGAGGTACTACTCCACTGATGTCACTTCCGTAAATGGCGCTTTGCTGCAACAACGAGGTTGTCATCTTTGCTGCCATGACCTATAAATGCAATTTTTGTGAATTTACCATTCGCTCTCAAAAACCCAACAATGTGGAACACAATTACAAAGAATATACGACACATTTAAGCAAAGATGATAAATCATGTCAGTGACCCTTTAAGTAGTACTTTGATAGCCATTTATAAGGGTGATTTTAATTGTACATTTTTATCAATTTCATATCAAATATTTTAAACATTATCATTCTAATGGCAACGTTTTTAGATTGTGCAGGTTGTGGGTTTTGTGTTGAAAATTTTTATTTATTTGCATGTGAATTTGCTACGATATGCGCCGGCTGCCATCCTCATCCTGTCTGGCCTTTACTCACATGATCAATACTGTTTGTCCCTCCTGCAGTATAAAAAGGGAGAAGCGGCCTCCATCCCCAGAGGAGGATGATGATGATGACGTCATCATCTTGTCAGACAATGACTCCCCGAGTCCTGCTACGAATGGTCTGAACCACTTGAAGGACCTGGACTCTGACCTCCTCATGGTGAGATGTTGCACTTTTCCTGCTATCCACTACTCGAGTTCTAAACACAAAGACGGGAAGTGGGATCAGGCCGGACCAATTGTATTGCGGCACTGAAAGACTGGCCAATTCAGTGTGGACTCAGCCACTGACTCAAACCTTAATTCATTTGGTTTTGAATTGAGAGTCTAGCAGTGAAGAGGCCGCATGATCGGACATGGTTGTTTGTCCTCAGGTGTCTGAATGTTTGTGAAGTAATTGAGTGTGATGTGATGAGTGCAGAAGAGCAGCCCAGCTGAGCGGGAGCGCATCATTAAGCAGCTGAAAGAGGAGCTGAGGCTGGAGGAGGCCAAGCTGGTCCTGCTGAAGAAACTCCGACAGAGCCAGTTACAGAGGGACACTCTTCAGAAGGTGAGTGGCACTCTGAAGCCACTTCAGCACTCAAACACACATACACACACACACAGATAAAGAGAAAGAGTCATACACTCTGCTATGATTCTGTGTATATAATAAACTTACCGTTCCTCAGTCCTCGGGGGTGTCCACCTCCACTCCACCTCCTCTAATACGTGGGACCATCGCAAGCGGCAAAAGCTCACAGCAGGTTAACAAACACGCATGTACGCAACACAATTTCACATTTTATTTGACGTCATTTCTCATTGGTCGTCTCTCTGTGCAAAGCTGGTGATGGGCAGGAGTTCGAGCACGGTCATTCCCCCACCTTTGGTGCGTGGAGGGCAGCAGGTGTCGTCCAAACATGGCTCCCAGATCATCATGCCGCCTCTGGTTAGAGGAGCGCAGGTGGGTCATGGGAAATTGTGTTTATCTTCATTCTTCTAAGGGCAGGCTTGTTTATACCTCTTTCACCCTTCAAGATATTTAAACATACTGTAGGTCTTATTATCTCTTTGGTTCTCTATGTCTGTTTTGTGCCCTTTGCGTTGCGGATGTCCTCCTTTGTGCTCCCCCACCTTTCATTGTCCTGGTTAGCCCATCTCTGTGTCTCCACAGCAGATCCAGGCTCTCCGCCAGCAGCAACAGCAGCAACAGCAGTTGGCGTCCGCTGGAGGTGGAGGCTCTGGACCGCCTCCGTTACTGTTGGGGACCAGGACCTCGGCCCCTTCTGGCCAGGGCCAGAGAAGCATGGTACAGGCAAGCCTCATCAGAGTAGGAAATAGTGCAAACTCACTGGTTAGTATCTCACTCCCCATGTCAAAATCTTTAACTATAGAAGCAATTAGAATTACATCAACAGTCATACAAGTGTAAAAATAAATGAGTGTAAAAACAGTTTAAAGCAACATTATCATGGGGTGACTCGCATCGCGATTGTGCTTTTTATCATGAAGTGTAGAAGTGGAAAAATAAGTAAAATGTGAAACCAATTGAACACTAACTTGATGGTGACAACTTCTATCCTGAGTACGTTTTTCTATTCTCATGCCTCTTCCCATTCCTATTTAATAAATTTCACAAAAAAACAAAGAGGCAGCATAACACATGCTGAGTTAATTCATCCTAGATGCAACGGAATCGAGTCTCATTTCACTCAATCAGTCAAACTTTATTTGTATCCTGTAGCTGTATCTGAGCAAAGTGCTAGACAGCGGTGCATGAATTTGGTATTTTTTACCCACATTTTTACCC
Organism: Oostethus manadensis; assembly: GCA_024372805.1. Taxonomy (NCBI): domain Eukaryota; kingdom Metazoa; phylum Chordata; class Actinopteri; order Syngnathiformes; family Syngnathidae; genus Oostethus; species Oostethus manadensis. Next base: position 8,694,782 of record QODF01000102.1, read on the forward strand.
ACCAGAAGTTCATCTGTAAGTTTGACAAATGTGCATGTTGTTTAATAACACAAGACTGAAGTTGATTAATAACTTTCAGTGAAGTTGATGATTTTGCCATCTAATACAAAAGAATATTAACTTCTGTTTCCGTCTGGTGTTTGCAGTCCTCGTCCACTTTGAAGGTTTCCTCCTCAGGGAGTGGTGGTGTGACTCTGGTCGGCACCAATGACAGTCCGGCCAGCCGCCAAGCCGCAGCCAAACTGGCTCTGCGGAAACAGCTAGAGAAGACTCTCTTGGAGATCCCGCCACCCAAGCCCCCTGCTCCCGAGTTCAGTTTCCTGCCTTCAGCAGCCAATAATGAGTTCATCTACTTGGTGGGACTCGAGGAAGTGGTCCAGAACCTGCTGGATACCATTCACAGAGGTCTGTTTGCCTTATTAGTACATGGTATCAAACTGCTTCTGTCATTGGGTGTACAGCATCAGTCAAAAGTTTGAAGACGCCCTCTCATTCAATGGTATGAATGGTAAAAGTGTGTCTTTTGACTTTTTGACCGGAACTTTTATAATAAAACTAAGCTTTTGAAATACTTCATAGTTCAATATGAAAGATCATATCATACCATAATATTAAATTAAGCAGACATTGAGTAAGGGGAATTAGGACTAGGGACTACAGATGAAACTAGCCTTTTGGCTTATTCTGTCATTTTAACTGCCCAGAAATAAATTATACTAGCTTTATTTATAAAGGCCTTTAACAACAACCACAGTTAAACAACAAAGGGCAGTATACCAAAAATAGGTAAAATATAGGACAAAAATGAAAAAAATTCAATGCTTAATGTAAGAATGTCCAGCAAGTATCCTCAAGTATTACTACTTTAAAGGCAGTAATGATGGTTACTGAGTCCAGTGTTTCCCACAAAACAGCAATCTGTTTTTGGCGGTGGCTTGTGTGTGTGGTTCATCATTGTCTGGTTTGTATAATTGTTGTGGACCCTGTGGGATACAAAAAGTGAGCAAAAAGCGTGTGTATTATACTGTAAATATGTGTATAGTGGTGTGAAAGTGTTTGCCCTCTTTCTGATGCATGTTTTGCATGTTTGCCACCCTCAAATGTTTTACATCAACAAACAAATTTAAATATTAGAAAAATGCTGTTTTTAATGAAACTTTTTATTATTAAGGGAGAAAACAATCCAAACATACATGGCCCTGTGTGACAAACTGGTTGGGCCACCCTTGGCCACAACGACTGCAATCGAGCGTTTGTGAAAATTTGCCATGAGTCTCTTAAAGCGCTGTGGAGGAAATTTGCCCCACTCATCTTTGCAGAATTGTCGTAATTCCAGCATGAAGCGCCTTTTTAAGGTCATGCCACAGCATCTCAATAGGATGCAGGGTCAGGACTTTGACTAAGCTACTGCAAACTCTTCAGTTTATTTTCTCTTCAGACATTCGGAGGTGTTTTGGATCATTGTCCTGTTGTAGAACATGAGTTGGTGTCAGCTTGAGGTCAAGAACAGATGACCAGACGTTAAGGATTTTTAGATAGACAGCAAAATTAATGGTTCCATTTATCACAGCACAGCATGTCTTCCAGGTCCTCAAGCAGCAAAGCAGCCCCAGACCATCACACTACCGCCCCCATCTGAAGTGCGTTTTCTGAAATGTGGCATTACTTTTAGGCCAGCTGTAATGGGACACACTCTTCCCAAAAAGTTCAACTTTTGTCTCGTCAGACCACAGAGTGTTTTCTGGGAAAATGAAGATGAACCTTGATGTTGTTTTTGTTCAACGGTGGTTTTCATCTTCGAACTCATGCAGGCTGTTTTTGCCCAGTGTCTTTTTTATGGTGGAGTCATGATCACTGACCTTTACTGAGGCAAGTGATGTCTGCAGTTCTTTGGATGTTGTTGTGGGGTCTTTTGTGACCTCTTGGACGAGTTGTCACTGCGCTCTTGGGATAATTTTGGTTGACTGGCCACTCCTGGAAAGGTTTACCGCATGTTTTGCCCATTTGTGGATAACGGCTTTCACTGTGGTTCACTAAAGTCCCAAAGCTTTAGAAATTACTTTATAACCTTTTTTACCCTTCACACGGGCCCATGCTGGTTTGGATGATTTTTCTCCCTGGCTGGTCGCCACAAATAAATGAATGTCTGGAAAACACTGGTGCCTGTTTTTTAAGTGTGTGTTTCTATCACTCCATCCAGGAAAGACGGGTGTACCACTGTCCAAACTCATTGTCAGAGACCCCTTCATGTGCACCCAGTGCCACACCGACTTCACCTGCAGGTGGAGGCAGGACAAGGCCAAAGGGGGCATCGTCCTCTGCGAAGACTGCATGTCGTCAAATCAGAAAAAGGCCCTGAAAGCCGAGCACACCAACAGGCTGAAAGCCGCTTTTGTCAAAGCCCTGCAGCAAGAGCAGGAAATCGAGCAACGCATCATTCAGCAGACGTCTTCATCCATCTCCCACGGTAGCTCTTCGTCCTCTTCATCATCACTGAAGGCTGAGCAGCTGGTAGCGCAGCAGCTGAAGCAGGCTCAGGCACGAGCGTCCTCCCTGCACCGAGGGTCCAACGTCATTCACCATCACTCCATCAAGGTGAGCTTGAGAGAAAGCTTTGTTTCTTCCGTTCCCACAGTAACTCATCCTACATCTGTGTGTGTGTGACCACCCTCAGAGCTCCCAGGGCCAGCTGTCCCATAGTAGCGTGGTGAGGGGTGTCTCGCACTCCTTCTCCTCTTCTTCCCAGCTGCAGAGCGCCGTGGCGGCCGCCGCTTTGGTCAGCCGTCCAGGTAAGCACGTGACCCAGCGCTCTGTCCAGATTTCTAAGGTGAGCAGCAGTGGAGTCGGCGGGAGCAGGAATGTGAGCGGAGGAGGTAGTGCCTCATCCACTGCATGGAAGAAGCAGAGCAACAGCAACAAAGGTAGACTCGCGCTCGTAGCAGCCCACCTCTGGTGCTCTTTCAAAACTCCTGTCTGGCCCAAAGCAATCCTACAGATGACACACACAGCCCCAACCCCCACGTCTGATGGTCCAGTATTTCTCCTCGGTTCCTGTCTCCTTTGTGCCTGTCTGTGTTTTGGGGGTATTGAGCTATGTCCACATGAACACAGCTATTTTTTACAATGCAGATTTGGAATGAGTAATGTTTAGTTCATTGGAGACTCTAAATTGGCCATAAGTGTGCAAGCTTGTTTATTTTTTTTGTTGGCCTGTGATTGAAAGGTGACTAGTCCAGGGTGTACCCCACCTCTCACCTAAAGCCATTTGGGATAGGCTCCAGCTCACCTGTCGCCCTAATGACAACAAGCGGTACAGAAAATGAATGAAAGATTGTAAAATAGTCTATTTTCTATGCACTTTAAGCTTTTGGCTACGTATATGCAAACTCCATTTTAGATTTTCTTTGGTAAAGCTCAAACGAGTAAAAAAAAAAAACCCATCACAACCACATCACAATGTCCTCTGTAACATACGTATAAGAGACATTTTTTTGTCTTAGCACCAAAGGCTATTATTGTATTTCCTTTTTATATTTTATTAAGTTTTTAGTTATTCTGTTTTTTTCTTATTTTTTTGTGATATATATAATTGTTTTTCTAAATGTACTTATAAGTCATCAGGAAATATTTTCATGGTCAAGAGCTTTTTTTTAACGTTCTTCTTGTGAAAATGTGTGTTATGGTAATCTTTACAGTATATTTTTAATAATTTGGCGTCCTGTGTTGGAAATCATTTAATTGAATTACATTGTTGTTTATTTATGAGTGAATCCTACCTTCTTCAACTTGACTCTTACGCCCTTTGAGGCCCATTGAATTACAAATCACTGACATGTTTTGCCACCCATGGGCGGAAAATATTTAAAAATACCTGTGCATGTGGACCTAGCCTCAAAATAAGCCATATACAGTACGTGCGTCTAAATGCACTAAAGCACTAAACTAACTTGCTGTTGTTGCTGGTTTCGCTCCCAAAGGTGTGACGATGGCGTACGTGAACCCCAGCCTGAGTGGACACAAGACCTCAGCCAGCGTGGACGCACGGCAGAGGGAGTACCTGCTGGACATGATACCCTCACGCTCGTCCATCTCGCAGACTGCAAACACATGGAAATAAACAAATGACAGAAAACACGCCATCTAGAACCTTCTTTGTTCAAAATATGGTGAACAGCGCACCCTGGAGGAATGTATGGCAATTACAATCTGAAAGTGAAGAAACCTTCCCTTTCTTATCGTTTTTTTTTTTGTATGATTTATAATTTTCTGTTAGTTTTAAGGGTTTGCAGTCTGTCAGCATCTGTGCAGATCATTTTATGCTATGATTGGGGCAAAAAACAAAACCAAAAAACTTGGTACTTGAGTCTGGGAAATTATATGAAAATTGACACTTGAATGTTTGGTTGTTTTTTTTTTTTTATTACAAAGTTGTCTCAAAGCTAATAACACCGGACAAAAGTTGTACAATTTTCCATTACATTCATCCCTTTTAGTTAAAAGGTGGAATTTGTTTTGTATTTACAATAAGTTATTTTTCGTTTTGGACTGATGTTTAAAAAAAAAAACTTTATTGTGGTTGTTTCCACAAATGAGAGGTTTATTTTACCTTTGTTTTCTTCCTTCTGTTCAACGGCATGCCTACCTTTCAACCCCCTTGTTCAGTTTTGGCACCTTAGCTGAAGAAGCATGGTGCATCTGTAACTCTCAATTGCTTATTTTGTATTGCTGTCAACATTGTCATCTGAATTTGTTTGATCTCCATAGTAAGAGAGCTGAATTTTCCATCTTGCAAACCCGGGAAGCACAAGCCAATTCTTCCAATCGTTTTCTTTTATATCTTGTAACTTCTCACCGCATTGCATCATTTCTATGCTCCCCATGCTAAATTGCATTGTGCAAATCTATAATTATTTTGGTTTACTTTTTTTCCTAGCTCCCGAATAAATAATACAAATATACATTTTAAGCACTTGCCTTAATTTCTTTTATGTATACACCCTATACACGTACTTATGTCACAAATGAAGACTAGACAGATGAGACATTTTTAATACGTGCTTTAGCAGAGGTACTGTGCATTGGCAATGTTTCATGTTACCGCAGACGCTTGGGGGCGCTAGAGTGTATATTCCGCGCGAAAGCGAAGAAGAGTCATCGGCGAGTTGCGGGCAGGACGGAGGAGGCCGCAGCAAGATGGCGGGGTCCAAGGTGAAGCAGGACATGCCTCCTTCGGGAGGTTATGCTGCGTTTGACTACAAGAGAAATCTCCCAAAAAGAGGACTGTCGGGTACACGCGCCGTTCCTTTTCCCTCGACAAGCACATAAGCACAGCGAGCTAACTCGATTGCTGCGCAATGCTAATGTGAACAGGTTACCGCTTGTGTGTGGCTTTTGGCATTAATGTTTGCGTTCACACGCTTAAAAGTAATGCCATATATTATCTTTAATCCATTATGTACGTGATTATGAAATGGTTTGAGGATGGCAAGGCGGGGTCTGAGCGTACAGCATCGAGTTAGCTTGTGTGTGTAGCACCCATGTTGCTGTGTGTTGATTCGGACCAAACTTAATTTAAAATGTATGTCTAAAGTGTGTTTCTGATAAAACAACGTGACGTGTTGTATGTTGTCGACAGGGTATAGCATGTTTGGAATTGGCATCGGCGTCATGATGTTTGGTTACTGGAGACTGTTCAAGTGGAACCGGGAGAGGAGGCAAGGGACTTCCTTGGTGGTTGTATTTGAGGGATGTGAAGGTTGACGCGAGGTGCGGTGATGATGGCAGGGTTTATTGTCTTACAGGCGCTTGCAGATTGAGGATATGGAAGCCAGGATAGCTCTGCTGCCGCTACTTCAGGCAGAGCAAGACCGCAGGTGACTGGATAATGGCAAACATGGAACATTTGAAATGATCGAATCATTTGTAACAATTGATTCAGAAAAAGAATCTTCGGAACGTTCAAAACATTTCCCCACGGCGACATCTGGTGGCCAATTATAAAATATCACATTTATACAGTAGAGCGGTGTTGCCCACTCACCAAGTAAGGAAAGTAGCGATTGGCTGTATGTTATCACCTACTTTACACAATTAGCAATTGGTATATAACTGCAATGAACGCCTCAAGATAGAAATAATATCATGAGAGAGAAAAATGGAATAACCACCCCAAATATGTGTAGAAGTACAAATTAGCTTTTTGCTGTTGATTATGGGTTTGTTTTTAATTTTGCCTTTTGAAATGGATCATTATAAAAGGTAACTCAGTGATTTAAATGCTTTGTGTATACCCTCATTACATAATCTATTATATTATATCTATTAATATATCTATATATTAATATAATATATCTATCTATTTTGTCCTCTGTTACCGGTTAGAATATCACAATAAATTAAGACTATTATGTGACTATTTGTTTATATTTATATTATTATTTGTAGGCATATAGGATGATGAATCAAGTATAAAGTGTATATTTAGGTTGGATAATATTTACATTTAATAGGCATTTTCATATAGTGTAATGGTATGATTTTATTACTCAATTTGACAAAAGGGATAACATGATCACAGTTTACTTGCTGAATAAAAAAACTGTTTTAAAACAATTGGGGGCGTAGTGTAATGCAAAATGGAACAGTCACGTGTTTTGAATCACAAGTTCCGGCACGTACCAAAACACTGTTTTGATTTTGCCATCACTATAAAAATGTATTTTCCTCTAATATAATCAATTTATTGTATTAAATGCCTCTGCATGTTCAGTTCCACCCTAGCAAGCATATTTGTAAAATAAACCCTATAAAAATTAATCTATTTGTTTTGTTTCTCTGGCAGAACCTTACGCATGATGAGGGAAAATTTAGAAGAGGAGGCTATTCTCATGAAAGACGTTCCAGGCTGGAAGGTAAATAACGATGGTGATCATTTTTATTTTTAGTGACAGTCAATTTGATGCACGATTTAAGTGTTTAGAAATGACATGTGAATAGGCATTATCACCATGTTAACACATAATGGTACTTTCCATTGGCAGGTCGGCGAGAGCGTATTTCACACAGACCGCTGGGTCACTCCACAGTCCGAAGAACTCTTCAACCTCAGGCCACGGGAGGAGTTTATAGAAAAGCGCTTAGGCTTCTTGCAGCATCTGTAAAGCACCCTGAAGGTGGTGGCCACCATTCCCCAACCGAACCTTCACTGAAAACCTACCTTCTAAATGTTCCAATATTAAAGGTCTTTTTTCTCTAGCTCATTTTCTGGCTTTAAGTCGTCATAAATATGACATGGCGTTCTTGATTGATTACGACTCAGGCCAAAATTATGCATATTGGAGAAAAACTTGTATACTGTAATTTAGCCTAAATTAACTAAAATACAAGACATTCAAAGATCCTATGCATATTTAGTATTCCACACTAGACACTCACTTGCTGTCTGCCCACCATAGAGCGACACAAGCACGTCTTTTCCTTTCGGCTTATCCCTTCAGGGGTTCGCCACAGCAAATCAATGGCCTCAATCTAACCCTGTCTTCTGTATCCTCTTCTGTCACACCAACTACCTTCATGTTCTCGTTCACTACATACATAAACCTCCTCTTTGGTCTTCCTCTAGGCCTCCTGCTTGGCAATTTAAACCTCAGCATCCTTCTACCAATATATTCACTCCTCTGGACATGTCTGAACCATCTCAATCTGGCCTTCCTCCAAAACCTCTACCTCATCTCAAAACATGTGAATTAAGCAACACAAGCACAAAGTCCTAACATTCCTTTGGGTATACATACTGTGTTCCAAATGATTATGCAAACTATATTTTTCTGATTTTGCTAAATATTCAATATAAATGAGTTAACCATTAAATCACAGTCCAAATGTTGCTGAACCAACCTCCCAATTATGACTATTAAACAGTTCCAAATTATGCACAAGTTTCAAACCATATTTTTGAAAAGATGAGAAATGCCTGCCTGCTGCCCTCATGAATCCTTTGCTTGACAATGCTCCAAAGGTTCTCATTGGGGTTGAGGTCAGGGGAGGATGGGGGCCACAGCATTCTCTTCTTTTATGGCCATAGCAGCCAATGATGCCGAGATATTCCTTGCAGCATGAGATGGTGCATTGTCATGCATGAAGATGATTGTTACGGAAAACGCCGTTCTTCTAGTACCATGGAAGAAAGTGGTCAGTCAGAAACCACATAATTCAGAGGTAATTTTCACACATCGAGACATTAAAATGGCCAACCAGCTGCCCATGATTCCAGCCCAAAACATGACTCCACCACCTCCTTGTTGACATCTCAGCCTGGTTGAGACACATGGCCCAACCAGCCAGCCATCTAGACCACTGGAGCTGTTTCTGCTTGTGAGCTTTGGTTAAGGGTGACCAAATAGGTTTATGCATAACTGCAAGTCTCAGTAGGATCCTAGAAACTTTCATTTTATCTGCACAAACTCGTGTCAACTACAAAACTCTTAATAGTACGATGATCATGCTGAAATGTTCGTGATATGTCTAAAATTAGTGTAATTGGTGAGACATTTACAATGCTTCAGTAATTTTGTAGATTGACTACAGTATATAGGGTAATACAAGTGTAAAGCCATTTAAAGCCTTATTATCCATTTGTACTATATATTGCTTTTCCAGGAAAAGTGTTTTCTGATTATATCTTCACTGTAATCCAAACAGTGACATGTGTCATGCCAAGGGCACTAATGCTAAAATGCTACTTCACACAAATTACTTGGCTCCCAACAGCAAACAAGCTAAAGAACACTAATTCTGCAAACTGTTTCACCAATAATAATGCTACTACAACAAAGTCTGTAATTTCGCTTTATTTCTTAATGCAGTACAAATGCAAGTTTAGAGTAAGGTAAAAGAAAGTGCTCCTTCCCTCAGGCGTCTGCTTGTCTTTAGACAAGACATCTGCAACTATGAGCCACAACTTGAAAGGCAAGCTTCAATGTAGCAGTTGGCTGCAGCACACTGGGCCTAAAAACAAAAACAAATAGAACACGTGGTTGGTAATTCTTTACAAAGATAAACACTACATTTTATTCACAATACGTAACTCATCGCAATCAAGTGTCCAGAAAGTATTATTTTTGTAGATGACCAATGCTGAAGTTAATATTTACATCTACACCAAAACATACGTTTTTGGGGGTACAATAATAAATCATGGACACTAGTTTGGTAGTACGATTTTTACAGGACAAATAGATGTAAAAGTGTACAAATTTGTGCAATGTCTTTTTAAAAAACAAAAAAAAGCCATATATATGGCTCGTCTGTACCTGGCTCAAACTTTCAGGTGACAGCCACGCACTGTCTCCAACTTGGGAAGAACTCCATTGGTAAACATTTTTCTAACTGTCTTAAATAAAAAATTGTTTGCTAAAAAAAAATTCTTAATGGACAACAAACTATTTTTATTTATTTGTTTTTAAAAACATCTCCAACATGGGGTTGAGCCATGTGCAAATTAGTCAAGAATGTAGACAGAACCTATCGGTTTTGTCTTTGTATGAGATATGTATATCATAAAGCTAAACCCTCCTGGAAATTACAGTATATAATACATAACGGCATAGTCAGAACAAGCAAATAATTCCAGTTTACATGATACACAATTACTGAGTGTAGAAGAACTTTGGAATTTTTATATGTCAAATCCAAGGAGACCCTGGGAAAATTAAAGGCACACTGAAAACCGAGGGTTAAATAGGACGTGCAAACAATTGCACAAGTGCGGTTAAAAGGAAACTTTCATTGCCATTTTTTACAGCCCTAATCTCTACTCCGATCACAGGAGATTTGGGTTAGAATCTCCATTAGCCATCTCGCATGGAGTTTGAATATTCTCGAATGTGTGGTTAGGTTAATGGGAGAATATATTGTCCATGGTTATGAATTGACTGGTAACCAGTCCTGGGTGTACCTCACCTCTCACCTAAGTCAGCTGACATTGGCCATTAGGGATGTCCAATAAAGTATTACTCTGAATTTTTGCCTTCAGATTCTAATATGTTTAAGGTGTATTAATACTAATTTTATCATATACATATGTGATGTGCTGAATGAGATCAGTTCAGAATTTCACTTGGTATTTTCTTTCTATGACTTACATTTCAAAATGCAGTGTTTGTGAAATCAATCACCAGCGGGTTCAGGGAAGAACTTATTCCTGGTTGAACAGATTCCATCACTAAGAGGAGGCTGAAAATGTAACCTATTAACCGTCTAATCCATTTGTCAGTTTCAACACCTGACTGCAAGCGCACATATACCAAAACCTATTAGCACATTCCTACTTTATTGGCTATATTTGTCAGAGCCGCCTGGTCACCAAAGACTGATAACTTTCTGTTCTGCAGCAAAGATACCTGATGGTTGGTGCCATACACCAGTTGATGCCACCTGAGTGGAAAACCCCTTCAGCTTTAAGTTCCATGAGCCAATCATCAGAGTTCAACCTAGAGAAAAAGAACTGTATTTAGTCTGCGCAATAAAAAGGTTGCTTAAAAAAACAAAACAAAACCCAATAGCATGCAACACTATTCATGGATCTGAAACTCACCACTTAAGTGTAAAGAAAGTACATCTTAAAGGAAATTCACTGGGTGTCATTTAGAGGCAAAATAGACTAATGCGGCGAACTGAAGTGGACAGGTCAGTACAATCCATGACTCAAGAGGCCAGAGATTTGTTGTGGTTGTAGTGAACTGGTGGAGCATTACATTCCAGGAGCTTCACAACATTTCCTCAAGTATTAAAAGAAATCAAGAAAGAGTTATCGGCCATATCATGTCTGTCGGCGACTTGTGAGGTAAGGACTAGAAAGAGCGACTGAACTTTCAAGTATTAAATGAAATCGGAAAAGGCTTATCCGCCATGTCATGTCTGGACGACTTGTGAGGTAAGGACTAGAAAGAGCGACTGAACTTGGATCTGGGCATTCATGGAAACAAATGACAACTGGTTTGAAGGATGTGAGCAAAGCAAAAGAGATTTTTACCTCACGTGCAATGATTGGCCTACTCTCTCCACATATGACCTAGGCAAGAGAGCAGCTTTCATCTCAGTGGAGCACTTGTTGGCAGGCGCAACGCTTCACTCTCCAAGGACTTGTGGGATTGGCAAGTAGCTGACCTCTTGAATGCAATGAAGCATTAACAGGACCAAACACCAGCTGAACTTTCCCACATGGGACTGATAAACACCACTACAGGTCAAAGTTACCTATAAAAGCTACTAATCGGGAGCAATGTACAATCCATGAGCTCATTCCAGCTACAATGAGTGTCCAGTTTTTATTTAGTTAGAATTTGGTTTTAAATGCAGCCGGCCAATCATTTATCCCTAGCAATTCAACTAATGAGCACACAATAATAATTTCCCCCCATGCGACACTTTCGAGAGGCAAGAACAAAAGAATATTTTCCACAATCTGTTTAATGGGCTCCATGAAGCCGAACTGACAAAGAAGAAAAAAAGACCATACAAAGAACATAAAAGTACAAATCTGTTCCCGTTCGAGATTTTACTTTTGGAAACGAAGTTACATTTTGTTTCGATCACTTGACAAGATTAGTCCACTTTACAGCACATTTTTAAAAAAATGCAGATGTTGAGCACAGCACAAAAGATACCTTGGACAGACTGTAGCATGCTGCAATTTGCAACTTCATGAACAGCTGGCCACTTCAGATTTGTAGTTCACCAGTCTGAAAGGAATTCACGTTTTTGGGATAATTGAACACTCAGGAGGTGTCAACTATGGTTAATTATTTTTTTTTTTAAAAAGGAATTTTGTGGTAAATCTTTTTAAATCTGAGAAAATGGATCTCTTTCTGAAAGGAAGTCAGTGACCAAGAGGGGAAACAAAAAAGGAGCCCCATCAAGTTCCAATAAAAAAAAAACTTTAGAATCAGGTAACACTTTGAAAGATCTGGGCAAAATAAGGCTCACCGCGTTGTGGCTGAGCAAAGAAAAGCCTTCAGCGGCAGAGTGTGACCCCTAGGTGGGGCTTGACCTAGTGATATAAATGTCTAGTTTATAGAGGTATGGGAAATTATGGGGGACCTCTTAGGCAAGGGACCTTTACTGTTAATTTTTCGTTTAAACATGGACCTGTTTCTTAAAAAAAAGGAATGACCAAACCTCATGGCTACATTCTTTTAAAGATGCTTGAGCTACAACACCAGAACTACAGAACTAAGGTCAGCAATAACACATGGACGGTTTTTCCTTGAGGAGCGCATCTTTGAAATACAGCCAGCCAAGTGATGATCTTGAATCGGGAGGTGTTTACTCGTTTTCAGCTGAGGATAAGAAGTGGGCACACAGGTAAAGACACTGAAAGTTCCAAACACTGGAGTTTCACAACATCCCACTTAAGCCCTCCCCCAGTTTCAGCAACACAGCGACTCCCGTCACCTGACTGAGCAAACGACTCTTTTTTCCAATTGTGCACCAGTCTGACGCCCCACCCCCAATGCAGGGTTGTTGCAAATTGCAAAATTCTGGTAACCCACTCAAAAGGCGACAACTTGGCTTCAAGAAGCAAAGAGGTGCAACAGTAAGAATGACATGTTGGGGCTGCAACAATAACTGACTTAAGCTGTGATTGTGCCTAGAAACTGAACCGATGTTTGCTAACAGCCCCAACATAAGTCTACACAGTATAAATCCACACTGTTGATGCTTACCATAACTGTCGTATGAATCTCTGTATGATCCAGGGCGATCATAGCCACCTTGACCCCTGGAAAACAGGAAAACAAGTAAATGGAACGTGAAAAATTATAAATGTTAGTACTTGCACGCAACTGCTTGTGTTAATTCCAAGTGAATGTTGGATTGCTAAATATTCAGTTAATGTAATTCATACTGTCTTGCAAGGCTGTGTTCTGCATGCACGCTGATGGAGCCCAGGCACCAACTGAGAACCAAGAAACACTTGAAAAATATACCTGTTATCTCTGTAGCTGTTGGAATAGCCTCCGCTTCTGTATCCGCCGCCACCGCCACCACCGCCGCCGCCAAAGCTCCTGTCTCCACCCCCGAAGCCTCTATCGTTATAGCTTCTGTCACCATATCCCCTGTCTCCGTTGTAGCCACCACCTACAAAACAAATTGAGAAACACAATTACAAACCATATTTACAGTCTATTAATTGAATGATTGATGAGTAAGGGACCAGATGTTTTGGCAGATCACTCGTGATCACCTCTGGAGTAACCTCTCCCACCTCTCCCCCGTGGCCCTCCGAATCTTCCTCCTCCACCGCCGCGTGTACCCCCAGAGCTGAAACCTCCCCTGGAGCGGCCACCCTTTCCGGCTTCATCCACACGAATAGACCGTCCATCCAGAGTCTGTGAGGTTATTTCATTTAGGTCAGGACTGTGTTCAAGGACACCACAAAATTTACATGCAATTAAAAATATTTACCTTGCCGTTCATGGCTTCCAAGGCATCCTTTGCATCCTCAACATTTTCATATTTTACAAAGCCAAAACCACGAGACCTTCCAGTCTCTTTGTCTCGTATAACATCCACTGTGAAAATTACAAGTAGTTAGCAGACATAAAGACCTCAATATTAAGTACGTTGGCGTTCATATATACTATGTTGCTAGTTATGTACCTTTCTCGATGGTTCCGTATTTGCCGAAGGCCCCCGCCAGTGAATCCTCGGTCGTGGTGAAGTTCAGACCTCCAACAAACAGCTTTCCCTCGTCCGACATCTTAAACGTGGGGAAATCAATGTAAGAAAGGTGAAAAACGCAAGCACGTCGGTGCTTTAATGAGTAATTAAAACGACGTCATAGTGTACTGCGGCATCCAAAGATAAAAAAGTAGGTCACGATAACCCGAAAAAATGATTATCTGCGTCATATTAAATAGCGTGGGTGTCGCTAAAACAACGTTTAATCGTGCTATTCACGAGCTTTCAAACGCAAATGGCGCAATACATCAAGGCCGCAAACGTGGTCGCCAGTTAGCTTGATGCTAACATGCAATGGCTTCCTTCTTTCAGCGCCATTTTAAGTGCGGCGCTTTGTTTCAGAATACGTTTGCATCCAAACCAACAGCACCGTCAAAAATGAGCAGTTCAATCGCACCCTTAAATGAAAGCATATGCATTTAATTTTACTCGAATGACCACCCCTTAAATGCATTTCAGAAATAATTTATTAGCGATTAAAGCTAGCTGCTCAACGCGACAGGCCCCTCATTTAAACACGGCAAAAACGTTTAAAGTAGTAAGTCGGAAAAACGATTAAAATACCCCTGTGTGCATTTTTCTGTATAACATACATTAAAAGGACGAAAATATCTACATTGTAATAAATAAAAAGCACAATTACCTTTGCAAGGGAGGAGACCAACCAGATGATGAAGGGAGCGGCGAGCAGAATGAGGACGACGAGCGTTAGTCTAAGCCTTTTCTGGGCTGTCCCTGTCTAAAAGGACCACTACCAACAGAGAGGGATGATCACGTGATCACGTTCTATCGTCCTGGTTGGCTACTGGCTAACTTTACGACAGTACTTACTTCACGGCCATCACGACCCCTTCTTTATCTCATGTGATTACATAGTAAAATACCAAATAAAACATAAGAAGGGTATTAGATACCAACGCAAAGAAACAAAGAAGGCAAATGAAATATTTTGTTGCCATTTTTGATTGGCATAGCACCGATTACCGGCAAGTTAGCACCGAGGACTGTCTAAATGGACAGGAATGTTAGCTTATGATACTTCCGTACTATGTCCCGCTCAGGTTTGGCCGCCATGATGGTGAGCAGAAGTTTAGGTTATAGTCTATCAAATGTATTAAAGATGCCATTATTGAAATAAATGCTAATAAATACTTAGTTAAGTTTTCATTTAATGTTAGTGCTACTCTTTTGAACGTTGATTGGTAAGAGTTGGTAATACGATCAGGAAAGAAACAAGTCAAATAAAGAAGAAAAAAGCTTATTTCATTCTGCAGGTCATGTTTTTATATTGTGTTCAGTAAATAACATACAACCATTTCATCAAAATATCCACACATACAGTAATTTCATTTCATAAGACAGACGAATACATTGTACGCCCAGCGCTCGTACGCACCATCATGGCGGACTTCACTGCTCCATAGCGTATTACACGCATTTGCTGAAGAGCAGTCAGTCCTATTCATTTAGAGTCCTTGGTTAGCACAACGGGGTAAGCTACAAGTAAGGTAGCTCTTGTGACAAAATGGACACGTCGTTCCACCCACAGTCCCTCGTTTTCATGCAACGTAGTGCATTGATTGTGATTTCATTAAGCCGCTCGTAGTATTATGCTCCATATTGTTCACGTTGAATTCGGTCCGTGTGTCACGTGACCATGCAGCCCGAGGTTAATGCAGCTCGGCCTTTGCCACTCTTTGTACTGAAAATGGCCGTTTGCGCTCGTGAACAAACGCTGGGAATGCAACTGTCTCACGCGGTCCAAGGAAACCAAGACTAAGTGAGATCTTATAGGGAAAGTATGTTGTTTATTCTCCAAATGTGTCTGCAACCACCAAGAAACAAATAGTTGAGGACAAAAGCACTACTTCAGCTTCTGTAGACTATGCAACGGGGAACAAAAGTGAAAATGTAAACATTCATTAGTTGTAATAATTACTTGAAGAAATTGGCGCACCTTCTTTGAAAGTGTGTGACTTTCATTCATTCATTCATTTTCTTGAAATGGAAAATATGTGCAAGTTTTATTCATTAATGTTTTGCATTCGACTTTACATTTTGCGCACTCTACTGTACTTTTGATGAACAATTACATGTTTATGCTTTGTTAGGCTTGTTGAAGGCTCTTTAGTGCCCCCTGCAAGTACCTAACAGAGCGAGCTACCTGAATCAGGTGAGGACATATTACCTGCTATGTGAAGGAAACACATTGTTATCTATGAAGGAGATTAAGGAGGATGGCGATGCTGATACGGGTGTGATGTTTTTGACAACTGTGTGTTCCTCCGAGTTCGTTTGTGATATCGTCGCTGGTCCATTAAAAACTGCAAGCGCTTCAGCTTGCAATGCATTGTTTGATTCTCTTCTGAAGTTTGGAACATGTGAGCTCCCTCTTCTATGTAAAAAAAACAAAAAAAACACAATCAATAACAATCAATGGTGCTGTAGTGCTAAAGTATACAGTACTACCCAGAAAATTAGAATATCCTGGAAAGGTTGTTGTATTTCTGCAATTCAACTTAAAAGGTGAATTTGACATATTATATAATCAAATAATATGCAAATCAATAGATTTCACGTTTTTTTTCTTTGGATTTTGCTGTTCAGTGTCTTGCAGCTAAACAAAAATTCTAATTTGAGTTTGTGGTTTTTATAAGCTAAAAGTCTTAATCAGCAAAGTTACAACAAGCAACTGCTTGAAATATGTCAATTTGCGTGTAATGGCTCAAAAAAATTTGGTGGTTTCATCTTTTATGTTAAATTGCCAAAATAAAACAACTTTTACTTGATATTCTAATTTTTTCGGGTACTAATATGCTATCAAAAGTCATTAACCTGGAGCTTCACAGAGGGGCTCGCCCAGTTCTCTGTGGTTGTGCAGGACAAAAGGCGGGTCAGAAGCAGGACAAAAGGGATTCAGCTGGGCCACTTGGAAGTGTGAAGCAGCTCTGAGAAGATCGTCAAGAATTTGCAGAATAATGGCAATGCCTCGTTGAGGATGGTTCAAGTGGCTCCGACTGCACGGCGCCAGCGTGCCTGATGAGAGGAGAGATTTTGAGTTGATTACACCGCGTGTTTATTGGTGTAAATGTATTTTACACTTTTTTTTTACATTTGCATCTCAATAGTGAACGTAGCAAGAACACACCATTTGGGGCTGTTTAGATGGCACTTGAACTAAAAACAAATTTTTAAATGTATGGCTTTACAAGACAACAGGAACTTGGAAACACAAAAACAGTTGAAAGCAGGCCTTTGTAAAGCGGTAATTGAGTTGAGATGAATATAGTACCAAACGTCTCAAAAGTTTGTAGACACTTATGCAATGATTTGGATTTTGTGGTACTGTAAAAATTCTGTATCAAATGCTAAACACACATGCGCCAAACAAAGGGTAATCAAAAGGCAGTGACCAAAAATACCTGGGGGGACAAGTGTATTTCTTCACAAAGTGACATGGCCAACTGCTGGCCTGGCATGCATATTACAGTCTTTTAGGTTGCTTTTGAAGGTTCTGTGAAACGGGATGGTTCAAAAACAAATATTAGTGCTGTCAATTGATTAAAATATTTAATCGTGAACACATTGTCCATAGTTACCTCACAATTGATAGTATATAGAAATAAGTAGGGATGTAAATCTCTTTGTGGTAAATGTTTTGATATACAAAAAAGAAAAAAGAAACAAAATCAACATACATTTAGAAATCCCCCAGTTTTGCATGCTTCATGCGAGCTGTCTTTTGTCCCACTTTGTATACAGTCCATGAACGCACCATCTAACTTTGTCCCACCTTGCACAGATAGATGACAGATAGATAGATAGATTTTTACCCTTTTTCTTTATTTTTTATTTGGTCCCAAATGCTGATACTATGTGGGAATGCATAAGGGTAAGATTTGATGACCTTAATGAGTGCTAATGTGCATATTTGTTCTGTAAACAAAAGTTAAAAATACATATACGAATGTATATTTTTATTATGTTTTGTTCTGTGTATTTTGTGTGGTTCAAAATAAACAAACAAATTCCAGGCTTGTACTGGTGAATGGTGGCTCTGTATTCATATACATACTGCATATACTTTATACACACATGGTATATACAGTATATCCATCCACCCATTTTCTATATGTTATATAATATTTAACGTACACACTTGTTTGACCTTTGGCCCACACCGTAGATTGAGGAAGCAAGCAGCAACAAATACTGGGCCGAAATAGACATAGAAAAGGCTATTTTGATTAGTAGTTTTATCTTCAAAGCCCTGGCAGATGGCTCTCACAACAGGAACAAAGTTATTTCTTTTTACTCTCCCATCCACTCATCCATCCATTTTCTTCCGCTTATCCGAGGTCGGGTCGGGAAGACATCCGAGGTCGTCGGCATCCGCTGATGCCGATGCGTTCCCAGGCCAGCTGAGAGACATAGTCTCTCCAACGTGTCCCGGGTCTTCCCCGAGGCCTCCTACCGGTCGGACGTGTCCTGACATTTGTCAGACGTGCCAGATGCCCGAGCCACCTCATCCGGCTCCTCTTTAATGCGGAGGAGCAGCGGTTTTACTCCAAGTCTCTGTGATGGGAATTGTCATGCATTTTGTTGACTGGAGTAGTGCAGGTAATGTTTCCATTGTCAAATACAGGGTTACCTTGGCATTCGAGTGTCACAACTAACCGTTTGGATGCAAACCGTCTCACCGCTAATTTTTGCTTTAAACTGCAAGCTCAAATGTGAGTTACGAGCTGCTATTTACTGTCAATGTGACGACCATGGCTGGAGTCAAGAATGGCTGTGAATAGCATTAGCCACGTTAGCCCGTAGATACTTTCTAGCCACCGGGAACGATTTTAACGCCTCAGTAAAGCACAGGTACATTTTAGCAATCTAATTTACCTAATTTAATAAGTGTTGTGTAAAACTAATATCAAATTAACAGGACAAAATGAATGCAGAGCCACCATCCACCAATCTGAGCCTGCAGGACTACATTGTCTTTCAGAGAGGTGCGCCACACAAATATGCACATTAGCACTCAATAAGGTCATCCAATCTTACCTAATGCTTTTGGAAGCAAATATGAGGTGAAAGAAAAAGGGGAAAAATGTAGTTGCCCATCTGTGCATGGGAGAAAGAAGATGCGTTCACGGACCGTCAAAGAAAGTAGGACAAAATTAAACATTCAACAACTGGAGGATATATAACTGTATATTATTCTTGAATAAAATATTTCCCGAGGGGATGACATATTTCCAACATTGATATCCCTTTACATCAAATTTAATGTAGTTATCATTGTAGTTGCTTATCGAATCGCTTGCCACAGAGATTTACATCCCTACTTATTATAGGTACAAACTTATTTCTATCCCGATTGACAGCCCTAATGTATATACAGTATATCGTCATATAAACATCCATTCATTCATTATTTCTGTATTTCCCGGTTTCCGGTTCACCGACCTGGCCAAAGCTGTCACTAAATTCAAACAATTCCGTTAGTGATGGACATTGGACAAAATTTGCTTGATCGACTATAAATTGTTTTATAATACAATTCAAATAGCCTTATCTTATTTACATAACAGCAAGTCGTTTCTGTCTCTACATGGCGGGCAGGCATGCAGAAGAGCAAAAGTGTCATCTAAAGGACACTTCTTGATGGACTAATATGCTGTTTATTATGTTTGTGAAGGAGCAAGTGCATTACAGTATGCTTTGTGGCACGCATGCATGTCTACATCCCAAATGTAACCGTATTCCAGTCGGGTGTGCATATTCAACACATCCCGCATGTGATTTCATGTTACTAGTTGATTTGTTCAGACTGACTCAACAGCGCCTCTGCTGGGTTTAGACAAAGTAGTGCGCGCCATTTTGCCTACAATAACAATCAATTTCACACAATGAAGAGACATACCGGAGAAAGTTCCAGAGAAAACTCCTTGAGCGTGACTAACAAAACTTTCTATTACTGCGCCTGCTTGATTGATGGGCTCAACAGTGGAGGATTGAGCGGTCTGTAAAATAAAAACGACAAAGTGATTAACAGTGCTTTAAAAATCGCATCATGTGGCAAAACAGTGTAAACAACCCAACATGGCTGACCTCTGTAAAGGTGGAGGCGGGTAAAGGACTCTGTGGTGCAGCACTGGAGTCATTAGTTAAACAAACTGGTGTGCTTGCTGGTAGTGGACATGGGGAAGGCGTTGATAAAACGGTGTGCGGGTGTGAAGATGGTTGCCGATGGCAGGCAGCAGGGACGGCGGTGCACACAAGGGGGTCCAATTGCATAGAATAGCCAGCTGGATGAGTGGTACTTGTTGCAGGTCTGTTTAAGGCCTTGTCTGGCTGCAGTTTAGCCACATCCTGGGCGGACAGCTGGAGCTGCACATACATCATGTGGGCACCCATTGGCAGTTTAAGGGTCAGAGGTAAAAGGCCAGACAAGAAGTCACTGATCTGTGGGAAAGTCAGACATTACAACGACTGGTTCATTACTGGGTCAAAAAGAACAAAATCAAAAAAGCATCAGATGAAGTATGACCAAGATATAAAGTCAAATTGCAGTTAAACTTGCAATGTAGGTCTGAATGAAACTGTGATATGATTAGGGAATTTTTTGACATTCAATTATGTTAGTAACAGTTGTAATGGAAACTAGGGATGTCCCGATCCGATCAACAGCATCGGGATTGGATGGCGAGCCTCTGTATTTTGAAAGTCGGATAAATTCAGCATCCATCACATGATCGTCAAAATTTCGTATTTCACTTTATTTCTGGGCCACACTCCAACATCACTGGGAGTCCCCCCTCACTGTGCCCGGACTGCTTTGTCGTGGTGCGGGGAGCTCGCACGGGAAGTGCCGCTCGGACTGCTGGTTGTTTATGTAATCAAACAGTTAAGGATTCCCACAAATGTTGTGGAAATGCAGCATGAACGAACGGATAGGAGCCGGAGCTGTAGAAGGCACGTTAATTTCTGCCCAACCTGTCTCTATTGGCTACCATCAGCGACAACACTTACATTTTTAGATTTAGATTTATTGGTCCCTAGGGAAAATTCGTCTTCACTGACTGTACGTCACAGAACACATCGATGACAATAACAGTAACAACAACACAACATACAGTCAACATGACCATAATGGCAACATCACTAGTGACAGGCCTGCTGCTCAGGGCGGCTATGGCTGCAGGGATTAGGCTTTTCTCAAGACGGGCCGTCCTGAACTTAATTGATTTATATCTGCGCCCTGAAGGGGTGGGATGAGATATTCATGCAGTGGGTGGGTGGGTGATATTTCTTTTCTATACCGCTTGTCCTCATTAGGGTTGCGGGTGATATTGTTTGCTATGCAAAAGATGGACCTGTTGTTTAATTCTGTGAGGTTGGGTGTAGGAAGACTGATGAGTGTAGCAGCTGTGTTTGTGACGTGAGTGAGTTTGGCCCGGTTGGTGACAGACTTCCGGCCTTCAAAATAACAACACATCTTGTCTTGCTACAAAATAAAAGTGTAACAAAAAATTTCTTACATTCATTCCAGTTACCGTCAATAAATTACTTTTCAATTGAAAAGTGTTAAAGTAATATGTTCTAATATATTCTATTCTTAAAAAGTAATATATTCTAAATCACGGGCCGCATGGTGGAAGAGTGGGTAGCATGTTGGCCTTACAGTCAGGAGGTTCAGGGTTTGAATCTCTGACTCTAAATTGTCCATTAGAGTGTGATATAGTGTGAATGTTTGTATGTCTGCCCTGCGATTGACTGGCGACCAGTCCAGGGTGTACCCCACCAACTGCCCAAAGTCAGCTGGGATAGGCTCCAGCATACCCACAACCCTGATGAGGATAAGCGATATAGAAAATGGATGGATGGATTCCAAATCACACAACAAATTGATCTATAACCATGATTAGTCCTACCCTAAACATATTTTTTTAAATTTTATCTTTAATTGAATGGACTTTTATTGGATTAGGGACATGACTCACTGATGTTTGTTACAAAAGCCAAACAATTGGTCATACTGTGTAATATAAAAGTAAATTCAGCAATAGTTTGCTTTATACTTAATGCTATGTATTCTTAATGCTTCGAAGAGCTATTTTATAATATTTTCAATTCCACAAATTTATGTTTGTAACAAAAGTTTATTGTTCATTCATTCATTTTCTATACCGCTTATCCTCATTAGGGTCACGGGGATGCTGGAGCCTAACCCAGCAGACTTTGGGCGAGAGGCGGGGTACACCCTGGACTGGTCGCCAGTCAATCGCAGGGCACATATAGACAAACAACCAGTCACACTCACGTTCATACTCTAATGGACAATTTAGAGTCGCCAATTAACCTAACATGCATGTTTTTGGAATGTGGGAGGAAACCGGAGTACCCGGAGAAAACCCACACACGCACGGGGAGAACATGCAAACTCCACACAGAGATGCCCAACGGAGATTTAAACCCAGGTCTTCCAGATCTCCTGACTGTGTGGCCAATGTGCTAACCACTCATCCACCGTGCGGCCAAGTTTATTGTTTAAAAGAAAAAAAGGTTTCGTACCAAATCAGATCGGCAAGACTATAAAAAAAATCAGACTGGATCGGAAGCCAAAAAATGTGGATTAGGACATCCCTACCAGGAACATTGGGAAAGAGGGTTTTTTCCCAAAAGCCTCACTCATTTCACTCATGCCTTCTTGTTACAGCTGGGGTAGGGAATCCATGGCTCTGGGTCTGGTAAGGCCTGCAGCTGGCTTTTAACACAAAATGTTTTTGCTGTATTGCATTTATTATTGGTTAGCTTCAGTATAACAATGTTATTAAAAAGAATACATTCAGAGACTTATTATGTTTAAAACATGTTGGTCTTGCTTTAAAATGCACACGTGTGTTTGTATTCAATGTTAATAAATATTTTGTGGCTCTCACGGAAATACATTTTTAAAATATGTGGCTTTCATGGCTCTCCTAGGCAGGAAGGTTCCCGGCCCCTGTGCTACAGTACACTGTAGTAACTCCTACCTGGCTTTCTGTTAAACTCTCCAAAACCTCTGCCACCTGTTCAGATCTGGCACCTGAACACTGTGGAGGAAAAATCCAGTTGAAAACCAAACCATAATATAATTCCACTGTGTTTTACTCACAAATAAATCAGCCTCCACCCCTGCAGGGACCTGTAGGAAGAGTCTACTGCCATCTGCTACACCTTGCTCCAATAGTTTCCCTGCTGTCAGCTGCCTATCCGAACGCAGGGATGGGTTTTCATTTCATTTAACTTTACAATCGTCAACGCGTTGCTTACCTGTCATTATGCAGGAGGACGATTCTGTCAGCGTGCACTTGAAGTTGACGGGAGAGGCGCGTCCTCAGGCCCTCAAGGGTCTCTCCTTTAGGGACAAGGATCTCCACAGGGTTGCCCACGGAGGTGGAGGTGATCAACAGACGCATGGTGCTACCGACGCCCCGCCTTGTTTCCTTAGTGCGGCTTCACAGAAACAAATGCTAACGTTATGTTATCGCTCAAATATCGTTGACATGAAATGTAATGAGCAGTACATTTAAGAGGAAGTGGTTACCAGAAACGGCACAAGTCGTGGATGTTGCAGCAAATTTGCCAAAGCTTTTACCACAACAGAATCTAGTCTCCGGTAAGCTCCACCCACACGGACGGGCAGCCAGTCAGAGTGAGCCTGAGTCAACGCGAATTGTCCAATGGAAGCAGCTTACTTCCTACAAGGCACCGCCCACTTTAGTGCTTGTTGTTTTAAGTAGCGATAAACAAACTGCAATCAAACAAAGCCTTTTAATATTTACTGTAATTCCCCCCATTGGATTTTACCATCCATCTGATGAGACCCAGTGCTCATTTTTAGGTATTCATATCTGAACTGCATCATACTGCGCTGCACATTTCTTGTATGTGACAAAAAAGGTCACCAAAACAGCTCCCCGTGTGATGCAGAGTCTTGCCACACCACAGGAACCTGCAAAGGTTAACAGCTGAATAAAGTAGTATGCAGAAGTATTATACTTTAATCTATAATGATATTTGTATTGAGTGTATATAGCCTTGTGTAATTGGTCTCCTCTTTGTATTTTGCAGCAGCCTGCCTCTTTAGTATTCATGTCCCACCCCTGGTGCACAGCCGGGCTATGGGGCTGCGCCTGTCACGTGACGCACACGCAATGGACTAGCAATGCAGCTAATACGTGTCTCCTCGCGCTGGCTAAAAATAGGTACACCCACAACACCCCCGCTTTTTCCGGTCTCATGCGTCACTCCTACTTCCGTCCAATAGCTACCTTGCTTTTCATTGTTCTTTCACAATGTGTGCATCAGTGCCCTTGGGATGGCGACGCACACGTGCTGCAGCAGCACTTCCATGCATGTCCCCATGGTAGCTCGTGAAAAGGGAGGAGGACCTGGCTGCTTTACATTCTCAGAGTATCGCCATGAGCAGTTCCTCAGGATGTCCTGCTCTCTGACGTCAGAGCTCATGCCACACACAGACATAGGCAGACACACACGAACACAGTGTTCTCTTCTCCTTCACATTCCTCCCACGTCTCCGTGGACTCTCCTAGCATCATTTTCTCAGATGCGTTACATCCTCTGGTGTTTTACGCATCGTGTGCACATTCAAGAGCATGAAAGAAGAGCACACATGACATTTTCTGCTGTTTATCCTGTTTAGGGGCACATCTGAGCTGGAACCTATCCCAGTTGACGTTTGGACTGAGAGGCGGGGTCTGGGTGCCAATCACAGGACATACACAGTTTTTGCTGGCCCTCGGGACAATCTAAAAACACACTCACGGTAAAGAAGTAAACTTAAAGAACAGCAAGAATAGGGGGGGGAATACATTTTACAGAAAGAAAGGCATAACGAGGGGCGAAAGCAAACATTTGAAATAGAAACAAAAATGCATTTTTAAAAGCGGTAATATTATAAGAAACAAATGAGTTGCTGATACTGTATATCCTAGTATTAAGAGAAAAAAAAACAAGAAGATAGTTGCAATATTTGTAAAATTAAAAAAACAATGGAAAAATATACTCATACTAATAATGATTTCGACCATTGATGCATGCAATATGTGGGCTATTTTTTTCTTTATTTTTTTAATTTATATTTATTATATATTGCTACATCCATCCATCCATCCATATATATATTATATAT
>QODF01000102.1:8719755-8784813 GCA_024372805.1 Oostethus manadensis
TATATATATATTTCTTTTTTTTGTAAGCCATGGGTTGGCGTACAAAAATCCGCATCTTTTGACTTTTCAGTATGCGACCCTGAGTGGAAGAAGTTTGCTGTTCGAGAAAATCGGAAGACCTGGCGTAATCCCACACTAGCGCAAGGAGAACATGCACTCTGTGCACGGAGAAGTCAGAGCATGGGTTCAAACCCACAACCCCTTTGCTGTCACACAACCAAATATGGTGCCATGACGTCCTTACACGCACTATAAAGAAATGTCTCCATCATGATTTGGCATAAGCCACACGGCGATCGAGTGGTTAGCAGGTTGGCCACACAGTCAGGAGATTTGGAAGATCTAGGTTCAAATCTCCGTTGGGCATCTCTGTGTGGAGTTTGCATGTTCTCCCCGTGCGTGTGGAATTTTCTCCGGGTACTCTGGTTTCCTCGCACATTCCAAAACATGCATGTTAGGTTAATTGGCGACTCTAAATTGTCTACAGTGGGTTTGAATGGTTGTTGGTCTGCCCGCGATTGACTGGCGACCAGTCTAGCGTGTACCCCGCTTATCAACAAGAGCTAATGGGCGATCTCTGTAATGTTAGAAGTGCAAATTGTGAGGAATGTCTAAATACCTGTACTATGCTTTGCCAACTGCCCTCTTCACTCTTTGGGCTATCTCAACTATTACATTGTTAGTACTCACTGTGTGTAAAACGTACTGTATGCATGACCACATAAAATGAATGCATTAAAATGACAACACAAGTTTTTCATCCCAAGCCTAAATCCACCCACCCTATTGCTCAATCAGTGAGAAAACTCAGCCCAACGTAAGGACATGCAGTATGTTGTTTCTTATTCGTGTGGAGTCTACAGAGCTGAAACTTTATCATGTGTACAAGCAACGCTTTAAGTCACATTTAAATCTAGAAGTTCATTCATTCATTCATTTTCTATACCGCTTATCCTCATTAGGGTCGCGGGTATGCTGGAGCCTATCCCAGCTGACTTAGGGCGGGCGGTGGGGTACACCCTGGACTGGTCGCCAGTCAATCGCGGGCAGACATACAGACAGTCACACTCACATTCACACTCTAATGGACAATTTAGAGTCGCCACTAAGATAACATGCATGTTTTTGGAATGTGGGAGGAAACCGGAGTACCCGGAGAAAACCCACGCACGCACGGGGAGAACATGCAAACTCCACAAAGAGATGCCCAACTGAGATTCGAACCCTGATCTCCTTACTGTGAGGCCAACATGCTACCCAATCATACACCGTGCGGCCAAATCTAGAAGTTGAGTACAGTTGAAAGAACAGGCACAGGGCAGTGTTTCTCCTGTCACCTAGTGGTATTTTACCAGTATGGATGGGATTACCGCAACACTCATTTCAATAGATTGCGATAAAATAAGACATTACATTTCTTAGCTGTTTGTCTCTCTTTCACGGATCACCATTAGCTTTAGCTTTTTGGCATCAAAACTCCTACCCAGTTGTTTGCTACGTTTGAGGCACTTTTCCCCCACTGTGGGATTGTCACTGTGAGTGACACGGAGAAAAGCTCTGACACACACGGTAATATCTGTAGCGTTAGTGTACAGTCAGTGTTGTCTTGCCTGCTAAAATTAATTTGTGTTATGTAAGCATTGCTTTCTTACATCACGGTAAGTTCTTAACAATAAATAACGCATGAATGATCAACAATATATTCATGTGCAGATATATTAATGACTAGATACTAGATTCTAGATACGCAAATCTGGTACTCCATACAGGAGGTACTACATTAAACTTTTTTTCCAGACTTATTTTTTTGAAGGAACAAACACCGTCTTATGGCCAATATGATAATAGTACTGTGTAGTTTTCAGTAAGTGAGCATATTTGCTAAATGAAATCAATGTTATGTAAGTGACATATAATTGCAGCCTTTACTAGGTCGCTGTAAATTGTGCCATTGGGGGTATGGTTGTTATTATTATAAGTAATATTATCAACTTGGCGGTTCTACTGTTCTTTATGCAATTTTGTATAACACTTATTACTCCTTTATGAATGAATTTGAAACAATGCCTCGTCTTTGTGGCTTCTTTTGACTCGCGTGTGGGCGGTTTTTCAGGCAAAACTGTTGGTCCAATGCTGCCGCCGTGTGGTCAAACCCCAGATTGCAACAATGTATTTTACAACAGGGAAACACTGGTGACCATCTGACGCAATGACAAAAAGAAAGAATCAGATACCAAAAGAAAGCACACAATCGATTATACTACGCTGGGATAATCGATTGGCATGCAATGAATGACAGCAGTTGTGAATGGAGACTTGGGAGGGGAGGGGGTGGCGGGTTGGCTCTTTCGTCTCGCATCATCATCATTACCATCAGCATCGTCAGCGCTGGTCACATGGTGCGTCGGAAGCGGGCGGGCGGGCGGGCGGGCGTGTGGGTGTGTCCAACGGCTTTCATTCATAACTCCTGTGCGTTTTGAAGCCCCATTTCCAGGATGCAGAAGACACCGGGAGCAGCCTGGACCGGAACCTTCATCTCGGTGAGTCCCATCGCATCAGCCTCAGCAAGGAGCGCACACAGGCGAGTGGATGACTTGTTTGATCATGTAAGAAGATATTGTGGACAATCATCGGGTTTAGACCGTTGACGGCGACTCCTTCCTTCCCACACAGGCGGGTTGAGAGCAGCCAGAGATGTGGGACACGGGAGAGTGGAAGATGCTGAGGGACTCTCTGTAGCCAATGGGCGGATGGAAGCTGCTTCCACACATTCTGATTTAGAACGTAAGATGCACACATCAGCACACATGCATACAGCACAGAGCACACACACGCAGCATGAGCATCACCATAATGACACTAAAAAGAAAAGTACAACACGAATGCAATGACACTTCTTCATGTCTGGGTGCATTCATAAAAATCCTACTTTCTTCTACCTTATGTTTCTCGACAACACTATCATCCGCACTGGCTGGCCATAAAGTGTGCACCGTTGGTATGTGTGAGATATTACATAAAATATTATCCGAGTCACATGGCTGAAGAATGTGCAGCAGTGTGTGTGTGTGTGTGTGTGTGTGTGTGTGTGTGTGTGTGTGTCAGGAATGCTATCAGGGACTGACGTGTCCATAATTCGGGGTTGCCGAGTGCTCCTTTCTGTCTCAAATTCAGACAGCATTTATATGGCATTGGCAAATCCAAATACTTTTGTGGGGATGGACTGATAAACCGTTACCCCCAGGGAGATGTGTTGGTTGGAAAAGCCTTTTATTGTAATTATTTGTTGCAAAGGGAATTACTGTAATCACAGATAACAGCCTTGCTAAAAAAAAAACAAACAACCAAAAACATAGAACCACCAGTCTATATAATTGCCCTCCGAGTTCATACTGGAGCTGTCTGTGGGGATTTTCGTCAGACAGTGTTGACATAATCAAAACAAAAATGGCTATAATCCAGTCATCCAGGACTAGCTGGCGGCAGCCCATCTGCTCTGCCTACAAAATCACTAATCTACTGGATGAGTACTCTTTCAGGTGCTAGACAGCAATTAATGCATCAACCATAAACCTAAAAAGAACAATGCACAAGCAAAATGAGCTGTGATATGGTAAAAATGATTAGTGCGTGACAACACACTTTTATGACAACATGAAGAAAAACAATCTGCTCAAAATGGAGATGGCTCCAGACAAAACAGGCCCGGGGTGCAGTAGATATAGCATTCTCCAGGCACTACATTACAGGCTCGAGTTGAAGCAGGGATTCAATATAGTCTTCTTATGGTTTTACAAAAATATATGATTAAATCAGGCTGTTTTGAAGTCGAATATGGCCGTTATTAGTCAAGAAATATACATTTTGAAGCAAATTTTAGGTCCCCCTCTCTCCCCCTAAATTAAGCGTTTGACCATAAAATTGCTAAATGAACTAAAATACAGCATAAATATTAGACATTCAAAGACACTGAATGATATGTAGTGTTCTAAACTGGTCACTAGGTGTCAGTAATATTGCTGTAATGTTCAATGTGGCACGCACGCACCAGACTTGATGCCAAACAGGCTTTTTTACATGTTTGACTGATCTCACAACAGGCACAATAACCCCTTACCATGAGCTGCTGCTGAAAACTGAACCCAAAACACACATGAGCACAAATCGTATGTCTTAAATTGCTTATTTTCTAGTATTATGTCTACTATGTTGGGTAATACGAATGTAAAGGCGATTATAGGGGTGTTAGTTCATGTCCAGAGAGCTCTAATGTTACAAACTGTATTTAGAAGGTTGTAACCGGGTTTTCTGTGCTGTAAGTAAATATTCAATCTATTGAATTCTATGTTGAAGAAATTGACACAGTCAGGTCTGGAAGTATAGCAGGCAAAACATAGGTTTTGGCTTAAGCAGATTTGAGATAAATCAAGGACTAGATAAAACAGGTTCTAGATTGAGCAGTTACTAAATGGCAGAGGTGGGAGAAAGTCAGTGTTTTGCAAGTCAAGTCTTTAATCCCATATCTCAAGTCAAATAGTCTCAAGCCAAGACAAAATAGTCTGAGTCAAGTCCCAAGTCATAGCCTTGAATTTTTTAAGTCATAAATTTAGGAAATGACAGTAAGCCAGAATTGGAACCCAAAGACAGAGACAACCAAAGAGTGTATCCAAAAATGTATCAACAAAAAAGGCACTTAAACTGCGTGGAAAAGTTGTCAAAAACACAAAACAAAGTCCAACCAAAAACTGTGTGAAGCCACAGATAAAATAAAAGAAAGAGAGAAAAACAATAGCCCAGGAACAAAGGTGGCCAGCAACACACGAACAGGAACATTCGACAAATACAATTAATGCATTTTGGAATGTTCTATTTGCAAAAAATAAGATCAGTGTGACTTTATGAACTTTGTGAATAAATTTCCACCACTTTCCAGCAGTCTGGTGCTCAGAGAAATGTAAGCCACACCCTTGTTTGTTCTTAAACCCGTTAATAGAAATTAAATTCAATGCAGCAGATTCTGTGGGAAAGTGTGTTGTCTTACAGGAAATTATATAACAATGAAGAAATGAGTGGAACACTGAATGGGGACACATCAAGTACTTTCAGGTCATCAGACTAACATCAGAGTAAAGTCCCGAATCACTGTTATCAAGTTCAAGTCGAGATGCAAGTCTTTGATGATATTGTTGAGTCTAAAATCATCAAAATTGTGACTCCAGTCCACACCTCTGCTAAACAGAGCAGGGTTCAGATGTAGCCGGTACTACATACAGTACATTTTAACTAAAGCAGGCACCAGCCAACCATACAGGATCCCGCTGGATACCAGGGTATCCACTAGATACCGCACTAGATACCGCTGGCTATGTCTGGTGCAAAGAAAAAAATTGGCTATACTAGATACAACAGGTTGAAGATAAAGCTGGCTTTGGGTGATAGTAGCTCAGGCAGTATAGTCTAGCAAGGGCATTTTGAGGCAGGGTCCAGTGAGACAGAGAAGCACACATTCAGTTTCTTCACCTTCACTATACGCACACAATGACACCAAGATAACAATGACAGATGACGCTGTTGGTTGGACTGTCCCTGACTTTGGTGGTCCTCTGCAGGGTTCGCCCACGCTGACCTGGACCATGAGCAATGATTTGCCTGCTCTGACAAGTCTGACGGAGAACTCCACTGTGAGTAATATTAGGCAGTTTAATATGTACGGTACGTGCGTATTAGGGCAGCTTGATGTGTATTCAAAGACGAAAGACAAGAGGCTTCAGTGCTGCTGCTTCTGCTGACTGATCACGTTGTTCCTCCTGTGTGGCTGAGCTGGTGGAAACAGTAGATTTCATGAAGCACACACACACACACACATACTAACAAACGTACACACTAACAAACGTGCAGATGGAAGAGCATTAAGGTGTCACGCCAACTGTGAATCGCACAAGGCTTACAGACATATGTGAAATGTTTCATGCTGTATTTCCCCCAAAGGCCTGTGATGAATGTAGGCCACAAGTGCATTTAAAGATTATAAAAATAGACAACATGTGACAGTGGTGAAGATCACGGTTGAAGTATGAAAAGCATGCTCCTTCGGGCAGCATTATTCTACTCTATGCGCACACTGGCACAGAAACAGGCATTCAGAACATTCAAAAAACTATCACACATGGCAAAGTATCACTGGAACGTACAGGTCACAATGTATTATATCCTTGTTGACATGATAAGTAGCCACTGTGTGCTCGCAAAAGTAGCTTAGAGGCATTTTAAACATGTGGGGCAGCCAGGACACAAGAAACAATAGAATAAAAAAATTGACTGGTAGTATATGTGACTTTAACCCTATAGACAAACAACCTTTATTTGGTAACTTATACGTAAGACAAATAAAGAATAGGCATATATACATAAATTCAAAACATACGTTAAAATAGACATGAATAAATGCATTCATAATAAATTATTTGGTAAATTGTTCTATTACTATTCTGATTCCATATGTTTTTATAAAAAAAAAAAATTGAATACTAAAACAAAAATAATAATTTTACTAAAACTACTTGTAAATAATATTATGTAACTTTTAATGTAAAAACAAATTGTAATAGCAATTTAGTCCACCCGGTAAAAGGTTTAATTCATGTTCATTCATGAGTCACATTTTAAATAAATAGACATTGATTAATTTTTATATTACATTATTTTTACTGTTCATTATTGCTGTATATATATATATAAATATATATATATATATAAAATATATATGTGTGTATTAGATAATTTCTATTATCTAATATACCATGTTATTATTAGGTTATTATTCATATTTACTAATATGTTGTAATTAAAAAAAGACAAAAAATACATAATAATAATCAATATAATATTAGAGATATAATATATAATAATATAATATTACCACTATTAGATCATGTCCTAACTTGATTATTAAATGTATTATTTATTAAATTTCACTACTACTTGGTAGTTTACAATCAATATTTATCTAATGACATGACAAAAATATAAAACCTTTTAAGTTTCCTCCTGCTCAGACAGCCAATTGTGGCTGTAACTAACTAAAAGTCTTGCTCTGATTACCTAATCATAACTGGGGCCCTGCAAGCTGACCCTTAGAGGTGAATCAGAAGTCTAACTGGTAAAAAAAAAACAGCCCCATTGCCAATAGTGTGCATGTGACGGGGCCAATACTCTTGATTCTAAAGGCCCTGGGCAGATTACATTCACATGGCAACGCATAGAAGCTGAAATCTGATTGGACAAAAAAATAATAAAAAATCAAACATGCGCATTTACATTTACTTTAATTTAAACACTGCAGCAAAAAAACATGCTGCAAAATGAACTCGATTGGAATAAAGTAATATAATGTAATGGAACAAATACTATTTAAGTTTGAAATGTAGGTCAGTGGTTCTGGTAATAGGTAGGCCAGCAGAGAAGGCCCTGCTAGCCCTGTCTGCACACCACTGATGTAAAATACATTTTTGCATTGAAACATAATACTTTTAAGGGGTTAAGCTGTTTTTTCCCTATAACCCAGTTGCTTGTCACCATCTTTGCAATGTAACATCAGAACAGATGCAGGACGTTCTGCTCGATGCAGGGATTGCTCATGTGCGTCTGCATCCTCCTCTCATTTCCATTTTTAGCTCGCTGAGGCCTTATTCTCTTTCCGCCCTCCCTCCTCATTGAGAAAAGCTTGGAAATTGAATTAAGGGTCTCGCTGACGTTTCGATTAGCATCCCCGAGCTCACTCAGTCAGGACCGACCGAGAGAGTATTAATCAGAGAGAGTATGACGAAGTCCGTCCGGGCATGAGAATCACCACACTGTTATTTCTAATTCTTGTTGAAAAATATGTCGCCTAGCTGACAGACTATTTCAAGGAGAAGGGTCCATTATTGTTCCAGCAGACGTAATGCAGTTGCAAACACAATTCAAGATAACTAGACATGTCTGTCTATCTTTTTGTGTCTTATAACAACATATGATGATTCTTTTTTTGACCCTTGCAGACAACCATTCACACGTCACCATTTAGGCTATTTAAAGAACTTAAAATACACGTGGGAAGGTCAAAAACATATATAAGTACGTGGAGAAACTCCACATAGAAAGAACTTTATTCATCTAGAATAAATGCATATGGGTGTTTGCATTCATGTAGCAAAGATGTTCAACAGTCAGTTTCTAAGCACAAAAATAGAATGTATTCATCTCCCCGCCCCCCTCACTGCAGCATCAAATGAAAGCTCTAATGCACTGAAGTCGAATAAAAGTAATGGTCTGGTTTTCCCCGACAGGATATACCTGTGTCGGCGGGCCAGGTGGAGAATTATGTGTTGCTCCTTGTGCTGCTGAGTGTTTTCGCAGGGGGGACGCTGGTCCTCCTCTCCCTGCTGCTGCTCTTCTGCCACCGCTGCTGCATGGGTGGGCGCCGCTACTCCAGGTGGGTGGTACCCATGAGTGGGGATACAAAAGGATAATCATACACAGAAAAGGATGAATGATTTTATTTTAAAATAAGTTTGGCAAGAAGTTTGGAAATAATCTAAGTTTAGCAATTAAAATGGGATAAGCTCCAGCATACCAACGACCCTAATGAGGATAAGCAGCATAGTAAATGGATGGTTGGATGGATGTTAAGTAACAACTTATTTTAAAGTCTGAAATTAACATAAAATGTGGTTATCTTAAAGAATCGTAAGCTGCATTTAAAAACCATTGTCTACTAAAGACTAACTTGCAATTTTGCAGAACAATTATTATTGCTATGAAAAGTAATGATTGTGTTCCTTTCAGAGCGAGCGATGACCCTGAGAAGACCAACACAACTTACGTTGAAGACTCTCAGCCCACCCAAGGTCAGAGCTATGTATTTTAAGGTCATATATTTACGCTGTACTTACTGTATTGTCATCTCACCCCCTAAAATGTGCACTAAGACATCACAATACGCCTGGATGAATCAGACGCCCTATCGGCTACGAGTTGCCACGACGGCGAGCCAGAGAGGTTTGTTTCCACCGGATTGACAGGTCGCAGAGTGTCCTTCAACGAGTCTGCTCTGTACGAACAGGAGAAGATGGCTCAGGACAAAGGGCGCAGGTACACACCAAATGAGTTCTTAATAGAATGATAGAGTTCATGATGGTACATCCCTCCACCTCTGTTCTTCAGGTACACTCTAACCGAGGGGGATTATCACCACCTGAAAAAGGCTCGACTGACCCACCTCCACCTGCCACCAGCTTCGTGTGACCTCAAGATCCTCACCATCATGGAGTGTGACTCCGCTGAGAGCAGCACTGCTAACATCAGTGAGGCACCAGTGCCTGAACTGCCCCTCACAATCTACCAGGTAAGTGGCATCCATCTCTCCTGCTCTCCTAAAGAGAAGAAAAATCTAATGCACAGTAATCAGTAGACAACTTACCAATTTATTTGAATGTTATTATATAAAATACATGAAATTTCATGTCCATTTACAACAGAAATTTGCAGGGTCACTTGTTGCTTAGCAGAATGTGTAGAGTACAATTATTAGTGTCCCCAAGTCCAATGACATTAATGGACCCATTTCAGCATATTATTATCAAGAAATAATGTGTAATTGTAATGTATAATAAGTAATGTACCAGTCCAGGGTATACTCCGCCTCCCACCCAAAGTCAGCTATAGAAAATGGATGGATGGAATAAGTAATGTATTTCAATATCCGTTTTTCATATTTTTCATGTTTCACAATCAGCAGTTTGTGTGGCCACCTATTGCAAGGCAGAATTCTTTGGGCACAATGAGTCTCCAAGCCCAATTGAAAAATTTACATATTTTAATACATAATTTTCCTGGTTACGTCATAAGTTCGCTTGGACACCTGTTACTAGGTGGAATCGGTAGAGCATAACTATGTTGCTGCAGCCACTGTTTTAATCAGACAATGGACCACAAATTGTTTCCTTTCAACAGCCAATTGACAGAAGAGTGCCTGACTGGTTGCGTCAGAGCCTCAGTGGAGGGCTTCCAGGAGACACACATCACTCCATCGTTCTGGACCAGATTCCCAGACAGGATTCAGCTTTGCGAAACAAGCGCTCCCTGACTGTGAGCATCAGCTGCTTTCCCATTTTAAAAATGTGGCATACTGTATCTGAAAGTTCATTGATATTGTACTATAGTTGATCACCTGATCTCTTGAGTCAGTTGGACGCTCTTGGGGACCGAGGGGAGGCCCACAGTGACCACATGATGAGGAGAGAATCCACTAATGCATCGGGACAGACTTCAGTTCTACAGTTCTTATCAAAATTGCGGCGCCATGCCAGTTTGGAGGGAGCTGGGCCCTATTTCAGGCGGTGGAAGTTTGACAGCAGCCACCGGGCTGCCAGTCTGGATGCCAAAGGTTTGTTTGGAAGTTTTTCCCCTAAGGTTGTATCCTGAGAAATTCTTAATAAAAAGCTGTCATGCATCTTTTATGGTGACTGTCTACCAGGATCCCCGAGGAGAAGGCCTTTCCAAAGGCAAAGAGCTGCAAGTGAAACCACTGACCACACTGGGGATGACTCTTCTCTCCGAGACGAACTAACTGGGTCTTTGCCGAGTCAGAAAAGTGGCCTCCAATCGCTGTCTGCTGAGTCCCTCTCTCAACCTTCCATGGGTCCTACCTCAGTCTTCCTCCACAGGTATATCTTGTTACCAAAAACTTGCCATGCCACAAAGTCTTAATTAAATAACAGTTTTCTCCCTGTGTTGAGGCTAAATCTGGAGGGCATGGTGGTAGAGGCAGGGGGTGTCACCAGCAGAAAGGAAGAACTAGATGACTGTTCCATCCAGAGACAAGACAGCGTCTCTGGCAATGCAGCAAGAGTGGAGACAGAGTTAAAACTAGATGCAGTCAAAAGGATAGACACTGGCGAGGTTGTGTCTGAATCTCTAGAGGACGATGATTTGTTTGAGCCACAATCAGAAGCCATTTATCTG
Source organism: Oostethus manadensis (assembly GCA_024372805.1). Lineage (NCBI taxonomy): Eukaryota > Metazoa > Chordata > Actinopteri > Syngnathiformes > Syngnathidae > Oostethus > Oostethus manadensis. Next base: position 8,730,760 of record QODF01000102.1, read on the forward strand.
AAAGACTCACCCAGGAAAACTCCTGAAGGTGCAATGAGACAAAACTGTGAGGTGGACCAAGAAGAAGGAGAAGATGGCGTTTTGGGAACTGAGATCAGATCAAGGACGGATTCGGGTTCCTCTCTTTTGTGCTTGGAGGCACATCCATCCCTCTACAGAGACATCTGGAATTTGAGAGCCTCTCTAGAGCAATACGCCTCCTCGGACCAGAGTAGCACCGACCGGGAGTCCATCCGTAGTGATGCTGAAAGTGTCTCATCACTGGGTTGTCCAACTGCTCGCAATGGACATCTAGACAGCTGCTTGTCTCAAGACCTAGATGATGAACCTGAGCCAGACGGAGAGGTGATGGAGGTAGGTGTCCGAGGGGCATTAGGTGGGGCTAGCGAAATAGGAGGTGGAGTTGACGGAGATGCTGACGTGGGAAACCGCAAGCTTCTTCAGATGGATAGCGGCTACGCTTCCACTGAAACACCATTTAAGACACCTGAGGAAATGCGGATTTTTGGGACTCTTGCAGCTTCTCGTGGGAAGACGGCTTCAGAGAGGAGGTTGTTCTTCACAAGCTCAGGGAGGAAAGATACTGTGTGCGAGAGCACTGAGATCAGGTTGTTACAGGAAGACTTGGAAGAAGACTTAACAGAAAGCACAGAGGGTAGTCTCCAAGAACCATATCCACTCGTCAAATCACTTCAGAAACCAGAATCACATGTAACATCTCAGCTGATCAAGCCAATCTCTCAGCCCTCCAGTCCTCACCGTCCTCTTATCCATCGTCGTGACTACAGCATTGACGAGAAGACGGACGCTCTTTTTAACGAGTTCCTCCGACATGACCCACGGTTCGATCAGCAAGACTCGCCATTTCGGACCAGGCATCGATCGAGAGTGCACCTCCGGAAGCAGTGGCAGAGACACAAGCAATACAGTGACCCCGGCTCAGGGTCAGGGGGGCGGTACTCGCCATCTTTAGAAAGGCAGAGGTTCACTCCGCTTCCGAGAGGTGACAGTGCCAGTTACCCTCTGGATACCAGGTATCACAGCACACTGTCACGCATTGCCAGTGCGGCGGACGAAGAAGCCAGTGAGACTACGGCCTGTGAGGATGCAGCCAAAGAGAGCACAACATCCAGCGATGGAGCCAACATGACCACCACAGGGCCCCTATACCAGGGCAGTGACAGTCCCAAAACCTCTTCCGCAAAAAGCACAAGCAGTCCATCTCCAAGCTGCATGGACCCCAAAGTGGACAACAGAAACAACAACAGCAGCCAGCAGGTGGAGAGCAGCCTGACGGACAAGCTGGCAGCAGCAGTGGAGGAACGCCTCTATGGCGGCCTAAGGAGGGCGGCGCTCAGCCAGGGAAGAAGTGAGCGAGTGGTGGTGGCCGCCTCTCAGACAGCCTCTCCTGATCACAGTCCCAAATAAGCTCACGTCCTGACATCAACTGTTCAAAACATTACATATGTAATCTGATGGCCAGCCTTCGCCAGCATTTCCTCTCTGACCTTAACTTCCACTGTGATGCCATGTGCCCCCTTTTTAGCTCATATTGCACAGATACCTTAGGTCCTTCATCCTTAGAAATATTTTTAAGCATAAAAATTGTGAATTTTCCGCATGCTACTACTACTGTAATGTCCAAACAATGTGTAAGTGAAAACTGTGCAGTTTTAAACCTAAAAACAAACAGCACATTGACAAGAAAAAATTCCATGTTATCCATTTGTATCATGAGCAACCATATCCTCCGCAAGTGTCCTTTGTTTCGATTTGCATGAAGGCAACAGGTGACCATTTCAGCAACCACCAGTGTTTGCGTTCGTCTCTTACTATGGATTGAAACGGAATGAAAATACAGTAGAGTTTTTGTGCACAATAAAGGGAATTCAGGGAAAGTCATCACCAGTGTCGATGCAGATGTTTAGACAGGTTGGAAAGTTCATACAATGTATTTTATCAGAAAATCCTCTCCATTGTGCCATAGAAAAAAAAATCTCCAGCCATCTCTTCATTACCGTAACTGACTGAAACATTAGGTACACTTACACAATCTACTAGTAGATAACATGTCAGTTTGAGAGCTGTATCCAAAATGCCTTTATGTGGATAGACTTATTTAATTGTATGTTTATTATTGCATTTGGAGTGTGTTGTATCATACTGAAAGAGCAGTGTCTAAAAAGAGCATTATCTGTCAAGGCACATTTTAGTATGCGGATCTTATTACAGTTGATTATGCAGGTATACCTAATAAAATGTCTCATTAATGAGGGTATTTGTCCACTGTTTTCAATTACGCCAACCCGCAGTCAATTGTGCTGCTGCTGCCGTAAATACCCTTGACCTAAATATTGGACTAAAAATGCACTATAATAAAAACACTTCTTAAGAGAGAAACCATTTATTGACATATTCCTCAGTCCTTCCAAAGTCGAACACAATTTATTTTATGATGCTGAATGACTTCAAAGTTGTTCCAATTTCTGCCCTGCGATTGACTGGCGACCAGACCAGGGTGTACCCCACCTCCCGCCCAAAGTCAGCTGGGATAGGCTCCAGCATACCCGCAACCCTAATGAGGATAAGCGGTATAGAAAAAATAATTTAACATGAATTATTTGCAGTCATCATTAACATGTATCAATTAAACCTGAAATGTAAACAGCCATACAAGTTGAAAGTGAATCACTATTGGCGTTACAGGGATTGCTAGGATGTATTTTTCTCTTATGTTCGACCTATGGCTTAAACAATCAAAACTTGTACAATAAATCAGATGACAAGATGGTAGACCTCCAAATTCCTGATTGACTTTTGAGAGAGATTCGTCCACAGCAAAATATGGTCTGAGTTCAAATTGTGCTTTTAGTGTGTATAACATTGTAAGGGCCACTGTATCTACTAATCCATACTGAGCAGCTGTAAAAATGTCCTAGTCAAGGATTATTTAACTGTGTGAAAGACGATCTATTATTGGACCATCTGATAACAAGCAGCTTTCCACTTGTCCAATGTGAATAGATGAATTATTCCTGCACACAATTTTTAACATGTAATATGCATGTCAGCAATGGTATGTACAATCAGAACTTTCAGACAGCAGGGCTGAGCTGATGTGTATATGCAGCAGTCTTACATCTATGTACTGCACTCATGCTTAAGTAGCTGCTTGTATAGCAGGATAAGTCATGCAGTAAATGACATCGTTCATTGCCGACACAGGAATAGGACAACCGCAATCTTCCATATAAATGGAGACAATTCATATTACTTTTACCTTTTGATGTAAAGAAATGCAGACATATTTTTCATCCTGTCATATCCTGTGAAGAGAGAAATTCTCTGTTGACCTTGCTGACGTACAAGGTGAAGCACTCTCCCTCCCTCAGAGTCGTGACTCACCTGCTCTCTGATCTTTTCTGAGTGGGGGTGGGTTGGGGGGCTGCAGGGCTTCTGCTGCTGTGCTCAAAATGAGCAGATGACAGCACCGGCAGCTGAGCAACATCAATTCTTGCTGTGACGTGATCGCATTACAAAGACTGTAAAGAAAGGAAGGGGGTAAAGGAAATACAAATGCAATAACATTGCACTGTATTGTATAATAAAATTATACCCAACGCAAACAGAAAAAAATAGACACGAGACCTTTGGGACATTTTTATATAAATAATTAAAAAATATTCATTGGAAAAACAAAACTAAAGGGAAATCAAAAGTCCCCAACAAGGTTGTAGTTGACCTCAAAGACAGTCAGCCTGTCATCTCTTCCAGCTTTGTACAGCATGCAGGTTTTATGTTGGTGGTAGTAGTAGTAGTACTAGGAGAACATCATCTTGTCACAGATTTAAAAATAGAATTAGTAATCACTTTTGCTTTTTCTCTTCCATTACTTGCCCTACCAACATCACACTGTGCCTTAAAACTGCAATATGGTTCTGTAAACCCCCCCCCCAAAAAAGGTTTTCAAAAGCCACTTTTACAGAGAATTTTGCAATATCGTTGTAAAAAAATGACTCCATTGTGAAGGGAGGCGCAACAATGCGGTCACAGAGCGTCTGTTTGGGCAATGTCATTCTATTCCGGCTGTCCCAAATCCATTTGCTCACTTCTGTGGAGATGTTCCCTTCCTCCATTAGTATGTGCAAGAGATGTGATGAGCAAATAATGAATGATGGGTTTGTTAAGTCCAGTGAAACATTTGCCACCCTGCTGACAGGAGGACAACATGAAGATGTGAGACAGCGGGTGGTGAAGAAGCAAGAGCTTTGGAGGAACGGACGAGCGCCTCGATCTCAGAGCAAAGAGAACATGTCACGATGTCCGCCTTCCTTCGCCGTCACTTTAAGAGCACACTTTTACAAGACTATAGGCCAGTGGTCAATAGAGGTATGAGGCTCAGCAGGCTTCTCTCACAAGTGTGCCCGCTGCAGACAAGAGGAGGATGGGGACAGCACAACCTGAAGGAAGAGGACAACACACAGAGTAAGAAGGGATGACACACATGCCACACAACGGATGACACACATTTAATATTGAGAAAAAAAACTTGGTATTAATTTGTTATTTTCATTTGAATTTTAAATGGTCTCTCACTTGTATAGTGTTTTTCCACTTATAAGGCACTCAAGGTGCTTTGACACGGTTCACCTACTGATTATGCAGTAGGTAAATGGGAGACAACTACTCTTGTCGAAGTTGTATGGAGAAAAATCATGCTTCCTTAGTGTGAATGGAGTTATGTTGCCTTTTTTAGACCGCAAACTACTTCAAACAGAATTAACAGCACCTCTGCTGGCCATGTGGTCTACAAAATTTCCCCTGATTGATTTAAAATAGGATTAAATCAGCCCCACATGATCTTGACGAACTTCTGACTGACTAATGACCATGCTATATTTTCTGGTGTATGAATCACTACTTTCTCCTCATGCTTTGAACCTTGTGTCTTATACAGTGATGCAGCTAATTTATGGCTAAAATAACTATAGTTGCCATGCTGATGAGTGCAACTGCAGGAAGTGAAGTGGACGCTTCAAGTTTTGAAGTCTATTGCAGATATTGTGTTTTGATCTGACAAATTGTAAGTAAGTTTGATCAAATGTAGAATTATTATTGCTTCAGCTTGGACTGTGACAAAGGAATTATGAGGCAGTTCTATTCTGATGCTAAAGAAAACAACTTTAGTGGTTTTAGTTCCCAGGTGGAGGATGAAGACAGTGATGAATGACTTTTCTGCTAGGCTAATGTTTAACTAGTCATATTACATGCACGGTTTAAAGCTGTTTGGGAAAAGTAAACAAAAGTTTAAAAATTATTCTGTATCCGTTGTTTATAACAGTTATTAGGTTCCAGAGCTAACCACAGTATGTGAACTTACGCTAAGTGGGATTCAATATTGATAAAAGGAATATTTTTGCAGAAACAGTATAAAAAAACATGTTTATAACTTTTGAAAAATACAGTTTAACATTAGAGCCCTGTAGATATGAAATATAGTCACCTTTGCACTCCTATTACTCTCAGTTTACACCACATTGCGCAGTTTATGGGACAACTGCAAATACATAAGAGATGGCCGTTGCTAGCATAGCAAGCTACAGAGCTAACTAATTAGCCTGTAAAATATACCTATTCTAAACCTAAGCCTGTAAGCGCCAAAGTTTTTAGGGAATAAAATAAATCCAATAAAAGATCTGTATAATTTTTTTCCCTATAATGCAGTTATAGTGTTTGTGTTTTCATGCAAAATTTAGGAGTTTATAGACTTTGAACTCCTGTGTGTGTGCGGTTCGCTCGCCATAACATCGAACGCTGAGCCGTACGTCAAGGTCGCTGCCATACTGGACGTGGCAAGCATTGTAGAAGACGCCTCATTCATGTGCTGCTCAAACCAAATCCCAGGGAATAACATTTCATAGGTAAAACTTAATTACCTTGATTTGGCCAATAAACTGCATGATTTGGCCATCATAACAATGTTTTTCAGGGCATAATTTTTTGACAACAGTGTTCATCCGCGCACAGAATGTAAAAAAAACATGGAAATAGAGTCAGGCAGACATGGTAGTATACGCAGGAGACTCCTCGGCAGAAAATGCACTATGTTGCAGACAGTTGCACAATGTTTACAGCCACGTCGAGAAGCTAATTACTGATGCTGATTTGATAACAGTCGACCATGACAGGAGATATGTGAAGTTACACATATTGGTATCAGTTGATATTGAAATTGGAAATCGAGAGTTGGACAATATTGATATTGTAGCTTGAAAATGGTTCGAGATGAAGGCATACTGTAAATGACAAAAACAACAAATCAACAGTATGACCCAAAGCAAAGCATATCAAAGCTGTCGATTAGCTTTATTTTAAATGTCGGATAAAATCGGCCTCTGCAACGAGATCGGGCCGATCCGGTTGCCACATAACATTCGTAACTCTGGGCCACACTGGAAAATGGTAGGTGCAGTATACGCCTCAAAGCTGGTTGCCCACTCGACTCCTGCCACTCGAAAGAAGAAGAAAACATGTATGTTGTGTATCGTGGTAAAGTTACTTTCCCCTGGATGTTGGCTATTTGGCTAAGTAGCTAAAGCGGTAGTTCCCCCTCACTGTCCCCGGACTGCTGTGTCATGGACCAGGGAGCTCGCACATTGTTGTTTTTGTTCATACTAGGAACTGTCAAATTACTATTGCATCTAAGAGAGTATGTTAAAAAATAAATAAATCAGGGACTGTCAAAAAATTACTATTGCGTTATTACAGACAAATGCCATATATTCCAAATCTCACCACAAATTGCTCTATAGCCATGTCAAATGATTTAGTCCTACCATAAAAGTATTTTGCACACCCATTTTTTCCAATTTATCTTTTATTGGATTATTATTTATTGGTTCAATAAAAGCAGCCACACCACAAGAAATGAGTTTGTTTTTGTTTTATTGTGAAAACAAAGATAATATATACTATAGTAATGTGCGTTTTTTCCAAGTTTGTTTGTCAAACTACTATTTCACGATGAATGGAAAAAGGTGCCAATTGCTAAAAGACTTTCAATATGTTGCCTTAATCACTTTTTAATTATTTGATTTTTTTTTTTAAACCACGGTAGTGAGGAATCAGTGTTTGAACCGCGATGTAGATAGGGACGACTAACATCTTTCTGTGTACTAAATATCCTATTTTATGACACGGACACCTGCAGCTCCATCCATCCATTTTCTTCCGCTTATCCGAGGTCGGGTCGCGGGGGCAGCAACCTAAGCAGGGAAGCCCAGAGGTCCCTCTCCCCGGCCACTTCGTCTAGCTCTTCCCAGCGGATGCCGAGACGTTCCCAGGCCAGCTGAGAGACATAGTCTCTCCAACGTGTCCTGGGTCTTCCCTGAGGTCTCCTACCTGTTGGATGGGCCCTGAACACCTCCCCAGGAAGCCGTTCGGGAGGCATCCTAACCAGATGCCCGAGCCACCTCATCTGACTCCTCTCAATGTGGAGGAGCAGCGGTTCTACTACGAGTCTCTCCCGGATGACAGTGCTTCTCACCCTATCTCTCAGGGAGAGTCCAGCCACCTTGCGGAGAAAACTCATTTCGGCCGCTTGTACCCGCGATCTTCTCCTTTCGGTCACTACCCAAAGCTCATGACCATAGGTGAGGGTAGGAACGTAGATCGACCGGTAAATCATGAGCTTTGCCTTTTGGCTCAGCTCTCTTTTCACCACGACAGATCGGTGCAGAGTCCGCATCACTGCAGACGCCGCACCAATCCGCCTGTCCATCTCGCGTTCCATCCTTCCATCACTTGCGAACAAAACCCCGAGGTACTTAAACTCCTCCACTTGAGGCAGGACCTCATCCCCGACCCGGAGATGGCAGTCCACCCTTTCCCGGGCGAGAATCATGGACTTGGACGTGCTGATTCTCATTCCAGCCGCTTCACACTCAGCTGCGAACCGATCCAGTGAGAGTTGAAGGTCACTGCTCGATGAAGCCAGCAGGACCACATCATCTGCAAAAAGCAGAGATCGAATCCTGCGGCCACCAAACTGGCACCCCTCAACGCCCTCGCTGCGCCTAGAAATTCTGTCCATGAAAGTAGTGAACAGAATCGGTGACAAAGGGCAGCCCTGGCGGAGTCCAACTCTGACTGGAAACGGGTCCGACTTATTGCCGGCAATGCGAACCAAACTCTGACACCGGTCATACAGGGAACGAACCGCCTGGATTAGGTGGTCCGATACCCCATACTCCCGGAGCACTCCCCATAGTATGCCCCGAGGAACACGATCGAATGCCTTCTCCAAGTCCACAAAACACATGTAGACTGGTTGGGCAAACTCCCATGCACCCTCAAGGAACCTGCCGAGAGTATAGAGTTGGTCCACAGTTCCACAACCAGGACGAATACCACACTGCTCCTCCTGAATCCGAGATTTAACTATCCGGCGGATCCTCCTCTCCAGAACCCCTGAATAGACCTTACCAGGAAGGCTGAGGAGTGTGATCCTATGATAGTTAGAACACACCCTCCGGTCCCCCTTCTTGAAAAGTGGGACCACCACCCCGGTCTGCCAGTCCAGGGGCACCGACCCTGACGTCCACGCAATGCTGCAGAGTCGTGTCAACCAAGACACGCCCACAACATCCAGGGCCTTAAAGAACTCCGGGCGGATCTCATCCACCCCCGGGGCCCTGCCACCAAGGAGCTTTTTGACCACCTCTTTGAAGCCATTCGGAAGTCGTTTTCCATGGCCTCTCCGAACTCCTCCCATGTCCGGGTTTTTGCCTCAGCGGCCGCCAGAGCTGCAGACCGCTTGGCCTTCCGGTAGCTGTCAGCTGCCTCCAGAGTCCCATGGGCTAAGACGGCCAGATATGACTCTTTCTTCAGCTTGACAGCATCCCTCACCACTGGTGTTTCACCAACGGGTTCTGGGATTACCGCCACGACAGGCACCGACCACCTTACGGCCACAGCTCCGATTGGCCGCATCGACAATGGAAGCACAAAACATCGCCCACTCTGATTCAAGGTCCGCTGCCTCCCTCGGAACATGGTCAAAGCTCTCCCGCAGGTGGGAGTTGAAACTCCTTCTGACAGGGGACTCTGCCAGGTGTTCCCAGCAGACCCTCACAATGCGTTTGGGTCTGCCAGGTCTGACCGGCATCCTCCCCCACCATCGGAACCAACACACCACCAGGTGGTGATCAGTTGACAGTTCCGCCCCTCTCCTTACCCGAGTGTCCAAAACATGTGGTCTCAAGTCCGACGACACAACCACAAAGTCAATCATCAAACTGCGGCCCAGGGTGTCCTGGTGCCAAATGCACATGTGGACACCCTTATGCTTGAACATGGTGTTCGTTATAGACAATCCGTGACGAGCACAGAAGTCTAATAAGACACCGCTCGGGTTAAGATCAGGGGGGCCGTTCCTCCCAATCACACATGAGCGTTGAAGTCACCCAGCAGAACAACGGAATCCCCCGAGTGAGCACTCTCTAGTACTTCCTCTAAGGACTCCAAAAAGGGCGGGTATTCTAAACTGCCGTTTGGCGCATAAGCGCAAACAACAGTCAGGACCCGTCCCCCCCACCCGAAGGCGTAGGAAAACTACCCTCTCGTTTACCGGGTTAAACTCCAACGGCTTGGAGCCGGGGGACAACTAGAATTGCCACCCCTGCTCGTCGCCTCTCATTGCTGGCAACACCAGAGTGGAATGAAGTCCAGCCCCTCTCAAGAGGACTGGTTCCAGAGCCCTTGCCGTGCGTTGAGGTGAGTCCGACTATATCTAGCCGGAATTTCTCCACCTCACGCACCAGCTCAGGCTCCTTCCCCGCCAGAGAGGTGACATTCCACGTACCGACAACTAGCTTCTGTAGCCGAGGATCGGACCGCCAAGGCCTCTGCCTCCGGCCGCCACCCAGCTCTCTTTGCACCCAACCCCTTTGGCCCCTCCCACGAGTGGTGAGCTCATGGGAGGGGGGACCCACGTTACCTTTTCGGGCTGTGCCCGAGCGGGCCCCATGGGTGCAGGCCCGGCCACCAGACGCTCGCCATCGTGCCCCGCCTCCGGTGACCCGCTTCCGGGCGAGGGAAGACCTGCAGCTCATATGAACAAATCTTTTCCCTCTTTAAGTTTAGTGGGTGTGGCTTATACACCTGTAGCTCTATAGTCCGGAAATTATCGTAATTGATTCTAATCCACATCTCAAGCTTGAATGTGTTTTTCTTCCTTGTGATGGCTGCTAGAAAGCTACAATCTAAACCACAGTGGATGTAGTTGTGATGTTGGGAATGTTATTTTGAAAAATATACTGCTGAGTCATAGCACTGCTCACTGAATGCCATTTATACTCCTTTATCTGCATGATAATCTGTCTCAAATCTGTCTCTATTTGCCAAAGTTGTTTCTTTATCCACTCTTTAAGTAATTGTCTATGGCAGGATGAAATCACTGTGCCCACACTCCCCTTCAAGCTTTTTTCATTCACACTCACCAGGTGGGCTGCTGCCGACAGAGACTGGACAGAAGAAGAAAGGGGCGTCATTGCTGTTTGCAGGCAGAGAGCTTACGAATCTTGCTGACCGTGGAGACCCCTTTACGTGAGGGGTTGGATGAGGACGAAGGCCGACGTTCAGCTTTAGCCCTGCTGTTAAGAGACCCTCCCTCTGTCCCGTTCACACAGACCGGCTTGGCCACAGCTGGGCTGTAGTCTGCTAGGCCCAGTTCGTGGTCTTCTTCTGCCACTTGACCTGAACGTTAAACAGAAATAGATGTGATTGCAATAATAAATAGCCATTTAAAAAAAGTCTACATTAAACAAGTAGTTTTTAAAGAATGAGGTGGGTAAGACGATGTCAGGGGTGGTTGCAAGAGTTTGAGAAGAATAATAAATCCTAAGATAAATTCAATTATGTTCATACGATTAAGACGAAAGAAAATAGGCAGAAAACGCCACAAAATATGCTCCACAAATCTGTTCTATGAAAGTAGGAGATCCCTCAGTCATACCGTAGTGTAAATAACAGCAGTCCATTGTGACTAAGCAGATGCATCACTGTTATTAGTACCGTATTTTTCCGATGATAAGCCGCTATTTTTTTTCGTACATTTTGAACCCTGAGGCTTATGACACGATGCGGCTAAAATATAGATTTTTTATGAAGCCATGTTAGGTCCACATTAAAAAAAAAGTACGATTCCGAGATTAAAAATTGTAAATTAGGAAATTTAAAGTCGTAAATTTATGATATTAAAAATGGTAAATTTCTGAGAAAAAAAACAAGGCAATGCTTTACTTACCAGACAGCAAAACAGAGCAGCCCGGCACAAACAGGTTAGCTTGGGTTAGCATCATCTCACCGTTACCCTCACGTACACTGACCCCTCCATATAAAGCCCCCCATTTCATGGCTGTCTCAGGCAAGGAACAGGAAGAGGATGAATTAAAACTGACTTTTCTGTTATGTTTGAGCCGTTTAACGGCCGTGTTAAGACACTGTTTGGAAACAAGGTATATAAACAAACATTCACAAAATCTGTGTCTTCTTTTCATTCTGCTTATCCCTACTGTGTAAATACCACATCTAATTTCACAACGTACCGGTCTACATTCGTCCGGTGCGGCTATATATATGTAAAAAAAAAAAAACAAAAAAACACATTTTCTAAAAAAAAAAAATAGTACAAAAAATATGGTATATTTTTATTGCTAACAAGTTACCAGTAGGTGCAGTATATTATCCAAACACAAGACCCAGCATTCATGATATGCACTCTCTTAAGGCTGTGCAAATGGGCAATTACTTGAAAGGAGTGTGTTAAAAAAAATAGCAGTGTCTAACTTTGACTTTACAAACTCAAACCTATTTTGTACAAACTTCTTTGTTTGTAGAAATTTGTAATACTGTGAATCAATAAAGCGATATTTACTTGTATGATCAAGGTTTTTTTATAACTGCTTCATATCTGTGTGGCATGGAGTCAACCAACTTGTGGCACCTTTCCGCTGTTATTTCACTCCAATTATTTAACAACATTCCACAATTCATTAACATTTCTTGGTTTTGCTTCATAAACAGCATTTCAGATGTCACACTACAAGTTCATAATGCGATTAAGGTCCGGGAATTGGGCTGGACAACAGAAAACATAAAGGGGGAACCAACGTCTGGGTTTAAAGAAGGAGTCCACAGAGATATAATCTCTCGATTGGACCATCTCCAATCAAGATTATTGTGTACAGCAGTTCATGATAGGTTGAATAGTTTGCACTTTGCCAATCTAGGCTCTAAGCAGCTCCATGCTTGTCATGCTTCCCCACTCCAACTCTGAAGTACCGGAGCGTCTTAAATGCGCATGACTGGCCGCATGATCCCTGGTATGCGATAAATAGGCCCAACACCATAGCAGGAGAAACATGCCCATATCATGACGCTTGCGCCACCATGCTTCACTGTGTACTGCGGCCTTGAATTCAAAGTTTGGGGGTCGTCTCACAAACTGTCTGCGGCCTTTAGACCCAAAAACAACAATCTACTCTTATCAATCAGAGGAAATGTTCCTCCATTTCTCTTTAGGCCAGTTGATGTGTTCTTTGGCAAATTGTAGCCTCTTCTGCAAATGCCTTTTTAAAATGTATTTATAAAAAAAAAATTTGCTCTTCTTTTATTGGTTTTCCCCTCACCAATCAACTATTTAATCCAAGTACGCTGTTCTTCTTAATGATTTTCCTCAGGCTTTAAAAAAAAAAAAGCATGTTCAAAAAGTGCTGGTTTCATCTTTAAGTATGGGCCACCTGATTCACACCTGTTTTTTCACAAAATTGATCACTGATTGAATGCCTATTATTTTTAAATTTTATTTTTAAACACACCCCTTTAAACTAATCGCCCAATTACACAGCTTTACAAGCGTGAATGAATGCTTGTTTTCCGAGGATCTACTGCATCTACTGGTAACTTGTTTGCCACGTAAAAAAATAAAAATATAATAACAGTGATTAATCTGGTTAGTCACATTGGATTGCTATTACTTTGAAATATATTCTGATGGGAAGCTTTGAAACACCTGCATTAAGGCTTTAATAAAACATGCTATTATTATAACTTCTTTTTGCTAGGGCTGTGTGTAGTTGTTTCTGGTCATACATTTATGTAAAAGGTGTTACAGGTATATGCAATAAGCATGCACTGTGTGAACAGCATTGCTTTGCACACGTGGGAGTGAACCCTGGAAAACCATTTACACTTCCATCAACAGAACCATCTCCACTGGACTATTTCAAGAACACTCTGATGCTCCATTTGGACTTAAGTGGGGCAACACACACTTCTAGATGCCTGGCAAGCATGGACTGCTGCATTTACTATTGCAGGCTGTTGCCTAGTAACTGATATAGGTTGTAGAAAAAAAAGAAGGGAGGAAGCTTCCTGCACGCCACTGACAGTGTGGTCATTATGTCTGCAAATATTCTCATATGTCCAGGTTACAGTATTTTCAGGACAGTGAATCAATCGAAACTGGACTGTTCAAGTTGATGTTTTACTTCTCATTTAAGCAGGCTTCATCAGTTCATGTTCATGACAGACAGGACAGCTCAAGTCAGCTGTAAATGTGGTCATTATATTTTTAAACCAAAAGTCCTTCCCATCTCCATCAAAAATATAATGCATAGTGCCACTTTATGAGACACTTTATATAGGCAACAGATATGCGCCCAACTACTGTCTAAGACAAGAGCATCAAATAAAGCTTTGTGCCCACAAACCTGGCATTGTGAAGTCCTGAGTGTATATGATCTCGTCCTCGCCATCATAAAGCTCATCGTCGTCGTCTTCAGTGTACCCATGGAGGTCCTCCAGGTATGGCACTACAGTCATGCTACGCCAAGGGTCCCTGCCTTCGGCACTAGCAGGGATGGGTACGGGGAGCTCTGTCGGAGGGTGTTTCTTACGCACCCAGCTGGCAGAACATGTGAACATTGGTTCATGAGCAAAAAATACTTTTATTTTATGTTTTTCAAAAGAGTGAAAACTGTGGAGACTATTACCAGAATTCTGTAGCTATATTGCATGCCTGATATAGAGCTGTACAAGAGAGAACAAACTAACACAAATAACTCACTTGTGTTGCCTTATGTTTTGTATGGAGAACCTCTTTGCAGGGTCATACTCAAGCATCCCTGTAAACATAAAATGTACATAACTTCAACCAAATGAAAATTGACCTGGTTACCTCAATAGATGACCTTTGCAGAAGGGTGCTTTGATAACAAATTATCCTTAACATACATTAAATAAAGACATCTGGAGTGCAACAGTTTAAAAAAAACACACAATCTCTTGTCTGGTTATGCTACTGTGGGACATACACTGTCTGCATTTAAAGTGGAATACATTCTATCCTTTTCCAGTCATTCATTCAGAGAATAAAATGTAGCCTCTTTTACACAAGAGAAATACATCAGAACAAGCAGGAGACAACCATGTGCTGACACAGCAAAGTAGCATCCCGTTATTCCATCCATTTTATATGCCACTTAACCTCATTAGGGTACATACAGTGAGGGAAAAAACTATTTGAACCCCAGCCGATTTTGTAAGTTTGCCCACTAACAAAGAAATGATCTATAATTTCAATGGTAGGTTTATTTGAACACTGAGAGACAACAATGACAAAAAAAATCCCTATTTAGAGAAACTACAGTGTTTGCAACACAACGTAAACTCTGTATGGCACGCTTTTCTTCATTAGATATCATGCAACTAGGTGTCGGACGTACCCACTCTACAGTGAGGGGAAAAACTATTTGAACCCCAGCTAATTTTGTAAGTTTGCCCACTAACAAAGAAATGATCTATAATTTCAATGGTAGCTTTATTTGAACACTGAGAGACAACAATGACAAAAAAAAACAGTTTCAAAAACAGTTATAAATTAATTTACATTTACATGAAGAAAATAAGTATTTGATCCTTTATCCGTCAGCAAGATCTCTAGCTCCCAGGGTGATCTTATACAGGTAACGAGCTGACATTGGCAGCCCTCTCAGCTCGTTACCTGTATAAAAGAGACTTCTCCATAGAAGCAATCAATCAATCCAGATGCCATACTCTGCACCATGGCCAAGACCAAATAGCTTTCCAAGGATGTCAGGGACAAGATTGTGGACCTACACAAGGCTGGAATGGGCTACAAGACCATCACCATTTGGTGACAACAGTTAGTGCAATTATTCACAAATGGAAGAAACATACATTAACTGCCAATCTCCGGCGGTCTAGAGCTACATGCAAGATCTCACCTCTTGGAGTTTCAATGATAATGAGAATGGTGAGTAATCAGACCAGAACCACTCGGGAGGAACTTGTCAATGATCTCAAGGCAGCTGGGACCATAGTCACCACAAAAACAGTTGGTAACACACTACGCCGTGAAGGACTGAAATCCTACTGTGCCCGCAAGGTCCCCCTGCTCAAGAAAGTCCATCTACAGGCTCGTTTGAAGTTTGTCACTGAACATCTGACTGAGGAAGACTGACTCAGAGGAAGACTGGGTGAACGTGTTGTGGTCAGATGAGACCAAAATTGAGCTCTTTGGCATCAATCAACTTGCTGTGTTTGGAGGAAGAGGAATACTGCCTACAACTCCAAAAACACCATCCCCACTGTCAAATATGGAGGTGGAAACATTATGCTTTGAGGATGTTTTTCTGCCAAGGGGACAGGTCAATTGCACCGCATCAAAGGGAGAATGGATGGGGTCATGTACTGTCAAGTGTTGGGTGAGATGGGTCGTGGTTGGGTATTCCAGCATGACAATGATCCAAAACACACGGCCAAGGCAACAAAAGATTGGCTCAAGAAGCAAATTAAGGTCATGGAGTGGCCTAGTCAAGTCTACTGGGCCCTAATCCCATAGAAAATCTGTGGAGGGAGCTGAAGGTTAGAGTTGCCAAACGTCAGCCACGAAACATTAATGACTTGGAGAGGATCTGCAAAGAGGAGTGGGCCAAAATCCCCTCTGAGATGTGTGCAAACCTTATGGACAACTACAAAAAACGGCTGACCTCTGTGATTGCCAAAAAAGGTTTTGCCACCAAGTACTGAAGGACGTTTTTCAAAGGGATCAAATACTTATTTCCTTCATGGAAATGCAAATTAATTTATAACTCTTTTTGAAATGCATTTTTCTGGATTTTTTTTTGTCATTGTTGTCTTTCACTGTTCAAATAAACCTACCATTGAAATTATAGACTGATCATTTCTTTGTTAGTGGGTAAACTTACAAAATCAGCTGGGGTTCAAATAGTTTTTTCCCCTCACTGAAATTATATGACACAACTACAGCACCAACTTCTGGTATGCCGCATAAAATAGTTGACATTACTTTTAACACAACAGGGCACGTGTGATGTTATTGTTTGTTTGTCAAGATAGCAGTATTTAGCTTACCCTTCTACGTTTGATTTGATTGTCCCATAATGGACGTCCACATTCCAACATCGACTTTACAAGTGTCTGCACTTTTACAACCAGTGTCTATTACTGTATCACATATGGATGTGATAAATAGTTTCAATCAATCTGGGATTTTGTTAAAGCAAATAACTGGCTGTTTAGAATATCAAAACACCTCCCCGTGTTTGACCTGCAAACGGTGACTGATGTGACTGACTTTGCACCTTAAGTTGTCACTGAGCACTGATGATACATTTTTGGCCCTTATGTGGGCATAATGTGGCAATGGCTGAATGTCAGCATGAGGAGGCATCGCTGATATGTTGCGGATACAGACCTATTAATGATGTAATGATCTGCCAGCAGTGCTGATCAGAATTCTGATTTGGGTTTATTTTAGTCAATGTAAATACTATCGCTTAGGTGATGCGTCATCACACACAGACGTCATACAAAATGAGGGTTGGACGCCTGAAGAGTTATGACACCTTTGCAGAGTGCTAGCTGTAATTTCCACAGTGACAGTCATTGATTAACCCAACCACTCAATGTAACACCTCAAATGCCAAATAACTCCATCTGCAGGCATTCATCAGTTGTAGGAGTATTTCCATAAAAGGAAAAACTACAGATGGGGTCAAAGTACCATTCAACATAATGAAATATAAGTATTCAGCATGTCTTGGCATCTTCACAGTCTTTTTTGGTGGGGATATAGCGGTCAGTTAGCTTTGACCCAAAGCCAATACAACATTCAACAAAAGACTCTTGACTTCTTTTGTTTTTTTGGAGAGGGCTTTGATGCATTTCACAAGGGAGAGGAAGATGTAGAGCCTGCCAGTGTGTTTAGTATTCAGATGCTGGCCCAGATCAATAAAAACTACGTCAGCAACTAAGGGGATTTCTACTGCATGGGGGGATGCATTAACATGCAAATTTGTCAAGATTTGTAATGTCAGCGCACCACCTGCTGGATATAATGATGAAATACACTCTGGCAGTATTTTTTTTTTTTCAATTGCAGGGACAGCAAATGCAAGTTGTCAGGAATGTAGGCCTACCATGATAACATATTATCCTGGACAATGATTGTCCTACAAATTTACTCATTTTTTATGCCACTTATCCTCATTAGGGTTACAGGTATCATTGTAGATAATCAATATTATTGTCAACATTATTTTCATATTTTCAGGTTCTCTTTGGGTGTGACCAGGATGGACAGGATTAGGAATGAGCACGTCAGAGGGACAGCACATGTTAGAGGTTTTGGAGATAAAGTCAGAGAGGCCAGACTGAGATGGTTCGGCCATGTCCAGAGGAGAGATAGTGAATATATTGGTAGAAGGATGCTGAGTTTTGAATTGCCAGGCAGGAGGCCTAGAGGAAGACCAAAGAGGAGGTTTATGGATGTAGTGAAAGAGGACATGAAGGTAGTTGGCGCAAGAGAAGAGAATAGAGAAGACAGAATTAGATGGAGGCAATTGATTTGTTGTGGCGACCCCTAAAGGGATAAGCCGAAAGGAAAAGAAGAAGAAGATTGTCAGCATTATTTTCAGACAATTATTTAATTAATGTAATATTAATGTAAGTACACTGGATCGAAAGCAATAAACTTAATTTATCTAGTGCCTAGGTTCCCAAAGTGGGGTTCGCATACACCCAAAGTTTTCCCAGTTGAGATAGAGGGTATGTGAATACAAATAAATAACAATTAGCGCTGAACATTTAATTACGAGGGGACCTGATTGCATCACGGTGTGAGTAGAATGGAGCGGAAAGGAGCCAAATAAGTAAGTTTGATTATTATTTTGTGGATTAAAAGTGTTTAATCGTAAATATTTCATTTATATTTGAGTTCCAATCTGGTGAAAACATGTCCCCCGAAAATGAGGTTTTATTTTTGGTTTGTACGTCTTTTTGTATTGCAGAAACTGCTTTAACATTTTGGTCAACTTTCCACTTGAATTTGGTATTACATTATTATGCAGAGTTGAGTGAACAAAAAAATGAAGCTCAAATTCAACCCATTTAAAAAGGGAGGTATAAAAGATCAGACTGAAATAAAAGATATGTAGGATGATTACTTCATTAACATTATATACACTGTCTGGCCAAAAAAATAAGTCACCACCAAAAAAAAAAAAAAAAGAAAGTCATACACTAATATTTTGTTGGACCGCCTTTAGCTTTGATCACGGCACACATTCGCTGTGGCATTGTTTCGATAAGTTTCTGCTATATCGCAAAATTTATTTCCATCCAGTGTTGCATTAATTTTTCACCAAGATCTTTCATTCCTTACAGCAGAGTCTGACCGCTGCGCAAAGCCTTCTCCAGCACATCCCCAAGATTCTCAATGGGGTTAGATTCTCATTTGTGAAAATGATGTCTCATGCTTCCTGAACCACACTCGATGAATCCTGTCATTGTCATCTTGGAATATGGCTGCGCCATCAGGTAACCTGCTCATCAGTATATTTCAGGGTAGCCAGCTGACCTCATTCTTTTAGCAGTGTTACTTAACCTAGACCTGACCAACTGCACCAACCTTGTACCTATTTTAGGTAAATTCAGGTGGTGACTTTTTATTGGGCAAGGCAGTATATAACTACATCTATTTATTAATTCTCATGTGAAACTTTACCATTTATTGTTTATGTGACCATGCAAAAATACACATGTGTAATCACTATAGAATGAACCAATTTATTATTTTCAATATTTCAAGTTAATTAAGATTCACAAAGTTTTTTTTTTTTTTTTCAAGTGTGCAGGAGTAGGGGGTACATGGATTTAGGTCAAATGTCTGAAGGGGTACGCGACTGTAAAAATGTTCAGTTTTTTGTCTGTATTTATTTTGCCAACCAAATGCCTCAGTAATTCTTGCCTCGTTGGGCATTTTTTCCCAGTTGGGAAAATTGGGAAACCGCTCAGATCTGCCACTGTATTCCAGAGATGATGCAATATATGATGTGCTGTTGCTGTAAGTGCCTTGTTAAAACAGACACACATCAAAGTGTTCAAATCATTGTCTAGCCACATTTTCTTTGTTTTTTTGTTTTCTTTCTCTGTTGAAGCCTTGTCACATTCCCTCGCCTCGTCAATCTTCCCGCGCCTTCAAACATCCCATCCAGTGCGTGGGTGACGCAAGCGCGTTGGTGACTTAAGAGATTCCTCGAAGCAGAAAAAACTCCATTCATTTTTGTAATTAAAAGGTACTCCAATTATTCAAAGAGTCATTGCACCTCTACATTGAACCTTGTAACTTGGGAGCAGAAAATGTGGTGCAGGTACATATCAGGGTTGCATTGGCAAATTCACTTTTTGCCTGCACTCTTCCCAGTTCTAGTTTGTTCTCTTTACACACACGGCTTTGAAGAAATTATGTTACGTACCATACTGACCCAAATATAAGATGTCAAACATTCATTCATTCATTCATTTTCTATGCCGCTTATCCTCATTAGGGTTGCAGGTATGCTGGAGCCTATCCCTGCTGACTTTGGGCAGGAGGCGGGGTACACCCTGGACTGGTCGCCAGTCAATCGCAGGGCACATATAGACAAAGACATACAAACATTCACACTCACATTCATACCTATGGACAATTTAGAGTCACCAATTAACCTAACATGCATGTTTTTGGAATGTGGAAGGAAACCGGAGTACCCAGAGAAAAACCCACGCACGCACGGGGAGAACATGCAAACTCCACACAGAGATACCCAAAGGAGATTCGAACCCTGAACCTCCTGACTGTGAGGCCAATGTGCTACCCACTCGACCACCGTGCGGCCAAGATGTCAAACAAGTCTGGAAAAAAATGGATCGCCTTATATTTGCGGTCTGGAGATTTATAATTGCAAAACGGCAGGTGATGTTTCCCCAAGCGAGTTAGTATTTTATTTTTCCTGTCAATCACACACATTAGTGACTTCATCAAACAACTGTCACGCAATAGAAATGTGATATCCTTTTTTTGGTTTGAAGAATTTGTCTTATATTTAAGATTGTCTTATATTTGGATGAATAAGGTATTTGGCATTTACAGAGTCAAGGTCTCACTCACCTCGCAGCAGGTCTGAAAGGAGAGGGCCGCACTCTTCAGGAATAATAAATTCCCCTTTTCCAATGTTCTCAAATAGCTTATATATATTGTCCCCCTCGAACGGATAAAGACTTGTAGTAATGTTGTATCTACATGGAGGAAAACAGCAAGGGAATCACTGCTATATCTTTAAATATCAAGTCACTATTCCTCTTTGTTCTAAATAAAATATTTCTATGGAAAGTTGTAGAAAGTTTTCTCAAAAAAGTATAGTACAATATAAAGTATGTTGCGTAGAATTTTACAACAGAATAATAAATCCCACAACCACTCACAGTGTTACTCCAGCAGACCAAATGTCCACTTTAAACCCTGAAAAGGTGTCGAGGCCGTTAGCAATCTCAGGTGGCTGAAAGGCCGGAGAGCCCTGGCTGGTGCGACACGTGTCGTCCTCTGCAAATGGGTGCAGTGCCTGGACACAAAAGTCAGCATACAAGTCCATCTCTATCCATTTAAGATCACATGGATGGTGAGGAGCATATTGCTTTTGTTTGAGCTCACCTCTGCTACTCCCAGGTCAGAGATTTTAAGTGCCCCGTCTGTGGTCAATAGCAGATTGCCTGGTTTAATGTCTTTGTGAACTATTCCCTGGCTGTGCAAATATTCAAGGCCATCTAATAGTTGGCAAAAGTACCTGCAGAAAACAAACACACAATGCAAAATGTGGTCACATTACACTTCAGCACTTAAAAACTGTGACAGATTCACATAATGTATGGGTAGTTATTCTGAAAAGTACAGGCCCAGCAGTCTAGGATCTAAATTTAGGCCTGGGGCTATTGTTGCGGACAGGATAAGTCCAATAATAGAAGTGAGATAGAGAAAGAAGGGGGTGAGAAGCAGGAGGGAAAACAACAAGCACAAAGACGTACCCATGAGCTTGAAATATAGGAAACCTTTTCTCTAGGACGCTATCCAGCATTTGCTGCATCCCACACACACAATACTCCATCACCATATACGTATGGCATGAGTCAAGGGCATTTGAAAGAAAGACAATAAAAAATACAAGAAAAACCTACACAATCTAAACAAAAACATCAACCTTTGCAAAAAATGAATTAATCAAGGGGACGTGGATCACATGGTTACGTGACAGTAATAAGGATATATTTTCTGCTTCTCTTCGTTGTAAAGAACATCTACCAACTGAATCACATTCTTGTGCTGGAGTCTTCTTAGCAGCTGAATCTCCCTGAAAATAAGACACAAACAAAATGGAAATGATAACTCAAAGGTACAAAAACACAGGCTGGTATTATATGGCAACAGCATTATTAGAGTACCAAGGAAAATATAAATTATTTAACCCACTAAGGGTTAAAGGTTGCATTTAAGGACTGCAAGATGAAGAGCTTTTCCCTTAACATCTGCATTTTAATTGTATTAGAATCTTTCCAGTTCTAAAGGCACCTGTGTGCGTAGTTACATTCAGGTCCATAAATAGAGGGGTCAATGCAATTTTTATAATTTTGACTGTAAACACCACTGCATAGAATGGATTTCAGATTGAACGAACAAAGTGTGCTTTAACTGTAGACTTCCAGTTTTATTATATGGAAATTGGATGAAAAAGTGTAGAAATTGCAAGTTTGTATGTGTGCCTCCCACTTTTTAAAAGGTACCAAACTAATGGGACAACTGTCTGCTCAGCTGCTTCATGGCCAGGTGTTTTATTCCCTTGTTACTCCATATACAAGGAGCAGACAAAAGCTCCACAGTTCAAGTATGCTATTTGCATTAGTAATATTTTCCCATCTCTCAACATGACCAATATGATCTGTCACTACTCTTGAAAATCAAGACAAACCCATCAGAAAGATAGCAAAAATATTAGGTGTGGCCAAAAAACTGATTGCAACATTCTCAAAAAGAACAAACGCACAGGTGAGCTCAGCAACACCAAAAGACCTGCAAAGAAAACCCCTTACAACTGATCAAGATCAGGCTCCAGGAGGTAGGTGTATGTGTGTCAAAGTCAACAATCAAGAGATGATTCACCAGAGTGAATACAGAGGGTTCACCACAAGATGTATTGGTGAGCCTCAGAAACACAAAGGCCACATTTCGCCAAACATCAAAAAAAAAAAAAAAAAATTCAATACTGTGAAAGCAAAGAGTTTTTTTAAAAAGGAAAAAAAGTAGACAGTTATGCAATGTCCAAGTTAATCATCTGACCTGAATCTGACTGAGCTTGTATTTCACTTGCTGAAGACAAACCTGAAGCAGCTGGTGATGTCTATGCATTCCAGATTTCAGTTTGTTAAGGACTGCAAAGGATTTGCAACCAATACTAAAAAGTGAAAGCCAATACTAAAAAGTGAAAGTTTAATTTAAGATTGTTAATTTGTCCAATTTACTGTTGATCCATTAAATATGGCAGACACATATACAAACTGTACAAATATTCATCTGATTTGGATTAAATACCCCCAAATTAGAGCTGAAAGGCTGCGGTAAAGCTAATCTTGTTCATTTAATTTCAAATCCATCGTGATGGTGTTTAGAGCCAAAACGGTGAGAATTGTGTTGCTGTCCCAATTTTTATGAACCTGACTATCCTTCCAAACAGGGGCGTGGCATGACTGAAAGTGTTGCCATGGAAACAAGACCAGCATTGCCTAATCAACGGCTCAAGAATATTTCCATAGTGATGCTGTACAGACAATAAAGTGTGAAGACAACAGTGGCGGGAGGGCATGACAAAATCCTCACAAAAGACAGGTCTCAACAGGTCTGTCTTAAGGCCTCGACCATATTAAGTGCGTGGGAAAAAAAATACTAAAAACACGCCATCTTGAAGAATATCTTCCTGCTGTGTGAACTCGCGCAACTGTTCCCTGATGCTTCCTCTATAATTAGCACAAGCTGCAGTAATATTTAATGATGTATGGTGTGATTAAATGGTGACACTGTGCAGGAAATTAGGAAGCCAGAATTGTTGAATAAGTGAGAAAAAAGGAGAGAGTTGTATATGGTAGATAACTTGTGTTATCATCATCACCTGTGTCAGAAATAAGTGATACAGGTGCTATGACTTTACTCTCAAAAATCATGGTGGGCGTATTTTATCACCATCAAGTTATTAGATAAACAGTGAGCAGCAATCCTTCACTTTTCAAGTTACACATCATTCCTTTTTAAAACCTGAACTCTTGACAGTAAATAGTTCCCTTTGAGTGCAGCAGCTGCCCGGCCTGGCTGTCATTGTGGTTGAAGCCGTGAAAACAACCCAATTGTAATCGCAGTCGTACCATGTCAGACTCACGTCCATGGACCCGAGCACTCATAATACATACAACACTAACCACTATTTAGGACTCAGCTATGTGGGAGGTCGTACAATTCGGAATGTGTGGAAAAAACATGCCTCTAAAGTCTGAGAGTGTAAAATTTGAAATGCATGTAAGGTCTCGACAAATGTTCCACCAGATGAGCTAAGAAAGCATCAAAGCATTAATTTGATATTTCTTCTGCTTTTTGGTAACATGTATTCTAAAACATGGACCACTATCTTGGATGATCAGAGGATAAACTCTGAGTATGTCCTGCTTGTTCTTTGGCTTTTTGCAACCTTATTGATATTCCAAACTGTTGCAACTGTTGGTATTAAGATGGGGCATCCGAAGTTAAGCAGGATGTCCTTTTTCCACAGTTCCACGTTTTTATATTTTATAGTGGTTAACTTATTATATCACTTTTGTGACAATGAAGAATTTGAATAAATGAGGCACATTTGCACTACTCTTTTGTTGTTCAGGTTAAGATTGAGTGTTTTTATGTGTTACTATCAACACAAGTTTGACCCTGGAAAAGATTATTTCTATTCCCATTTTTTTTCCCAATGGAAAATCAAATTGTAAGCCGTGTTCTGTACATAGCATTGTGATCTGTGAAATATTTGTCATAAACATAATAGATGTGATCAATAAATAGTTAGGGTGCCACTTACTTTTTCACATTGGCTTCTCCATTGGGAATCCTCCTAAGCTTCTTCTTTTTCAGTATCTTGACAGCACGGCGACAGAGGGTTTCAGAGTCCAGCATCTCTTTCACTTTCCCATATGATCCCTCCCCAAGCAGATCGCCCATCAAGTACTTTCCTATCAACTTTGCCCTCTTCCTCCGTGGCTGATAAATCACCTCGGTGGAGTCGATGCGATGAATGAAAGTGTCCATCTCCATCAGTTCATTTTCATTCAGGTAGTTAAGGTGATGTATCTCCCCGGTACTCATGACTGAGCCACGGATTAAACCTCCCTGTAAAAACTAGCCTGAGGTTGAAGCGTAATCCACCGTTCTTGGCCCGAAAATGAGTCCACAGGATGTAATGGATAAATTCTATAATACTGAAAATGTGAGCAGGGCAAATCAGGCTGGAGTGGGAGTGTGTCTGGGCTTGTAAACATTAAGGTTCTTGTTAATCAAAAGCTGCACACAGAGGTAAAAATGTGTACACTGAAAAAAAAAATCTCTCTTCACTTTGATATTATTTTAACACCATTTAAGTAGAGGCAAGCTGTCCTGGTCCAAGGCCACGCAGCACAACATTAATGTCAAGGAACCATGCTGCATGACATAGTCTGCCTGGGGACACATAAGTGTGTATGTCTGGACAGGTTCCAAACACACTTCCACTGCCAGTTCCCCGCAGCACAGTTAGCCAGGCTTCTTGAGGGAAACGGAGCCTTCCAAAAAAAGTTCTCCTGGCTTCAAGTGTCCTCCATGCCACTGTGGTTCCAGCTGCCTGGAAGGAGGGGTCATTTAAACATTAATGAAAACACCCACGTGGTGCCACACTATGTTATCATAACATCAGTGCCTCTGTTAAGGGGCGTCCTTAAAAAAAACAGTTAACACAAAATAATAATGGTGTGGTTTGTTTTTAACCTGCTCATCAACAAATGTTTACACTGGCACAATTTTAAAAGTCTAAAAAGAAGTTGGAAGAAGCACAGTTGCTTCTTATATGACCAGTTCTTCATGTCCTAGCAACTCTTGATCATCTGTTCCTCTCCCGTGTTTAAATTTGACCTGTTACCATTTTCTAAAAAGGGACAGAAAAGAACAAAGACCACTAGATATCCTATAGCGTAATCAAAGAAAATTGAAAATAAAAGAAAGTGTTAAGAAATAAACAGAAAAAAAATTAAAGTATATAAAACATAAAATAAATTGACAAAAAGATAAAAGGCTACAAATTAATAAATACATGAAACAAACGGACAAATATTGTATAATGTATTAGTAATACACGCGGGATATATATGAATCTAAAAAAGCATGTACGATGCATTGACACTACTCAACTACTATCTGGCTAACATAGCACATCTTACTTAAATTAACTAGCTTGCCATGCGCCACACCTCCGCCCCTTTCAGTACGTAAAGCTAAAAA
The DNA here is from genome assembly GCA_024372805.1 of Oostethus manadensis. Taxonomy (NCBI): domain Eukaryota; kingdom Metazoa; phylum Chordata; class Actinopteri; order Syngnathiformes; family Syngnathidae; genus Oostethus; species Oostethus manadensis. Next base: position 8,756,735 of record QODF01000102.1, read on the forward strand.
ACTAAAAACGACTAAAAGGAAAATATATTCATGTTTCCCGAAATCGCAACTATGAATTGGCGATGTCTGAAACGTCGTCACACACTCTGAAGCTAGTTGTGACACCTAGCTAGCAATTAAGTGACATTACAAACCACGCTTCTTGACCGGTGAAATGGCGGAAAAGAGTCCTAATTAGAAGCGTAAATTGTTGACATTTACTCAAAATAAGCTATAGAAGCAGAACAAAACCCTCACATCCACCGCAGCAACCAGAGAATGGATCCAGATAAATCCAGCTAACGCGAGCTAACCGGAGTTGCATTCAGGTCTCACTATAAAACGGCTAGCTAGCTAGCGCATCGCAAACTCCTCTAGCGTGAAAACTCACCTTAACCCGGGTAAACCTTTGCTCCCTCACGGGTTTCACTTGCTTCTCATGCGCTCGTCTTCAATGCCACGAAAGTCGAAGTGGAGCCGAGCTGCATATCAATTATAATGTTCGGACTCTTCGCATATTACTGCTGCCACTCAGGTTGTCGCCATCTTGCTTGCTTACACCCCCCACCCCCTTACTGGCAGTCCACACATTACTGCGTCAAATCAAAGTTCGGCCGCAAAGTGCAAGACCGACCGACACATCATTTTGAAAAATTAATTACGCATGTAATCGCTTCAACAGTTTCCACTTTTTGGATTCTGGTGTGATAACCAGGTGACGTGCATTCATTTACGCTTCATGTGTATCATTTGTAAAATTAGCTTATTTACTACCTTACTATTTTAAATCAATAATATACAAATTGTTGGTAGTTATTACAAAAATAAATGTTTCTCCCAAACCAATTTGGATTAAATGCCCAAATGAATATCACTTCACGTTGCCTTTGCTGGCCTTGCAGTAAGTAGCCTCTTATTGATGCCTTGTCCAATTCTAGAGTGACTTTGGCATGGCTGCGATTTCAAGAGTTATAATTATCCAGCCCCCGCTGGAGGAATGGCAAAGTGAAGGTCTGATTTCACTTATCTGTCACCTTCCTTCACCACCAGCTCCTTGAAACCAGAGCGTCTCTTTCTTACTAACCCATTAATTAATATTGTTTATAATAGTTAACATAAACACAGGAGTGACTAAACCAAACAAGCGTACTCTTGTTCCCCACTTGACAAGACAAGTTAGAATAGCTTTTGTTCCTGATAACTCTGGATTGCAGTAAAAGCCAATATTGGAAAATGTAATTTAACGCATTAAAAAATGGCTGTAGAAAGTGAAAAGTATGGCTTTGAAACTTCACTGAGCACTGAAATTATGTGGGTCACAAGGTGATGTACAACAGGTCTTTATTCAGGCGGTATTTAAATCCAAATGTAACACAGGCGATTTTGTGATTGTGTTAATGAAATACTTGATATTTTCAAAACCATACTGACAGGTGAATCTAGCAGGTATTTGTTCTTATAGTTCTGCTTTCTCTATCTCTCTCTCTCAAACACACACACACACACACTTAAATTGTCAACATTGCTAATGTGCAACCAAGTAAACATTTCCTTCTGTGTCAGTAATACGGCCGTCGTGGATTATTCTGTGAAAAAAAAAACTTGATTAAATAATCATTAATGGAATCAAAAACAAAACAAAAAACAGGGGGTTACCAAAGGGTTGGGCCTAAAGCGGTAAGCAAGCATCATTCTCTTCCTGAAGGCGTCATACTCGTCATCACTTTTTGTCAGGTCGGCCGGGCGGTCAACTCCGAGCCCTGCACCATTCATGGCTGTAGTTCCCCTATGGATGTGTCACAGATCCACTCAGTCAGTTTTAAAGAGCCAGCAGTATAGTATATAACTACAAGTGGTCCTCAGCTTACATACTAGTTCTGTTTATAGACTGTGATGTAAGTAGAATTTTGGTGTAAGTCAGATCCTGAACCTAAATTACCTCCCAAGTCACTCAGACTGCACAGAACACATGAAGGACATAAAATACAGTAATAAAACACTAGAGACATGAATTAAATAATTCAAATTAAAAGCCAGAGCAATAGCAATAACAATGTCTGTAAACGTGACAAAAGTCTGGAATGTGTGTGTGTGTGTGTGTGTGTGTGTGTGTGTGTGTGAGTGCAGGAGGACGGCTGCGTGCAGAGAGGAATAAGGGCGCAACGATTCCTCGAAGAATTCGAGTACCTTACAAAAAATATTTGAGGATTTTTTTCTGCTTCTGGGAATCGCTTATGTCACCAACACGCTTATGGTGACCACAGACAAAGGTAGCGGATGTTTGAAGGTACAGAAAAATTCATAAGGGCTAGAGATGGAAAACAATATGTGAAAAACACAGAAAATGTAGCTCAAAACAGAAGTTTGATCACCGTGATGTGTATGTTAAAACGCAGCAATTATATACGTACCACAGAAGCACATCTTATATATGTTGCATCATCCTTCTGAATGGAGTGGAAGATTCAAGACAATTTTAAGGTCATAAGTCACAAAATTGCGACAAGCAACATTGCTGAATTTAACAAGCCATAAATACAAATACGATGCCTCATGTAGGTATTATTTTACACCAGGAGATCTATAACTTCAATCTGAAAAACATTTCTGGGTGTGTTTCCTTGCAAAGTTTAGGAGTTTAATGAGTTTGAACCACCGTGTGCTGTCAGCAGCGAGTACGCTTGCCACGATAGTGCACAAACAGCACATTTTGGAGCCGATGTTTTGCTTCGGCATGTTTGAGGTGGCAGAGGACATCCCAGCGGAAAATGTTACTACTCAATAGGGCTGTACAAAATTCAGAATTGAATTGAGAATAACCTCCAAAATACAGTTCAATTCTTTAATTTAAATTGTGGTTGCAAACAGGAAGCAAAATTGCAATGGAATGGAATGGAAATTCGCATGGCAGGCAGAACTAAATTCCATGAAATTTAACAGAAGTTTATGCTACATAATTAAGGTGTACGTAACAATGAAGCTGAATCCCAAGATAACATTAACGACCTACTCAGATAAAACAGATCATTAATATCGTGCAAACTTTCAAACTGTTGGTTAGCATGATAGAACAGCACTTAATTTCCCAGAATACCTTGCTTTATCCAAGTCTTGTAAAATGGCTGTCCAACACATGGACATTTTGTTTGGAGTACAGTAGTGAAATACATAGAATACAATTATAAATAATTGAAGGACAGTGCTGGTTTATACTTTTGTTGTAATAACAGCAATATGCAAAATGATAATACAGGTAAAATCACATTTGTCCTCATTCATTTTGGTGAACCAATTCCTATTAGGCTATTACTTCATGTTAGTATCTGTATTTCCATTTGGAAGAAAAATCTATGTTAAAAGTATGTAATTCTCACTGATGAGAATGAATTTGTCTGAATAACTCTGAATTCAATAACACTTTCTGTAATTTAAACTCAATTCAACATCCTGTGGGGTGGAGTCCGTTTAAATTCAAATTCCTCCATTGAATTCTGAAATTTGCACAGGTTTGCTGCTTAAAGCTTGCTATTCTTCAGCTGAGAGACAAATGTGAGATTCTCATCTCAGCCTCGTTTTAGTTTGTTTTGTCTAAAATGTTTCTCCTAAAATGCACTAGGTGAAATACAGTAGGCGTCATAACAGCGTCAATGGTGAGGGAGGGTAGCGGGAATATACAAAACCACAGAAATAGCGGCAGTTGCAGCAGACGTTTTATGATGTGGACATGTGATAGTTATGTATGTACAATTCTGTTTTTTTCTCTAAATTTAGTGTGTGTGACCTAAACACCGGAACATCTTGTATGCCAGAAATTACGGTAAAGTACTTACTCCAACGAGTCCTGTTTACAGACCAAAATTATTCTGTTTAATTAATTTAAGGGAGTGTGTGCGTCATCCCAAAAGCCCCAAACATGGAACGCCGCAAACTGAGGACCGCCTATATATGATGTACAAAATCTGAGGTAATTGTAACAGTTTACGGTAATGCATGCAAAGATCCGTTATTTTATTGATCATCCATTTTTAAATCCAAAGAAAACTACATTTAGGAAAGTGGATGTTTGTATTTTTCACTAAATATATTTAAAAAAATCGGTAGAATTTGCACAAAAAACATGGCCCTAAACTACTACAATTTATCCCATGTGGCATAAAACCTGCTCAACAAACCAACCAGTTTCCATCTTAATGTCAGCTCAATCTATTAGGGAAAAAATACATAATTTATTCAAATTTGTAGAAAGAGAGACAATTCTTGACCCATGCTGAGATTTCAAGTACCATAACATTTCAATGTATGCAGACGGTAATTGGGAAACAATTTAATAGAGGAATACGCACTTGTTGACAGGAGCCTTAATGCCCTGTCCCTCACTTCCAAGGCCTTCTCCTTCCTTCCAGCCCATCTTCATCAGCATACGAAAACCAAGATTTTCCACAGTCAACTTAAACTCTTTGTATTCCGAGTAATCCGGGTCCCGCCCTTCCTGCAAGGGGATAGTACATTCATGTAGTACAGTTCTTCTGGGAGGATTCTTATCTGTCCCAAGTGTTACACAGCTATGTTGTTCAATCAATTTAATAATAAAATGGTGAAAGAAACAAGTAGCTAAAACCTGGAAAAAGCAAAGCCAAGTCCTGACCTTGAGTGCCTTAAACGTTTCCATAAACTTCTCCAGTTCCTCAGGAGGCAGAAAGTCTCCGATGAAGTGTTTTCCTTTCCCCATATCAGTCAAAGACTCTGCCCATTCTGAGAAAATCAGATAAAAAAAGAATTGGCTTGTAATGAGATTTCATAAGGTAATATTAATTATAATAGTATAGATGCTCATCAGCTCAGTCGTACCCCGTGTCTTTTCCATTTCCATTTTCCGGAGACGATGCTCCCAGGTGCCAGCCTGCTGGTCCACCTCTTCATCGCTGTCGTACTCGTGCTGGTGGTCTCTGATGGCCTTTTCCCACATTACCTGCATCTCGGCCATTGCACGCTTGTGCTTCATGATCATGTCATACATCTCTTGCATCTACAAGTGTGGAAAAAGTACAGCTCTTGTTTCAAACTCACACAGACAGACATTGGTTCCTTTGGTCTACCTATGGCGCATTTTTTCGAAAATGGACAGTACCATTTTTAGTGTGAAGCTACAGTAGTGTAAAACTTTTTACCTCCTTCCTGATTTCTTATGTTTTTTGCACATGTTACACTTACATTTTTGGATCATCAAACAAATTGAAATATTAGTCAATGACAACAAAAACTGCAGTTTTCAAATGAAACTTTTTATTAAAGGGGAAAAAAATTCAAAAATCCAAACCTACACGGCCCTGTGTGAAGAAGTGATTGCTCCCTAAACCTGCTTGGGCCACCCTTAGCAGCTGCAACAACTCCAATCAAGCGTTTGTGACAACTAGCGAGGAGTCTTTTAAAGCGCTGTGGAGGAATTTTGGCTCACTCATCTTTGTAGAATTGTTGTAATTCAGCCATATTGGAAGGTTTTCCAGCAAAAAATGCCTTTTAAGGTCATGCTACAGCATCTCAATAGGATTCAGATCAGGGCTTTGACTAGAGCACTCCAAAGTCTGATTTTTTTTCCAGCCATTCAGAGGTGGACTTGCTGGTGTTTTAACTAATTTCAGCTTAAGGACACGAACAGCTGGTCGGACATTCTCCTTCAGGATTTTATTGGTAGAGAGCAGTATTCATGGTTCCATTTATCACAAATCTTCCAGGTCCTGAAGCAGCAAAGCAGCCCCAGACCATCAAACTACCACCATCATATTTTACTGTTCGTATGTTCTTTTTCTGAAATGCTGTGTGTGTTACTTTTACGCCAGATGTAATGGCACACACCTTCTAAAAAGTTAAACTTTTGTCTCGTCAGACCACAGTGTCACAGCGTCAAAGGTCTTAGGGATCATTGAGTTGTTGGCAAAACTGAGGCAAGCCTTAATGTTTTTTCTTCAGCAGTGGTTTTTGTCTGGGAACTCTACCATGCAGGCCATTTATGCCCAGTATCTTACTTAGAGTGGATTCAACACTTACCTTAACTGAGTCAACTGAGGGCTACAGTTATTTGGATGATGTTGTGGGTCTTTTGTGACCTCTTGGATGAGTTGTCGCTGCACTTTTGGGGTAATTTTGGTTGGCTGGTTTCATCACTGTTCCATGTTTTCACCATTTGTAGATATTGGCTCTCACTGTGGTTTGCTCAAGTCCCGAAGCTTTTTCCAGACTGATAGATCTAAATTAATCTCAGTTATGTTTGGGGGGCAATCACTTTTTCCCACAGGGCCATGTAGGCTTAGAATTTTTTCTCCTTTAATAGAAGTTTCATTTTAAAACTGCCTTTTGTGTTCAGTTGTGTTGTCAATGACTAATATTTACATTTGTTCAATGATCTTAAACAAACATGCCAAAAAATAAAAACATTTGGAAGGTGGAAAACACTATTTCACACTAGTGTATATCTTTTTCGCCCTATTGAGTACCAAAATCTACGTACCTCTTGCTGCTCTTTTAGTTGTTTCTTCTGCTCTTCGGATAGTTCTGTGACGCCAACAAGACCCAGAGGTTTCCCCTTTTTATAACCAAGACCTTGCAAATCTTGAGCTAAAACATGAACCAACATAACATTAGGGAATATTAAAAATTCTTCTTATGGAAATGACAACACTTATGAAAATATGATTATAGAGCGATGATATACAGTATCTCACAAAAATGAGTACAGGTATACCCCTCACATTTCAGCAAGCCTTTTGGTATGTTTTCAAGGAACGATATGATAGCAATGAAACACAGATACACTACCTCAGAAAGGTACTTTTCATCCTGGAGTTTTTTGGGGCTATGTGGCTCAGATTACCAAGAGAGGTCATTATCTGCTTCACAATGTCACAGTACAAGTGGAATTCATGTTGCCCCTAATGAAGCAGCCTTGATGCTACCTTGTTTATCACGGTTAATTGGTTCGAGACCAGACAGCAATAGGTGAATTTCGATGAAGTAGGATTCAGTATTGATTATGGGTGTCACAAGACCTCCCGAGACCAAAATGTGATAAGATTTCTCTAAGTACTAAGTATCTTGTGGGAATAAGGTCTGAGACAATAATAAATAATCAAACAATACATGCAAAATAACTTGATCATTTTGCCAACCTCAATACATTGCTGTGTGCAACAGGCCGAAAGAGGATTCACTCTGTATTGCATTCAGCACATTGGCACGTTTGATCCACAGAAGAGCAGCATGAATGCAGTGAAGAATGCAGAATGCCCTTTTGTCATACAGTCTCTCTGTCTCAGTAGTTGGAGGTGGGGCCGCTAGCAGACACGCATTAGAAATTACGCTTTTCATATAACATAATATAATATTGTAGCCGCAACGGGGCACAAGCCAGTGTCTTATTGTGCCGGTCCCAAGCCCGGATAAATACAGTGGGTTGTGTCAGGAAGGGCATCCGACGTAAAAATTTGCCAAACCAGAACATGTGAATCAGACAAAAAACTTCCATACCGGATCGGACGTGGCCCGGGTTAACAACGCCCGCCACCGGTGCTGTTCACTGACAGGGTGCCGGTGGAAACTGGATTACTGTTGGCCGAAGAAGGAGAGGAGAAAGGTGTGTCCGTAGGAAGAGAGAGAAGAGGAATGCTAAGAGTCTAGAACTAAGAGTTGGGATTTTGAATGTTGGAACTATGACAGGAAAAGGTAGAGAATTAGTTGACATGATGCAGAGAAGGAAGGTAGACATATTGTGTGTCCAGGAGACCAGGTGGAAGGGTAGCAAGGCTAGAAGCTTAGGAGCAGGGTTTAAGCTGTTCTATCATGTTGTAGATAGGAAGAGAAATGGAGTAGGGGTGATTTTGAAGGAGGAGTTTGCTAGCAATGTCCTGGAGTTAAAAAGAGTGTCAGATAGAGTGATGAGCCTGAAGCTAGAAATCGAAGGTGTGATGTTCAATGTGGTTAGTGGGTATGCTCCACAGGTAGGATGTAAGATGGAGGAGAAAGAGAAATTCTGGTCAGACCTGGATGAAGTGATGCAGAACATCCCTAGAAGTGAGAGAGTTGTCATTGGTGCGGACTTCAATGGGCATGTTGGTGCAGGAAACAGAGATGATGAGGAGGTGATGGGCAAGTTTGGTATCCAGGAGAGGAACGCTGAAGGACAGATGGTGGTCGACTTTGCAAAAAGGATGGAAATGGCTGTAGTGAATACTTTCTTCCAGAAGAGACAGGAACATAGGGTGACCTACAAGAGTGGAGGTAGGAGCACACAGGTAGACTACATCTTGTGTAGAAGGTGTAACCTGAAGGAGGTCAGTGACTGCAAAGCAGTGGTAGGTGAGAGTGTAGCCAGACAGCATAGGATGGTGGTGTGTAGGTTGACTCTAGTGGTGAGAAGGATGAAGAGGGTAAAGGCAGAGCAGAGGACAAAATGGTGGAAGCTGAAAAAGGAGGAGTGTTGCGTGACATTTAGGAAGGAGTTGAAAAAGGCTATGGGTGGCCAGGAAGTCCTTCCAGATGACTGGACAACTACAGCTACTGTGATCAGGGAGACAGGTAGGAGAGTACTTGGTGTGTCATCTGGAAGGAAAGTAGATAAGGAGACTTGGTGGTGGAATGAGGAGGTGCAGGAGTGTATACAGAGTAAGAGGTTAGCTAAGAAGAAGTGGGACACTGAGAGGACTGAAGAGAGTAGACAGGAGTACAGAGAGATGCAGCGTAAGGTGAAAGTAAAGGTGGCAAAGGCCAAACAAGGGGCTTATGATGACTTGTATGCTAGGTTGGACAGCAAGGAGGGAGAGAAAGATCTATACAGGTTGGCAAGGCAGAGGGACAGAGATGGGAAGGACGTGCAGCAGGTTAGGGTGATGAAGGATAGGGATGGAAGGGTATTGACAGGTGCCAGTAGTGTCATGGGAAGATGGAAAGAGTACTTTGAAGAGTTGATGAATGAGGAAAATAAGAGAGAACAAAGAGTAGAAGAGGTGACTGTTGTGGACCAGGAAGTAGCAAAGATTAGTAAGGAAGAAGTGAGGAGGGCATTGAAGAGGATGAAGAATGGAAAGGCACTCGGTCCTGATGATATACCTGTGGAGGTATGGAAGTGTCTAGGAGAGGTGGCAATAGAGTTCCTGACCGGGTTGTTTAACAAGATCTTAGATAATGAGAAGATGCCTAAGGAATGGAGGAGAAGTGTGCTGGTGCCCATTTTTAAGAACAAGGGAGATGTGCAGAGTTGTGGCAACTACAGAGGAATAAAGCTGATGAGCCATACAATGAAGTTATGGGAAAGAGTAGTTGAAGCTAGACTAAGGGCAAACGTGAGCATTTGTGAGCAGCAGTACGGTTTTATGCCAAAAAAGAGTACAACAGATGCAGTATTTGCTTTGAGGATGTTGATTGAGAAGTACAGGGAAGGTCAGAGGGAGCTGCATTGTGTTTTTGTAGATCTGGAGAAAGCTTATGACAGGGTGCCCAGAGAGGAACTGTGGTATTGTATGAGGAAGTCTGGAGTGGCAGAGAAGTATGTTAGAGCGGTGCAGGACATGTACGAGGACTGTAAGACAGTAGTGAGGTGTGCTGCAGGTGTGACAGAGGAGTTCCGAGTGAAGGTAGGACTACATCAGGGATCAGCTCTGAGCCCCTTCTTGTTTGCTATGGTGATGGACAGGCTGACGGACGAGGTTAGACAGGAATCTCCATGGACTATGATGTTTGCAGATGACATTGTGATATGTAGTGAGAGCAGGGAACAGGTGGAGGAGAAGCTTGAGGGGTGGAGGTTTGCCCTGGAAAGGAGAGGAATGAAGGTCAGCCGCAGCAAGACGGAGTACATGTGTGTAAATGAGAGGGACCCAAGTGGAAGAGTGAGGTTACAGGGAGAAGAGATAAAGAAGGTGGAGGATTTTAAGTACTTAGGGTCAACAGTCCAGAGCAATGGAGAGTGTGGAAAAGAGGTGAAGAAGCGTGTGCAGGCAGGCTGGAATGGGTGGAGAAAAGTGTCGGGTGTGATGTGTGATAGAAGAGTTTCAGCTAAAATGAAAGGAAAGGTGTACAAAACTGTGGTGAGACCAGCGATGTTGTTTGGTTTAGAGACAGTGCCGCTGAGGAAAAGACAGGAGGCAGAGCTGGAGGTAGCAGAGATGAAGATGCTGAGGTTCTCTTTGGGTGTGACCAGGATGGACAGGATCAGGAATGAGCACATCAGAGGGACAGCACATGTTAGAGGTTTTGGAGATAAAGTCAGAGAGGCCAGACTGAGATGGTTCGGACATGTCCAGAGGAGAGATAGTGAATATATTGGTAGAAGGATGCTGAGTTTTGAATTGCCAGGCAGGAGGCCTAGAGGAAGACCAAAGAGGAGGTTTATGGATGTAGTGAAAGAGGACATGAAGGTAGTTGGCGCAAGAGAAGAGGATACAGAAGACAGAGTTAGATGGAGGCAATTGATTCGCTGTGGCGACCCCTAACGGGATAAGCCGAAAGGAAAAGAAGAAGATATAACATAATATAATCATAAGGAGAAAATAAAATAACATTGATTGACACATTAGTCAGTCCTTGTTTCTATTTTCTGGCAGCGTATCTCCTGTGGTCTCATCAATGTACTGTAATGGTGGCTTTAAATGGCATTGCACTCGTACTACACAATATAGTAGACATAAGAGCAAATAAGCTACTCAAGACGTAAATAAATCTTCTGCTTATGTGTGTCACAGAAAATTTGTTCCCTAGGGGACCTTTGTGGCAGGCGGACAGATATGAGGACAGGATGTGACATCAGAAGTTGGGTTACGGCCCCAACCCTGTGTTATTATGATGATTATGTTATTATTATTGCGCCTGTGATATAATTTAAACCTGCACAAAAATACAAAATTACATCTGGTGCTTGTCTCACTGAACAATTAGTGACCTAGTAGCCTATGTAGAACACTACATTCACAATTAGAACACTATTTCGACCTTGTATTTGTATTTTAGTTCATTTAATGATTTTTTTGCTTGAAAAAAAAGACTAAGTACAATTTTTTTAAATATACAATTTTTTTTTTACTAATAAAAAAAATGCAATGTCAGAACCACCACATAGAGAGGAATAACTGTACTGAAATGAAAGTATTTGCTGAAATGTGAAATATCTTACTTTTGTGAGATACTGTATGAATGGCTTAGAAATACAACATCAGCAAGTACCAGAGAGAGATGGCATGTTGGGGTCTGGAACACTAATATCCTGTGGGACAACGATGGCAGGAATGGGTAGATCCACTTTGTCGTCCTCAGCCCCCCATCTACTTTTCCTCTTCCGTTTGACAGGCGGGGTGTCTACCATCTGACTAGGACTGGGTTGAGATGCTAGGTTCAACGGAGGGGGAATTTGTGCTCGAAGAGGAGGAGCAGCCAGTCGCTGCAGCTCTGTCCGAGACTCTACTGCTGGAGGTGAAAAGGTCTGGGAGGCTACAGCGCCATACTCTCGTAGCTTTTCTTTGTAGTAATGGTAGGCTGGGTTTTGATGGTCAAATAAAAAACTAGAGGGATAAAAAGACGAGTGAGGAAAAAAACCAAAAAACAAATCTACGCTTATCAAGATGTAAAAATTTACTTTATAGAACCTCACCTGAAGGTAGGGTTGTCCCGGTTGCGCTCGATAGCGATGCTTTCCACTTCTGGGCCACCCTCAGCCACAAACTTGGCAAGCTCCTCGACCACTTGCTGGGTTTCTGCGTCCACTGAGGGGGAGACTTTAAGCAGTCTATCAGTACTGGGGCTCAAATGACACTCTACTACTGTACCAAACTCAACTGGCATCATACATCACCAGTCTAGAGCTAATGGGGATAAAAAGAGGGAGGAGGAGCAACGAGGACAACACTGATGAATGAGACACATTTACTGAAACAGTAAAAACTAATACGTTATGTAGAATCACACTTTGCTTCTCACAGTGCCAGTCAAATTTGGACATACTTTCTCATTCAATAGAATGAGAAAATGTCCCCAAAATTTTGACTGGCTTTATGGTGCAACTGACTACAAAATGGTTAATCCAAAATTACTTAGACTAGTACTCAAACTTTAAATAAAGACAAATACTATACATACACATTTACATCAAAATAAAAGCTAATTTACGCAGCAGCATACCATTTGACCCAAATATAAGAGTATTTTGCCGTCAAAAACAGTGTGAAAAAGACGAGTTGTATTATACCTATTACAAAGGGCATCAAACCAACTCTCCCAAAGCAAGTCACACCTTTTCTTCCTGCCACTCAAACACACCGCTTTTAGATAATGGTGGTCAATGAAGCAGAGTCATAAAATAACTGCCATGCAATTCAGAAATACAATTAATAAAATAGTGAATTTGGCATTAGGGGTGTCATGAGTTCACGAGACGAGACGATACACGAGATTGGATTTACGAGAACGATATAAGACGGGATTTTAATATTACTTTTAAGTACAATGAAACGTTTTTTTTTAAATGACTGAATGAGTAGCATGTTGGCCTCACAGTCAGGAGGTTCTGGGTTTGAATCTCCGTTGGGCATCTCTGTGTGGAGTTTGCATGTTCTCCACGTGCGTGTGTGGGTTTTCTCCGGGTACTCCGGTTTCCTCCCACATTCCAAAAACATGCATGTTAGGTTAATTGGCGACTCTAAATTTTCCATAGGTATGAATGTGAGTGTGACTGGTTGTATGTCGTGTTTGTCTATATGTGCCCTGCAATTGACTGGCGACCAGTCCAGGGTGTACCCCGCCTCCCGCCCAAAGTCAGCTGGCAGAGGCTCCAGCATTCCCGCGGCCCTAAAGAGGATAAGCAGTACCGAAAATGGATGGATAGACAATATATTGCAATCTACTATTTCAATTTTTACAATGTCACACTCTTCTGCACTGTGTGTATGCCCCGATTGGCCCCGACTCCTCCCACATGCTATTCATGCCGTTGTTCTGTGGACCAAATGTGCTGAAACCAATGCAATGTGAATCCTTTTTTTGCCTGTATGCAGGCTTGATGTGAGGAACATGCACACATAACCATGTATTGCGGCTGGCAAAACTATCGAGTTCATCTTCATTTATTGTGTGATTAATTAATTGATTACCCTCCCAGGCTTAGTGCCCGCAAGACATTTTTTTCTGAACAAGAAATCTCGTCACGTTTTAATCTCGTGAGATCTTGTGACACCACTGTTACGTATGGTTTCATTGCTATTGACATAAATAAGCTTGAAAGCTTCAAATAAACTTGAAATAAATAATTGTATTCTTTTTTATTTTTTTGTCAGGTCTTAAAAAAAAAAAAGAGAGGTTGTCTTACATTTGGGTAAATACGGTATAAAAACTTGATTGTGGAGTTGATATATGATTAGGCCTGTCACGATAACAATTTTTGCTAGACGATAATTGTCCCACAACTAATTGTCAGCCGATTATTGGCAACATTTTTTTCATTATTTATACGGCACCATAATGAGAGCACATCCTATCAAAAGCAATACACTTTCATTTCACTAGAGCATTTAATACTGTAATTGGAATCTTAACAGCTTTTAAATAAATTAACAAACATGATTAAAAAAAAGACAAAAAACCCTAAATGAAAATAAAATGTCCTGTGTTACTTTTAGCAAAAATTGCACTAAAATAAAAATAAAAAATAATCATAAACAATTCAAAAATAGACCATCTATGTTAAGAAAAAAACACTCCAACAAAAACCACACACATGCAGTTATTTAGTTTATTGTTAAACTAATGTATAGGGTCATATTTGATCTGGGCCACATATCTGTGGTGGCGGAGTAAAATTCAATATTTCTGATGTCCTTCAACATGTCTTCTTTTACTTGGTTATACAGTTCAGGAATTGCTTTTTGTGACATGTACATGTACATTCTCCCACTGAAATATTGGCTTTTCAACCCTACTAAAAGGTTGGATTTCTTTTGCAATGTAGAGACCGACACAGTCCTTGAGCATGTACCACTTTGTGCTATTCTTTTTAAATACAGGCATTTACTTTACCGTCCAAATGCCTCAGTAAACAAAAGCTCTGCTGTACCTCAACTCAGGTATGTGGCATTTGGCTTAGAAATTATTGCTTTTGTGCCCTCATTTATATTAACGTTTTCTTGCTAACTTGCTACTAGCTCTGTGTATCCACTCACTAGCCCCGCTGCCACGTACTGGGACAAAGACGCTGAATGTCTGAAACGAGGGTTTCCAGTATAGAATAAATTTGCGTAGACACATGCAGAGTGAACCCTCCTATCATCCAGCCCACGTAGTAAAGACGAGGCAATCAAACACAAATGCATGCACATTTCAAATTACCTAGGCTGGCAAAACGATGGCGTTTGTTTTTTTATTATTTTTTTATCGATTATCGCGACAGGCCTAAGTATGATAATCTGTCATAAAATTCATTGTTATTGCAATTGACAATGTTGTTGTATTCAGTGTGTCTACCCTTAAGTTAAATGAATTTCTAAAATGAAGAAATGGTGGCTTGCAAAAGACACCATCTTACCATTACTTGATGCGTTCTCCTTTTTGAGTTCCGCAACTTTCTTTTTGTAGTAGAGATACTCCATACTGCTTGTATCATATAAAAATCTAGGGTTAAATATAGAGGATATTCAAATGATTAACAATTTCAATAAACCTAGAAGAAAGCACAAAAGACGCCCTTGAGACTTACGAAAAAACAGGATTTTCCTTGTAGTCCTCCTTTGCCCTCTTCTCGAGCTCAGGTCCCCCCTCTGCCACAAAAGAGGCCATCTTGTCGATAATGAGTCTGGTGTCTGAATCCTCTGGGGGAGAGACTTTAAGCAGCCTATCAGTACATTTACTCTAAGGTCTGTCTATGTCAAAATGCCAGTCATATGCCAAGTGTGCCTTGGAGCAGGCAGCGGATGCACTGAAATGTCTGAGCCAGGTCTTGATTTACCTTTCATGTTTAAGAACTGGGAGAGATCAGTCTCTTCCTCATCATCCTCATCATCTGGGGAGCAAAACACACTTGGCCTCTGGCTGATGACTGGACTTTTCTTCGACTGGGAATAACTCTTAAACTGACTGAGCAAGCTGCCCACCCCAGCAGACCGTTTGACAGCAAAAATGCTTTTTCTTTGCGGGGTGCTTACTATTGGGGATGATGTTGATGATGAAAGACTTTTGACATCATTAGGGGAACCTTCAGAGAACATCAATTAAAAGGAAAACAAAATACAGATGTACAATGTCAGTATTATGCTATTAAGTATCATTATGTGACATGCTGACATTTCTTATTTTTGACATTTGGAAATGATATAACTGCAGGATCATGATAAAATCATTCTAAAAAAATAAAACATATGAAACTGAAACAGTCTGTGTAAAGCAAGCACAGGTTACGATACTGACCAGAAATGCTGTTGGATTTTTGTTTCTGCATCATCATGAACTGCTGTAAGAAACTTCCATCATTTGCAAACTTGTTGGATGAGGCGTCTTTCATTGCAGGATAGCTGAAATTGTTTTGGAAGCTCAGAAAATATGCAAATTCTCATGTGCAGCATCGTGCAGCATTACACTAGTGTGTCATTACCTTGAAGGAAGAGATTTGTTGGGGATTTGTGCATTCATTTTGGCTTGCAGTGCCAATTTGGCCTCAATTTCTTTCTTCTTCTCAGCGATCAGCTGCTCTTGGTGGAGAATATTCAAGTTCATCTTCTGTTTATGTGGCTGTGCATTCTTATTTTTCCATCCTCCCCTCCCTAAAAAATAGAGGTGTCATAAATTGCTTATAGATGTCCAAACTTTGCAGATAATTGCAAAGTGTATGGCCTACCGAAGCTAAATTTTTTAATATATGTTAGCATTTCTGGGGATGAATAAGGAAACATCAAGCTAGTTTAAAGGTGGTGAAAGTCCATGCCAAGACTATTGGCTCCACTTTCATCGCCAGTTGGTGAAAACTTTCGTTCCTACTTTTGATCTAAGGAAACGCCCCGAAGCAAAAGTTGGGATTCACTTTTCCCATGTAATGATCCACTTGATTGAATTGGAGTTTCATGATATTATACATCTAGCTCATCTTAATTTAACTTTATAATTATTTATTTATGACGTGTTTGTTTATATTATATGTACATTGAGAGCTTATTTAACCGGAGTCACATTCATTGTTTGTGTAAGCATATTTGACCAAAAAAGCAGATTCTGAAATACAAATCAGACTCACATTGATATATGTATAAATGCTGGTTTTATAAATCGCAAGCAAACTGCGCCATCGACACTGTCTATTTGAATATCTACACTACAACTGAACTATTATTAACACCGTGGTTGCATGCTAGTGCGGCTAATAAACAGCCCTTTTACGGCTAAAAGATGCTAGCTTGCGCCACAAGGCTAGCATGAATTCTTCACTCAAACTACGGTCAAACATGGAGCACCTCCCCATAGAACAGTATGACTGTACCTGCATCGCTGGACTCCATTATCCTAGCAGGAAATAAATAGAATTTAACGATCAACGTTTACGGACAATAACAATCCAATGTTGTGTCGTTGCAACTGCGATTGCTTTGCTAATTAGAAAGCTGGGAGTTACCAAAAATAAACAAGACTTCAACTTCCGGTATAGATTTTTCGGAATAAAATCCTCTTATTCCGTGTACAGCATACAGTAGTAAAAATAAAAGGCAATTTATCATCACCCATAACGATATGACTGGCGTGCTTTTATTTTTTGGGCACATTCGGAAGTATATGTTTACAATATATTATCCACCTTATTCGTAGCCCCCATGAGCCTTTGCGTAAATTATGGGCGAAACTTACCCGGGTAAAGTTAGTTTAACGTTGGACGTTAGATATTCGTCCATGTCAATGTGAATTTCTCATTGGTAGTTGGATAATCGGCTCCGTAGCTACAGTTGTCTTTCTTCCTCACCCTACCCGAACAATTTAGAGTCGCCAATTAACCTAACATGCATGTTTTAGGAATGTGGGAGGAAACCAGAGTACCCTGAGAGCACGGGAAGAACATGCAAACTCCACATAGAGATGCCCAACATGCTACCCAGTCAGCCACCGTGCGGGGTTTATTAAAAAAATGTTATATACTGTATTTTAAATTAAACCACAAATTGACCTTTAACCATGTTAAATGATTTGTCCTACCATGAACAAACACATTGTTTCTATTACATTTGTAATAGCTCCCGGGTCATGTGACCTAGGAACCCCAAACAACTTTATATTAGTAGCACAATATTTGTCCTACCACGCACACCTTTTTGTTTTTCCATTTTAGTTTCATACGATTTTTTACGAAATTTCTACACATTCCGTTTGTAATAGCTCCCAGGTCATGTGACCTAGGAACCCCAAACCACTTTATATTGAAAGCCCACTATTTGTTCTACCGCACACACTTTTTGTTTTTCCATTTTATCCATCCATCTATCCATTTTCTTCCGCTTCTTCCTTTCCTCGGCCACTTCGTCCAGCTCTAGCCGATAATAAGGTGTTTCCAGCTCAGCTGAAAGACATAGTCTCTCCAGCGTGTCCTGGGTCTTCCCCGAGGTCTCCTACCCCCGCAATCTTGTCCTTTCGGACCCAAAGCTCATGACAATAGGTGAGGGTAGGAACATAGATCGACCGGTAAATTGAAAGCTTTGCCTTTTGGCTCAGCTCTCTCTTCACCACGACAGACCGGTGCAGAGTCCGCATCACTACAGACGCCGCACCAATCCGCCTGTCCATCTCACGTTCCATCCTTCCCTCACTCATGAACAAGACCCCGAGTCTCCTCCAAATTGAGGCAGGACCTCATCCCCAACCCGGAGATGGCACTCCACCCTTTACCGGGCGAGAACCATGGACTCAGATTTGGAGGTGCGGATTCTCATCCCAGCCGCTTCACACTTAGCTGCGAACCGATCCAGTGAGAGTTGAAGGTCACTGATCGATGAAGCCAACAGGACCACGTCATCTGCAAAAAGCAGAGACCGAATCCTGTGGCCACCAAACTGAAACCCCTCAACGCCCTGGCTGTGCCTATAAATTCTGTCCATGAAAGTAGTGAACAGAATCGGGGACAAAGGGCAGCCCTGGCGGAGTCCAACTCTCACTGGAAACGGGTCCGACTTATTGCCGGCAATGCGAACCAAACTCTGACACCGGTCATACAGGGAACGAACCGCCTGGATTAGGTGGTTCGATACCCCATATTCCCGGAGCACTCCCCACAATATTCCCCGAGGAACACGGTCAAAAGCCTTCTCCAAGTCTACAAAACACATGCAGACTGGTCTGGCCAGACTGTAGACTGGCAAACTCCCATGCACCCTCAAGGACCCTGCCGAGAGTAGAGAGCTGGTCCAGAGTTCCACGACCAGGACAAAAACCACACTGCCCTCAATGAATCTGAGATTCGACTATCCGGCCGATCCTCCTCGCCTCTGAATAGACCTTACCGGGAAGGCTGAGAAGTGTGTTCCCACGATAGTTAGAACACACCCTCCGGTCCCCCTTCTTGAAAAGCGGGACCACCACCTCGATCTGCAGGTCCGACCCCGATGTCCACGCGATCCTGCAGAGTCGTGTCAACCAAGACACGCCCAGAGCACTAGGCCCTTAAGGAACTCCGGGCGGATCTTATCCACCTCCGTGGCCTTGCCACCAAGGAGCTTTTTGACCACCTCGGTAACCTCAGCCCCAGAGATAGGGGAACCCGCCTCAGAGTCCCTGGGCCCTGCTTCCATGTTGGAAGACGTGTTGGTGGGATTGAGGAGGTCTTGAAAGTATTTCCTCCACCGGTCTACAACAACTCAAGTCAAGTTCAGTAGCACACCGTCCCCACCATACACGGTGTTGACTGTTCACTGCTTCCTCCACCTGAGAAGGCGGATGGTGGACCAGAATCTCTTTGAAGCCATCCGGAAGTTGTATTCCATGGCCTCTCCCAACTCTTCCCATGTCCGAGTTTTTGTCTCAGTGACTGCCAGAGCCGCAGACCGCTTGGCCTGCCGGTACCTGTCAGCTGCCACCAGAGTACCATGGGCCAAAACGGCCTAATAGGACTCTTTATTCAGCTTGACGGCATCCCTCATCGCTGGTGTCCACCAATGGGTTCTGGGATTAGTGCCACGACAGACACCGACCACCTTAGGGCCACAGCTCCGATCAGCCGCATCGACAATGGAGGCACGAAACATCGCCCACTCGGACTCAATGTCCGCTGCCTCCTTCGGAACTAGGTCAAAGCTCTCCCGCAGGTGGGAGTTGAAACTCCTTCTGACAGGGGACTCTGACAGACGTTCCCAGCAGACCCTCACAATGCGTTTGGGTCTGCTAGGTCTGACCGGCATCCTCCCCCACCATCGGAACCAATTTCACCACCAGGTGGTGATCAGTTGACAACCCCGCCCCTCTCTTCACCCGAGTGTCCAAAACATGTGGCCGCAAGTCCGACGACACAACCACAAAGTCAATCATCGAACTGCGGCCCAAGGTGTTCTGGTGCCAAGTGCACATGTGGATTCTTTATGCTTGAACATGGTGTTCGTTATAGACAATCCATGACGAGTACAGAAGTCAAATAGGTCCCGCCTTCGGGCGAGGGAAAACAAAGTCCAATGTTTTATTCATCATCAGGGTCTTTTTAGCCACTCTCTGTCTGGTCCGTCCCATAGGACCTGTTTGTCATGGGTGACCCTACCAGGGGCATGACAGGCCCCGACAACTTAGCTCCTAGAATCATTGGGACACGCAAAATCCTTAACTACGATAAGGTGGTGGCTCAGGGGAGGAGTTTTTTCATTTTAGATTTAAAATTAATTTAAATTTCATACAATCCAATTTTAGTTAAAGTTGTCTGGACTGACCCTATTTTTTTACAAACTGTGCTCTCAGTAAAAGTTTGAGTACGTTTTTCATTAAAATAGTGATCCAATTTTTGTTTACCTGGGATATTAACATGTGACAAGAATTGTTTTTTGGGGAAAAGCTGTATGGTTATATCAGGGTCGTAACAAGCCATTCATACTGTCAACTATGGCATGGCTACTATAAATAATAATACAATAATATTTACCCCTCCGTGAATCACCACCTTATTGTGGTGGAGGGGTTTGAGTGCCCGAGTGATCCTAGGAGCTAGGTTGTCGAGGGCTTTATGCCCCTGGTAGGGTCTCCCAAAGCAAACAGGTTCTAGGTGATGGGCCAAACTAAGAGTGATTCAGAAGACCCTTATGAAGAAGAACAAGAGGAGTGACAGCACCTCGCCCGGACGTGGGATACCGGGGCCTCACCCTGGAGCCAGGCCTGGGGGAGGGGCTCGCAGGCGAGAGCCTGGTGGCCAGGCCTCGCCCGTGGGGCCTGGCCGGGCCTAGCCCGAAGAAGCCACATGGGAACTCCCCCCCGCAGACCCACCACCTGCAGGGGCAAGCATAAGGGTCCGGTGCATTGCGATTTGGGCAGTGGTCGAGGGTGGGTGTCCGGGCGACCTGGTCGTCGGCGGCCAAATCTGGTTCTTGGGACATGGAATGTCACTTCTCTGGTGGGGAAGGAGCCTGAGCTTGTGGAAGAGGCGGAGAAATTCCAACTTGATATAGTCGGACTCACCTCAACCCACAGTTTGGGCTCTGGAACCAAATTCCTTGAGAGGGGCTAGACCTTGTTCTTCTCTGGAGTTGCTGCAGGGGAGAGGCGGCGAGCTGGTGTGGGCTTATTGTTAGCCCCCCGGCTTGGTGCCTCTGTGTTGGAGTCATCCCCAGTAAACGAGAGGGTTACTTCCCTACGCCTTAGGGCTGGGGAAAGGGTCCTGACTGTGGTTTGTGCCTATGCGCCGAACGGCAGTTCAGAGTACCCAGCCTTCTTGGAGTCTATCAGAGGGGTGCTGGAGAGCACCCCAGCTGGTGACTCCATAGTTCTACTGGGAGACTTCAACGCCCATGTGGGCAATGACAGTGTGACTTGGAGGGGCGTGGTTGGGAGGAACGGCCTCCCTGACCTGAACCCGTGCGGTGTGTTGTTGCTGGACTTCTGTGCGAACTACAGTTTGTCCATAACGAACACCATGTTCGAACATAAGGATGCCCATAAGTGCACTTGGCACCAGGACACCCTAGGTCGCAGGTCTATGATCGACTTTGTGGTCGTATCATCAGACCTGCGTCCGTATGTTCTGGACACGCGGGTGAAGAGAGGGGCTGAGCTGTCAACTGACCACCACCTGGTGATGAGTTGGATTAGATGGCGGGGAAGGATGCCGGACAGACCTGGCAGACCCAAACGCGTAGTGAGGGTGTGCTGGGAACGTCTGGCAGAATCTCCCGTTCGTCGAGTCTTCAACTCTCATCTCCGGCAGAGCTTCGCCTGCATTTCGAGGGAGGACCGGGATATTGAGTCCGAATGGGCCGTATTCCGTGCCTCTATTGCTGAGGCAGCCAGTTGTGGTTGCGGCCGCAAGGTGGTCGGTGCCAGTCGTGGTGGCAAGCCCCGAACCCGATGGTGGACACCGGGGGTTAGGGCTGCCGTCAAGCTGAAAAAGGAGTCCTATCGAGCATGGATGGCTTGCGGGACTCCCGAAGCAGCTGACAGGTACCGGCAGGCCAAGCGGCACGCGGCTTCGGCGGTGGTCGAGGCAAAAACTCGGGTGTGGGAGGAGTTCGGTGAGGCTATGGAGCACGACTTTCGGTCGGCCTCGAAGAGGTTCTGGCAAACCGTCCGACACCTCAGAAAGGGGAAGCAGCCCCCAGTTCACACTGTTTACAGTGCGGACGGGGGCTTGCTGACCACGACTGTGGATATAGTTGGTCGGTGGAAGGAATACTTCGAGGCCCTTCTCAATCCCACTGACATGCCTTCCATAGAGGAAGCAGAGTCTGAGGATACGTACGTGGACAGTTCTATCACCGTGGCTGAGGTAATTGGGGTAGTCAAATCACTCCCCAGTGGCAAGGCTCCGGGGGTAGACGAGTTCCGCTCAGAATTTCTCAAGGCTCTGGATGTTGGAGGACTGTGTTGGTTGACACGCCTCTACAACATTGCATGGAAGTCAGGAACAGTACCTCTGGACTGGCAGACCGGGGTGGTGGTCCCCATTTTTAAAAAGGGTGACCGGAGGGTGTGTTCCAACTATAGGGGGATCACACTCCTCAGCCTTCCTGGGAAAGTCTACTCCAGGGTGCTGGAGAGAAGGGTACGACCGTTAGTCGAACCTCGGTTAGAGGAGCTGCAATGTGGTTTTCGTCCCGGTCGCGGAACACTGGACCAGCTCTACACCCTTGCAAGGGTACTCGAGGGTATGTGGGAGTTTGCCCAACCAGTCTACATGTGCTTTGTAGACCTGGAAAAGGCATTCGACCGTGTCCCTCGTGGTGTCCTGTGGGGGGTGCTCCGGGAGTACGGGATTGATGGTCCGCTTCTACGTGCCATTCGGTCCTTGTACAATCGAAGCAGGAGCCTGGTTCGCATTGCCAGCAGTAAGTCGAGCTTGTTTCCGGTGAACGTTGGCCTCCGCCAAGGCTGCCCTTTGTCACCGATTCTGTTCATAATCTTCATGGACAGAATTTCTAGGCGCAGTCAAGGTGTTGAGGGAGTCCAGCTTGGTGACCTTAGGATCTCGTCTCTGCTATTTGCAGACGATGTGGTCCTTATGGCCTCATCAGGCTGTGACCTTCAGCGTTTACTGGAGCGGTTTGCAGCTGAGTGTGAAGCTTCTGGGATGAGACTCAGCACCTCCAAATCCGAGGCCATGGTTCTCAGTCGGAAACGGGTGGACTGTACCCTCCGGGTTGGGAGTGAGGTCTTGCCTCAGGTGGAGGAGTTCAAGTATCTCGGGTTCTTGTTCACGAGTGAGGGAAGGTTGGAGCGTGAGATCGACAGACGGATCGGTGCAGCGTCTGCAGTAATGCGGTCGCTGTACCGGACCGTCGTGGTGAAGAGAGAGCTGAGCCGGAAGGCAAAGCTCTCTGTTTACCGATCGATCTACGTTCCCACCCTCACCTATGGTCATGAGTTATGGGTCATGACCGAAAGAACAAGATCGCGGATACAAGCGGCGGAAATGAGTTTCCTTCGTAGGGTGGCTGGACTCACCCTAAGAGATAGGGTGAGGAGCTCAGCCATCCGGGAGGAGCTCAGAGTAGAGCCGCTGCTCCTTCACATTGAGAGGGGCCAGTTGAGGTGGCTCGGGCATCTAGTCCGGATGCCTCCCTGGTCAGGTGTTTTGGGCCAGCCCAGCCGGGAGAAGGCCCCGGGGAAGACCTAGGACACGCTGGAGGAACTATGTCTCACAGCTGGCCTGGGAACGCCTTGGTGTCCTCCCGGTGGAGCTGGAAGAGGTCGCCGGAGACCGGGAAGCCTGGACTTCCCTACTGAAACTGCTACCCCCGCGAACCAGACCCGGATAAGCGGAAGAAAATGGAATGGAATGAAATGAAATAATATTGAAGTGGCAATGTGCAAGGCATTATAGGAAGAGTAAATGAAGGTTTTAGGCACATTTTGCAATCCAACATACCTCTGTAGTCACAATGTCAGCGAGTGAAGTGTGGAGGTTTTTTTCATCAAAGGCAAACAGCTAATGTAGTAATTCCACAATTGATGCAATATTACTTTTGATTGGTTAGATTACCCTAGGTAGATGCGTACAAACAAATACAAGTACAAGGTAAATACAAGTCATCAACAAAGATGAAGAATCAGGGGAGTGTGATTGAGCTCCATATTTATAATGCTGTGCAATGCACATCTAAAAGCTATAAAAAGCCACAAATCCACAAATGAAACCCTCCCCCGATCAAGTCAAGAAGGTTTCAGGTCAAGCATTGTTAATACATCATAACAACAGCATACAGTATCCATGCACAACATTAAAGAGATAAAAAGTCCTTGTTTTTTAAATGTTTCAATAAATGTATCAAAAAGGACAATTGACACATCTATATGAAGTAAAGACAATCAAGAACAAAATACATATTTACATTATTATCTACAATGAATAGTCTGAATCAACATTGAATCAGTAAGGATATTGCCGGGGGTTGTGGAAATCCTACTTAAAAAAATAGTTTGTTATAGTTACAAGTTACTTCTCCTGAAAAGTAATCGCTGTTGAGTGTTTTCACAAGTCATACAGCTTTTGTTGAATGATAAAACAGCTCAATAGTTTACCATCTAACTTCTGGGCTGTCCAACTGTCTTTTGATAATTATAATTAAAAAACAATAATCAAAAACCTATACATATACATATGTTTTACATACACTTACATCCATCCATTTTAAGATTTAAATTAATCTGAAACAAAAATGGAAAAACAAAAAGGTGTGCATGGTAGGACAAATATTGTGCTAATATTGTACTAAAATTAAGTGGTTTGGGGTTCTTAGGTCACATGACCTGTGAGCTATTACAAACGGAATGTGTAGATAATTCATAAAAAATTGTGAAAAACTTAAATGGACAAACAAAAAGGTGTGCGTGGTAGGACAAATATTTGGCTACTAACAAAGTGGTTTGGGGTTTCTAGGTCACATGACCCAAGATCTATTACAAAAGGAATATGAAAAAATTAAAAATTCATGCAAACTTATAGTAGGGTTTGTTTTTGTAGTCTCACAATTTTGTTGGACAACGTAAGTGAACCACTTTCTCTTTTATCTTCCTTATCATTGAAATACCCGGATGTGAACGTTTAACAACGATACCGCATGCTCAACTTATCCCAGAATGCATTGGGCCGCGTCGTCCTTTGTGAAAGCCACTCCCAAGATAGCCACTTAATTCTCGCGATTTTTAGCGTTGAGAGGCGGCCAGCTAATTCCAGTTAATGCAGGGGTGAACGACATGATGCCTGTGTCTGTGTAGAAATGGCTGAAGCTTCCTCACCTTCCTGTCGGTTTTTCTGCCACCGGTGTGCAACAGAAATCAGCCCGCGTTTACCGGTAAGAGCGAAAGAAGTAAATTTGTTGTTGACTTGACGAGTGTCTTTTTTTTTTGTTGCTTGCGTGGTGTTGATGTTGTTTAAGTATGAGCGGTGCTTCGCTACGGTTGTAGCCACAGTCGTTAGCTAGCAGGTAATCTCTAGAGTGCAGTTGCATTTTTGTGTTCTTATGAAAATATATTATTGTACACATAAACAACTATATCATTTATCTTCGTGGGGTGTTTAACGCACTTAGCAAAGAGAATTGGAATATACGTTTTACTGGTTACATAAAAAATGGCTCTGCGGGTTGTTTACAGCGCTATGGCTACTACTACTTAAAGCCACTTTAATATATTCTCTTTGCTAACTGCTGTCCTAATAATGCTATTATCTATAGTAACCTATACTTGTCTTAAATGTTGGCTGTTTACTTGTTGCTGTTCTTACATTCATTCTTGTTTTTATTTACTATTTTGTTTACTGTATATATGAAGGACTTCACCTGTCCACATTGTGAGTCAGGATTCATTGAGGAATTGCCAGATGAAACAAGGTAAGGCCCTTGAGGGGATATTATTCTTTGAATGGATAACTGCCAACTCTGCACCTTTTGAACCTATTGTCATACAGAAGTGAAGATACCTCCCCATCTACATCTTCTACAAGTGATCAGGCACGGACATCCCTTGAGGTCAATGTTAAATCCATCAATTGGGTAATGTTTTGCTGTATGATCATGAGACGTTATCCTAATAGTGTCTTTTACAGCAGAATGAGGAGCACCACCAGCACTTATTCACCGTTTCCTCTGGGTACAGTCCTTTCACTGTTGGGATTTTCAATGACAACTTTGAACTCAGAACATGGCTACCCACAGAAGATAATAACCAAGAGACGGAAATCCGGCGAGAACAAGAAGTGGTGCCACCGCAACGAAACACCGCGCAGCCGCCGCGGGGTCGACATGTGCCTTGGCGGCAGGGTATGCGCCACGAGGGAGTTCCCACTTTGGAGGGGTAATCTGTTATATCTATAATTATAATTAATCCCCTATTACGATTGTTATCTCTTATAAACTATCTAAAATCTAGTTTTAAATATGTGTGTTTAAGCAGTTTGTGTTGTGACATTGACGTTAAAGTTTTGTTATTACTATAATACAGAATTATCCAGCAGCTTGTTAATGGAATCATAGCACCAACAGCCCTGCCAAATATTGCAATAGCACCAACAGCCATATCAAATATTGGAATGGCACCATGGTGAGTATAAATAACTTGTTTGATTCACTTCCTTTTTAAATTATTACTGAAATGAATACCTGTTGCAGGGGTGTGCTTCATTCTAACCCAATGGACTATGCCTGGGGTGCCAATGGACTGGATGCCATTGTAACTCAGGTAGAAATGGCTACCAAGACACACTAATAGACTATGCACAAGTCATTTTAGCTCATAAAAAAAAAACACGGTTAAAAGTACATGCACACCATCCATCCATCCATTTTGTATGCTGCTTATCCTCCCTATATAACTATGCCGGTGCGGTATGGTGGAGCCTATCCTAGATGACTGTAGGCGGGATACACTTTGGACTTTGGACTGCACATATAGACAAACAACCATTCACACTCACAATTATAGCTATGGATAATTTAGAGTCACTAATTAACCTAACATGCATGTTTTTGGAATGTGGGAGGAAACCAGCATACTCGGAGCGCGGATAGAACATGTAAACTCCACATAGAGATGCGGAATAGAGATTTGAACCCAGATCTTCCAGATCTCCTGAGTAACCACTAGGCCACGGTGCGGGCCTTGTGTTTTGTATAATCATTTTTATTTCTTTTATATGTAATGCTTGTAATGTTTATAGCAAATGCTATTAACTGGACTTAATACATGAAGTGTGTAATTGTCTAAAATGTTTTGGCATGTCCCACTCTTGTCTTGTAGCTATTGAATCAATTTGAGAACACGGGTCCTCCTCCTGCAGATAGAGAAAAGATAAAAAGTTTGCCTGCCATCTCCGTCACTGAGGAACATGTGGGTAAGTTCAGGTCTCCATTGAACTGTTTTTTTTTTTTAGGAGCTATGGTGGTGGGCTGCATGGGACTGTCGCCACTATGATGTGCCGTTGCTGCATTTGCAGTAAAAAAAAAAAGACAAATAGCAAGTTTTTTTGTTATATTTGGTATAGAAATCTGTCCTGCATTTGGATAACACAGGTATGTCACTATTAATCTATTAAATATAGTTTGACAAAAAGGAAGGGAAGGTGAGAAATTAGTGTTTTATGTGACTGACAACATTTCAATTGCATTTTATTTACAAAGCACATCTCCACTCAGTGTGCTCAGTTGTCATTAATTACAGGCATCATGTTTGACTATAACACACTCAAATTACTCAGAGGTTAAGCAAATATGAACGAATGAAGCACAGTGAAACTTATTCACGAATTTTGTTTCCAAACTAATTGTGGTCAATATGTGCTTAAATAATAAGCTATATATGTATAGCGGTATACAACATATTGAGCCATTCAAACAGTATCCATCCATCCATTTTCTATACCACTTATCCTCATTAGGGACACAGGTATGCTGGAGCCTATCCCAGCTGACATTGGGCGGCAGGCGGGGTACACACTGGACTGGGTTCAAACAGTATATTACAATTGTTTTCAAGTAGCTGGGATAGGTTCCAGCATACCTGCGACCCTAATGAGGATAAGCGGTATAGAAAATGGTTGGATGTGCATTTGTTTGTTGTTTTGTTTTTGTTGTTCTTTTATTTATTTTTTTATTTTTTGTCTTGTCCAGCATCATAACAGCTAAATGGGAGTCAAGCTGCCTTTAAATGCTGAGCAAAATTTCTTTGCCAAGGGAGACTTAATAATCCAAATGAGTCTCCTTTGACATTTGACTGCGTTTATTGTGAATTTTGTTGCGCCACATTTCGATGCCGGGCCTGACCTGAAAAGGGATGTGTGGGGTGGGGGATATAAGAGAGGGTGCAGAAGAACCTCACAAACATATTTCAACCATATTATAAACAACCACGATAATCACAATTTCAGCAACAACCAGAACAGTCACAGAGCAAAATGAGCAAAAATACAGGGGAGAAAAAAAAAA
>QODF01000102.1:8785270-8857959 GCA_024372805.1 Oostethus manadensis
CCCCCCCCCCCCAAAAAAAAAAAGCAACCGCGAGTCCACTCCAAAAAGGTGCAAGGGAGACCCGGCTGAACGCCACTCGGCAGCCAAGCAACGGCCACAAGGGGGCCCCGGGCGCCAACCGCCGGAACACCCGCTGGGGGCCGGCCAGCTTCGGGCAAGCAGGACAACCACCCCCGAGTCCCCGGGCCACCGGGCCCAGAAGCAACCCAACCCCCCAAAGCAGGGGCCATATTTAACACTCCGGGAGCGCCAGGCCGCCCCAGACACAACTGCCGCGGGCCATTGCCTTTCCCGACACCAGAGGCAGGCGCCTGTAGAGGGCCCATGGGTTTACACCCCCCACCCCCAGTGCTCACACACCCCAACCCCAGTACCCACACCAAACCCTGTTCCCCCACTCACACATGCCAACACGTATACACCCACACACCTACATTTTCTCATATGCACCTGGATGTGCCACCCCCCCAATGCAGCGAGCAGCACCACCGCAAGCTCCCTCGAGACACGGGGCCATACCACCATACCCGGCCGCCGGGAATCCCTCAGACACAGCAGGCACGCACGCACGCATTCCTCCCAGCACTGCTGCCGACTGAGAACCGGGGCCGAAACAACCACTCCCCCGACCTCCCCCCGCCCCAGGGAGCGTCCAAGAAAACAGGGGTGTAATACGACCCTCAACACCCTCCCCCCACCCAACTAAAAGTGTTATGAGGTGTAAGGTGTGTGTGTGTGTGTGTGTGTAGGCAGTTAAAATTGAGGAGCCGAAACTGCGTGACACCATGGGCAGAACCACTTCGCTGGCTGAGCATGGCTAAGTAGCTCTGCCCACTCTGTGACACGAGTCCCGCCACCCCAAAAATGAATGTGAGCTGTCTGTGAGTCAATGTATAGTGAACAAGTGTAATTAAAACAGAACAGCGTAGCCCAGCCCCCTCCCCAAGGAGCCCCCAGCGGGCCCGTATGCCCCGGGCACCTCCGCCAGCCGCCCAACTCTGAAGTGAAGTGAAAGAGGGGACCAGAGTGAATGAGATTGGTCCAATTGATTGTTTAAAGAGCTAGACATCGTCTCACAAGAGATGTGATCTAATAAAAGGTTCTTAAATTGGTTCATACTTAGAGTGGCTTTTGTTTTCCAATTCATGAGAATAGTTTTCTTTGCGATGCATAACGCAGTAAGGACCATACGTGAGGTGTTGTTATCGATATTGATGCCACCTAAATGACCTAGTAAACACAATGTGGGGTGTGCTGGAATATTACATCTGGACCAAGTTCTTTTATTTTCTAGTGGCACAACACCACAATCAATTATACTCTACCAGTTTGGTGAATCCGGCAACTGTGCATGTTCTGCCGAGGAGTATAGTATAGCATCTGCCTGCCGCTATTTCAGTGCTTATTTTTTATTTTATTTTATTAAACATCCCCACTACCCCGTAGAAATAATGAGTGAATGACTTGGGTACAGGAGTACAGTGTTTTCTACAACATCTGCAAATGATGCTCTCAAAGCGATGTTGTAATGGCCCAAACATACAGTCTATGGGCCAAAGGTAATTAAGTCTTACCCGTGAAAGGTTATTACATGGGATTTGGTTTGGGCAATAAAACGTGTCATACATTTCCATGCACCACATGAATGAAGCATCTTTTCCGCTCCAACTGTTGCCACATCAAATATCGTGGCAATGTTCACGTATGGTTTAGTGCTCGATTCGTTTACCTATTATGTCTATACGCTATCTCCCTCATCATTAGCAGTATTTTGACAACCCACCACAACCTGCCACCTCAAACACAGTTAAGCAAAGCATCGGCTCAAGTATGTCGTGCGTGTGGACTGTAATGGTGAGCTGACTTGCTGCTGCACACACAGCGACTTCATTTAAGAGCTATACCGGTTTTCATTATAGGGGGAAAAACATACAGATATTAAATGTTTATGCCAATATTATCGGACATACCTACTTATGACCCCTTTAAAAAAAGGACTTTAGAAATGTTGGCTAGCTGAAAAGTATGAACAGCACTCAATACTTAGTCGGGACTCTTTTTGCCTGACTTATTGCAACAATATGACATGGCGTGGCGTTGATCAGTTTGTTGCACTCATCAGGTGTCATGAGAGCTCATGACATGAGAGTCATGATTCCTTACAATAAATAACATAAAAGGGAAATAACAGGATGTCCTGTTATATAATAATCTACCACACCCACATTTCAGAACATGTGTGTTTTTATAATGCTGTTCAGCTAGCTTAGATTGGCTTGACAGCGTTATGTGTATAATTTGCTTGTGCAGGTGCTGGTTTAGAGTGTCCCGTGTGCAAAGAAGACTACAGTGTCGGGGAAAGGGTCAGACAGCTGCCATGCAATCATTTGTTTCACAATGACTGTATAGTTCCATGGCTGGAACAGGTATGTGCACTCACACTCACTGGATACTTTATTAGGCACAACCAACAGGTACATCTAAAAACATCATCTAAAAACATTAAACATTATCAAAATATTCAATAATTTTTGTCACGCATTTAATAAAGTGAAACCAATACAATGAGGGGAAACCAATACAATGAGGGGAAAAAACCCCAGCGGATTTTGTAAGTTTGCCCACTAACAAAGAAATGATCAGTCTATAATTTCAATGGTAGATTTATTTGAACACTGAGAGACAACAATGACAAAAAAAATCCAGAAAAGTGCGTTTCAAAAAGAGTTATAAATTATTTTGCATTTCCATGAAAGAAATAACTATTTGATCCCCTATCCATCAGCAAGATCTCTAGCTCTAGTACAGGTAACAAGCTGACATTGGCAGCCCTCTCAGCTCGTTACCTGTATAAAAGAGACCTGTCCACAGAAGCAATCAATCAATCCAGATGCCAAACTCTGCGCCATGGCCAAGACCAAAGAGCTTTCCAAGGATGTCAGGGACAAGATTGTGGACCTACACAAGGCTGGAATGGGCTACAAGACCATCGCCATTTGGTGACAACAGTTAGTGCAATTATTCGCAAATGGAAGAAACCTAAATTAACTGCCAATCTCCCTCGGTTTGGAGCTCCATGCAAGATCTCACCTCTTGGAGTTTTAATGATAATGAGAACGGTGAGGAATCAGCCCAGAACCACTCGGGAGGAACTTGTCAATGATCTCAAGGCAGCTGGGACCATAGTCACCAAAAAAACAGTTGGTAACACACTATGTCGTGAAGGACCGAAATCATGCTGTGCACAAAAGGTCCCCCTGCTCAAGAAAGTCCATCTACAGGCCTGTTTGAAGTTTGCCACTGAACATCTGACTAATTCAGAGGAAGACCAGGTGAACGTGTTGAGCTCTTTGGCATCAACTCAACTCACTGTGTTTAAAGGAGGAGGAATGCTGCCTATGACTCCAAAAACACTGTTCCCACCGTCAAATATGGAGGTGGAAACATGCTTTTGGGGGTGTTTTTCTGCCAAGGGGACAGGACAATTGCACCGTATGAAAGGGAGGATGGATGGGGCCATGTACCGTCAAGTGTTGAGTGAGAACCTCCTTCCCTCAGTTAGGGCATTAAAAATGGGTCGTGGTTGGGTATTCTAGCATGACAATGATCCAAAACACACGTCCAAGGCAACAAAAGATTGGCTCAAGGAGCATATTAAGGTCATGGAGTGGCCTAGTCAGTCTCCAGACCTTAATCCCATAGAAAATCTGTGGAGGGAGCTGAAGGTTCGAGTTGCCAAACATCAGCCACGAAACATTAATGACTTGGAGAGGATCTGCAAAGAGGAGTGGGCCAAAATCCCCCCTGGGATGTGTGCGAACCTTGTGGCCAACTACAAGAAACGGCTGACCTCTGACCTTTTGGTATTTTGCCCATCATTCACAATACTTGTGTTACATAAACACACATCTTTTCTGTGGGTTTAATAAAGATATAAAAACAGCTGAAAAGAGGCAGCTAATTAATGCATGTAATGGAACACACCTCTTCTGCCGACAAAGCCCACTTTTAAAACATCCCCCCCCCAAATTCCAACAACGTTTAATAGTTTTATATATGTGTTGTGGCCATGTAGTAACAGCAACATTTAGGCACATACATGATAACATGTAATATTTATAGTATTTTGCTGTATTTAGGTAATTGTAAGATTTCCTGTTACTTCCCTTCCTGGGCGCATCAATTTCACCTAACTCCAAACTCAAAGCTGCAGTGGTGGAAGATCCAATATGTAGCCTTACCTTTCGGTAGTGACCTAAGGCATTGTGAGTGTGTGGTGAAGCTAGCTGGCTAGTAGCCAGCCGGTGTGGTATAGCGGGGTGTCACTATGCCTCTCATGTACTGTAGTTCTTTGGCATAACAATGTTAACATCCATCCATCCAACAATGTTAACATCCATCCATTTTCTATGCCGCGTATCCTCATTAGGGTCGCGGGACAATGTTAACAATATTAATTAAAATGCTAACTAAGTTAATAGTAGTTTACTGAGGTAAGTACCGCACATTGACCTCCAATACCGAGGTACATACCAAACCGTAAGGATGCTATACTGTTGGACCCCTAGTAGCCACAGCCTACCCGGGGGTAGCCTTGACGGAAATGTGGATGCCAATTTATAACTTTCGCCTCTCTGACCACCACCAAAGAGTCGTTCACATTTATATACCAGCATAGGCAACACTGAAGGAAAGTTGGGGGAAGTGTCTTGGCCAAGGACACAACAGCAGTGACTGGGGTAGAGGAACCGGGGTCTGAACCACCAACCATCTGGTTTCTGTCTGCTTGCTCTATCTCCTGAGCTTTTTCGCCCCAGTAATAAAAACTAAATACAAGAATGAATGAAACAGCAGTAAAATAATGAAATGTAATGACAAATAAAAAAATAATAAAAAGATAAGCCAAAGCACTAAGCCAAACTTTCCACCTCAATAAGGTAACTATGGTGCTTGGTTATGACTGTTATAATACCTTACCTTTTAATACATGACAGGGTCTCACTTAGCGCAAAAATTTTGCAGTAAAGAAAATAATTATATAAATAATATATGATAATATAGAATCACATGCATGTGTGATTATCTAAGGTAGAAGGATTCAACACCTTATGTGAGAATGCACTATATGTTGGATGCATTGAATTGATTAGGAGGTGCTCGTGCTCAAGCTAATTAATCCAAGACCACTATGCTGCTTGGTTATTACTGTTGCTGAAGCAGATCAAAGATACTGTAGCGACCTGGCAGTTATGTACTGTACAGCGTTAAACAGTTAGAGGTTTCCTACCAACCATTAATGCAGCTTTCTGAAATGATTGACAAAAAATTTTGAACTTTTTCATGTTTTTTTTTTTTGACGTACCTATGTTAGGAGACAAATATATCTGTTGTATAGCCACAATAATGTCTTTGTGATGGCAGAATTTTTGCAACAGCTCTTTATAATAGAATGTGCAGATGTACCTAAGTGGTCGGTGAGTGTATTTCCCACACTAGAGTAATATTAAGTACAGCATGGCTTGTTTTAGATGCATAAAGCTAGAAGTCTGCTACGGTATCTTAATCTTTAAAATCTTTGTCTTTATTTCCCTTATCTCTAGCATGATACGTGCCCTGTGTGCAGGAAGAGTCTTAATGGGCTGAACACAGCCACAGATCCACCGGGTTTATCAGGGATGAACTTCTCTCCGTCTTCGTCGCCCTCTTCCTCCTCCACCTCATCTACCAATGAGAATGCCACTAACAACTCGTAGATTCCCGCCTCGACTCCATATTTGAAAACATTGCATTGAGACTCTTAGGTCTTTTCTACATTGGACACAAGACAGCTGCCAGTCTTAATTCAAAGGAACGTATGAGAGCTTTTTGCAGACTTTCTACTACTCATTCCTGACCTGCTGCTGGGTCCAACTCCTCCTCTTCCAGCTGCTGTAGATGAACTGAGGACATTCATATACAAGGTACCACTGGAGGATCCACAACAATAAAAGTAGGATCTACCACAAGGTTAGGAGGACACATTTTCTATTTAAAAGACAAAATGCTCTTTTTAATCGTTACTTGTGGTGGTGCAGATGCATAGATATCTAGTTCATATCACATGAATGCTGAGCCACTGCACAGCTAATAGATCCAATTTTGTACATGCTTCTGACTTTTATTTGCACTTGTTTTTAAAAGTTGCACACTATTTTATATTTTTGTGAGAGTGTTGGTTTAGCTGATTTTTTTAGGTGTTAGTTCTTTGTGTGTGTCTGGTGCAATTGGGATGATCAATTCAGGAGGTGTATGCTGCATTTGTAATTCTAGTGTAAAAAAAAAAATCAAAATTTTACTATTTATTAATGTTATACCACAAGTAGAGACAATAAAACTTGGCAAAGTAAATGTAATCGTCTTACCTCTGTAAAACTGGGCGGCAAAAGTATTTTGTTTACTGATATGCATTTGTTTTTTTTGCACACACAATAAAGCCTGTAAAAAACATATTAAAATGATTATGAACTATCAAATGATTCATTTGTTGTTTCAACTCCAGTATTATGCAACAAAAACCTTTGACTATGCAAATGTTGCTTTAATTTTACACAATGAACAGTTTAAAATGTCGGGTATTGACTGACAAATGTTCATTTTAATTTGTTATTTAATAATGCAGTTTTGTTGGCTTCACACAAGCTGTCTTGTGTGCATGTTTTGTTATGTACAAATCCCCAACTTGACACTGCTTTTCATTTCAGAGAGTTAATGTTTGCTCATAACCAGCTGAGTACTTTTGACAGAGGAAGTGTAACGACTGGAGTCATGCATTCCCTTGGCATTCATATTCTTCTTCATTTTGTCTTATCCCTTCAGGGGTCGCCACAGCAAATCAGTTGCCTCATTTTACGTGAAACTCTTCTATCACACCTGACACTTTTCGCCACCCATTCCAGCCTGCCTGCACAAGCTTCTTTACCTCTTTTCTACACTCTCAATTGCTCTGGACTGTTGACCCCAAGTACTAAAATTCTCCAACTTCTTTATCTCTTCTCCCTGTAACCTCACTCTTCTACTTGGATCCCTCCCATTCACACACATGTACTCCGTCTTGCTGCGGCTAACCTTTATTCCTCTACTTTCCAGGGCAACATAGCAAACAAGAAGGGGCTCAGAGCTGATCCCTGATGTAGTCCCACCTTCACTTGGAACTCCTCTGTGACACCTGCAGCACACCTCACTACTGTCTTACAGTCCTCATACATGTCCTGCACCGCTCAAACATACTTTTCTGCCACTCCAGACTTCCTCATACAATACCACAGTTCCTCTCTGGGCACCCTGTCATAAGCTTTCTCCAGATCTACAAAAACACAATGCAGCTCCGTCTGACCTACCCTGTACTTCTCAATCAACATCCTCAAAGCAAATACTGCATATGTTTTACTCTTTTTTTTTTGGCATAAAACCGTACTGCTGCTCACAAATGGTCATGTTTTCCCTTAGTCTAGCTTCAACTACTCTTTCCCGTACCTTCATTGTATGGCTCATCAGCTTTATTCCTTTGTAGGTGCCACAATACTGCACATCTCCCTTGTTCTTAAAAATGGGCACCAGCACACTTCTCCTCCATTACTCATGCGTCTACTCATTATCTAAGCTCTTGTTCAACAACCCGATCAGGAATTCTACTGCCACCTCTCCTAGACACTTCCATACCTCCACAGGTATATCATCAGGACCGAGTGCCTTTCCATTCTTCATCCTCTTCAATGCCCTCCTCACGTCTTCCTTGCTGATCTTTGCTACTTCCTGGTCCACAACAGTCACCTCTTTTACTCTTTGTTCTCTCTCATTTTCCTCATTCATCAACTCTTCAAAGTACTCTTTCCATCTTCCCATGACACTACTGGCACCTGTCAATACCCTTCCATCCCTATCCTTCATCACTCTAACCTGCTGCACGTCCTTCCCATCTCTGTCCTTCTGCTTTGCCAACATGTATAGATCTTTCTCTCCCTCCTTGCTGTCCAACCTAGCATACAAGTCATCATAAGCCCCTTGTTTGGCCTTTGCCACCTTTACTTTTACCTTACGCTGCATCTCTCTGTACTCATGTCTACTCTCTTCAGTCCTCTCAGTGTCCTACGTCTTCTTAGCTAACCTTACTCTGTATACACTCCTGCACCTCCTCATTCCACCACCAGGTCTCCTTATCTACTTTCCTTACAGATGACACACCAAGTACTCTCCTAGCTGTCTCCCTGATCACAGTAGCTGTAGTTGTCCAGTCATCTGGAAGGACTTCCTGGCCACCCATTGCCTTTTTCAACTCCTTCCTAAAAGTCACACAACACTCCTCCTTTTTCGGCTTCCACCATTTTGTCCTCAGCTCTGCCTTTACCCTCTTCATCCTTCTCACCACTAGAGTCAACCTACACACCACCATCCTATGCTGACCGGCTACACTCTCACCCACCACTGCTTTGCAGTCACTGACCTCCTTCAGGTTACACCTTCTACACAAGATGTAGTCTACCTGTGTGCTCCTACCTCCACTCTTATGGGTCACCCTGTGTTCGTGTCTGTTCTGGAAGAAAGTATTCACTACAGCCATTTCCATCCTTTTTGCAAAGTCGACCACCATCTGTCCTTCTGGATTCCTCTCCGGGATACCAAACTTGCCCATCACCTCCTCATCATCTCTGTTTCCTACACCAACATGTCCATTGAAGTCCGCACCAATCACAACTCTTTGTTCTTCGGATGGGATGTTCTGCATCACTTCATCCAGGTCTGACCGGAATTTCTCTTTCTCTTCCATCTCACATCCTACCTGTGAAGCATACCCACTAACCACATTGAACATCACACCTTTGATTACTATCTTCAGGCTCATTAATCTATCTGACACTCTTTTTTTTACCTCCAGGACGTTGCTAGCAAACTCCTCCTTCAAAATCACCCCTAATCCATTTCTCTTTCTATCTAAACACTATGATAAAACAGCTTGAACCCTGCTCCTAAGCTTTTAGCCTTTCTACCGTTCCACCTGGTCTCCTGGACACACAATATGTCTACCTTCCTCCTCTGCATCATGTCAACTAATTCTCTACCTTTTCCTTTCATACTTCCAACATTCAAAGTCCCAACTCTCTTCTCTCTCTTCCTATGGGACACTCCTTCCTGCTCTCCTTCTTCGGCCAACAGTAATCCAGTTTGTACTGGCACCCTGTCGGTGAACAGCACTGGTGGTGGGCGTTGTTAACCCGGGCCACGTCCGATCCGGTATGGAAGTCATTTGTTTGATTTGCATGTTCTGGGTTGGAAATATTCACGTCGAATGCCCTTCCTGACAAGACCCTCTGTATTTATCCGGGCTTGGGACCGGCACAATAAAACACTGGCTTGTGCTCCATTGTGGCTACATATCTTGCCATTCGTATTATCCATTCATTTTCTATACCGCTTATTCTCACTAGGGTCGCGGGTAGGCTGGAGCCTATCCCAGCTGACTTTTGGGCGGGAGGTGGGGTACACCCTGGACTGGTCGCCAGTCAATCGCAGGGCAGACATACAACCATTCACCCTCACATTCATACTCTATTGGACAATTTAGAGTCGCCAATTAACCTAATATGCATGTTTTTGGAATGTGGGAGGAAACCGAGGTACTCTGAGAAAAACCCACGCACGCACGGGGAGAACATGCAAACTCCACAAAGAGATGCTCAACGGAGATTTGAATCCAGATCTTCTGACTGTGAGGCCAACATGCTACCCACTTATACACCGTGCGGCCCGCCATTTGTATTATAAAGGTAAAATTTTAATATCAAGGATTGCTCTTTCTTGACCTGTAAAGAGCACATTGCATAGAAGAACTTCAGTGAGGCTCCATATCCAACCTTTTGTGAGTACAGTATGTAAAATGCAGTATTATATGATGTCTATTTACCTTAGTTTTGTATGTATAACCTTTGCAGGCCGTTTTATTCACAAACTAGAAGTACAAACGTTTCCACACATGATTCCACATCCTTATTCTTCTCAAATGTCGATGTACAGTTTTCCTTGGCCAAATGAATTTGGGGTCAGACTATTAAAAAAAAAACATTTAAAGGTACAATGGCACCCAAAGAGTGTCCTCTTTTTAGACCACTAGATGGTGCTAAGCAGTTTATGTAGGTCATTGAGATGTCATTGAAAACAACCTTTCAAAGGTCTCACTTTGCACAAGAATATTGCCATAAATAATGATATATATTTATAAATTTGTTTTATAACAAATTTCGCATTTGTGATTGTATAAGGCAGACGGATTAAACACCTTAGGTAAGGATGGACGTTTGGTCGGATGCATTGAACTGATTAGGAGGTGCTCGTGCTCAAGCTAATTAATCCTTTGGACATAAGATGAGTGCCTAATTAGTGGGATGATTAAAACGTGTCTCTCCCGATGAGTGATGAACGTGTAAGAGCAGATATAGTTTGCAAAGAAATCACGTCCACCCCTCCCTCTGCTTCCTCTTCTCTCCCCCTTGCCATCTCTCTGTCTCCCCCATGGATGTGCTGCTTTTTCACAAAGAATACATCGAGGGCTTTAAAAATCCGAAATGCTTAATGTCATGGACAGTAATGAGGTGTCTCCTGCGCCTGGTGGCACCGTAAAGAAGAAGGCGGAGGGCGGGGAAGAGTGCATGTTTCCGCATTCGCGTTTGCGTCGAGCCGGGTGGAGCGGCACCGGCGGAGGTGGAGGAGGAAGAGGAGGCGGCAGCAGCATTGGGATGAAAAACTTTACGCCAGGAGGGGGAGCCGCGTCCTCGGCTTCCAGGAGGCACTCCAACAAGGAGCCCTGCCTTCTTCACGCAGAGGACGCTCTTGTTGCCTCACTGCCCACTGCTGCCTTCGGAGCCACGGAGACCCGCGGACCTCATCCGGGCGATGCTGCCCAGCACGGCGAAAGCAGCAGAGCATCTGGGGCGGAGGCGTCTGAACCGGCCGTCTCGATAGACACCGCGGACGCGACAACTGGTGATGGTGGCAACAACGTCGCTCCAATTTCCAGCATGAAATGCAACAAAAACGGCGAATGCAGGAGGGACTCGGGCACCGGGAGCCTGCGTTCGATCATCTCCAAGCAGGAGAAGCAGACCGGTGGGTCGACGAGGGCCGAGGACGGAGGGAGCACCAAGCGCGGAGCTTGTAACTCGACCACCGCCAGCATGGACGGCTCCATCACACCAGGCGGGTCCCTAGCCGGGGGGCACGGAGGTGAGAGTGTCAACCCAGGCGCTACCCCCGGATCGAGTGGGGTCCCCGAGAAAAAGGACCCAAAGGTGTCTTTCTCAAACGCACCCAGCCGGAAAGCCTCGTCGTCCCTGCACGGACCTAGTCAGACCCCGCAGCCCAGGAACTCTGTCACTTTCCAGAAACCTGAGGATGGACCCTCAATTGTCCCCGCCGAGGATGCAGAACCCCGAGGCAGCCAGGCCAGTTTCATGCAGAGGCAGTTCAGCAGTATGCTGCAACCAGGAGTTAACAAATTCTCCTTGCGCATGTATGGCAGCCAAAAGGCTGTGGAGAGAGAACAGGAGAGGGTCAAATCAGCTGGAAATTGGATTATCCACCCTTACAGTGATTTCAGGTAAGATCGGGGTCAACACGAGGGGGCCCTTAATTGTGTGCGTTCTCATAACTTCATAGTGGGAGACCACGCCAACCCTCATGAGCACACATGCATGTTTACTACATCTACTGATTTCCTCCTTCATGATTTATTCTTGATCCCGTTCATTGGAACATGCCGCCACAAATCCCTTCAACAACCTGTTGTCAGTCAAATGGACTTGAGACACAGTTGTAAACCCGCCAGTTTGTTTGTACAGTAGTGCGTCTGGGATGGCCTGCTACCTGCTAACACATCATGCACCCCTTGCTCATATGCAACAAAGAGGTTGTGCAGCCAAAAATGGCAGGATGAACATTGTGTATAGTGCGTATGGATGTATGTGTGTGTAATTATATATATATATATATATATATATATATATATATATACACACACACACACACACATATATGTATGTACGTACGTATTTATGTGTGTGTGTGAGAGATTTGCACTCAGTAATGGAATGTCACCTTGAGCCAAAAGCATGCTCATTGGAGACATATCCGCCCGGATCCTGCATCCCAAACTGTTCACTAGAGCTCAAACGAGCACCACAAATGTTGACAAACACATTTGCATGCTAAGAGAACAATAACGCCATCACACCATCTTTGTTATTTGACCTATCAGTCGCCCAATAGTTAAGGAAATGTCTCGTCTCGTGGCTGTGTGGCTTTCAGCACCATAGAGAGCAGACAGCTCCCCATGCCCCTCGAACCTCCCTAAACCCTCACACATTAGCCAATAACATCTGGCCCATTTGTGTCACATAACTCAGAGTCAATACACCACTTAAAGGCGAAAACTTGAGTTAAACATAGCTGTAGAACCACAGGCTACTGTAGAGACCTCCACTCCCACACAGAGCTGCCCTTACTCTCATTGTGATGCTAATGCATGCATGGTAAACATACAAAGTTGCCTTATGAACATGGTCGCCATGCTGGGCGCTTTTTGCGATGGAGCACTGGAGTCTGAGCTTGTTGCGTAAGTGGCAGTGTAGTGACTCAGCGCTGCACCTGTCCTGCAGAGACGGCTGTGATGGGCTTCAAACCTCACTATACTTTTACTACGTCACCACTTGCACGAAAGTCTCTGCAGCCATGCACGCAACTCTCCCATGAAGTGGTGATGATTCAGGTGCATGAAGCAGAATATACGTATATCAAAGTATAGTGTGTTTGTCTGTCTCATGTGCCTTTTCGTCTCTTCACTGACTAGTTTTCTGTTTTTCCACCTTTTCCTCTTCCTGCTGTACCCCACATAAACATAATTCATGTACACCACACACACACACCTTGCTAGGTTCTACTGGGATTTCACAATGCTGCTGTTTATGGTGGGAAACCTGATCATCATCCCTGTGGGCATCACCTTCTTCAAGGAAGAGACCACCACTCCCTGGATCATCTTCAACGTGGTCTCGGACACTTTCTTCCTCATGGACCTGGTGCTCAACTTCCGCACGGGAATCATCATTGAGGACAACTCCGACATCATTTTGGACCCTAAAACCATTAAAAAAAAGTATTTAAAGACGTGGTTTATTGTGGACTTCATCTCATCCATTCCAGTGGATTACATATTCCTCATAGTGGAGAAAGGAATGGATTCGGAGGTGTACAAGACAGCTCGAGCCCTGAGGATTGTCCGCTTCACCAAGATACTGAGTCTTCTGAGGCTGTTGAGGCTCTCCAGATTAATACGCTACATTCACCAATGGGAGGAGGTATGTTTCTAAAGATTTGTTTAATTTGTTTTAGCAGAGCAACACAGTAGAGCATGTGGTTCACACGTCTGCTTTATAGTTAGGAGATTCCGTGTTCGGATTGTGATTTTTTTGTGATCTTCTCAAGAACATGCTTGTTCGGCTAAACTGAGAATCTGAATTCAATGTGAATGTTTGTTTACATGTGAACCTGTGATTGACTGACAACCAGTCTAGGGTGTACCCCAACTCTTGCCCAAACCTCACCAGTGACCCTGATGAAGACAAGCGGTATAGAAAATGGATGCATCATTTTTAAAAAGTCGAGCCAAAAAGGTCACAAATTTGTTTTGAGCACCGGCAAGCTCAGTATGAAGGTTGACACCTGCTGCCTGGTGAAAGCTGCGTAATGTCAGCAGGACGTTTGAGCCCTAACAAACTTTGCATTCTAATTACTGTTTTTGTCTCATGAACTCCTCCTGCGCCCACCCCTCTGTGTCTCTCCCTGTCTGACCTGGAAGTCCCACAGGCAGCATCAGGCGGTCTAATAAGCAGCCTATTTTCAGGGGAAACACAGGTAATCAATTAAGGCGCAGGTTGGGTAGAGGGCGGGGATAACGTGCACTGCTAAGGGGCCATTGTGTATGATTATATGTCACTAATTGTGCATTTTAAACTAGAATGTACTTTGTTGGCACCGCCCAGACTCTTAAGGAAAGTAGGATCCAGCAATGTCATGAGATTATCTGACTTTGCATTTATGCCACGATTGGCAGCATGGTGTTGGCATTTTGCAGTGCTGAGCAGTGCAGCGGGCCTCAACTGCACACTTGACCTTTGGGTAATTGGATTTCTGAAGATATGATGTGATGCACACACACACATATACGCAGACACAGTGGTGCATGATGGGATGTGATACTTGGCATGCATGGAGAATGAGAATGGAGATGAGGGAGTTGAATGAGTGTCATCTCCCCTCCATCGTGGATGTCACAAATCACTTATTTAATTTCTTCACTCACACATGACACGGTACAGCAGGGCTATCCAACTGGCGACCCGTGGGATGACGTCAGTTCAAAACTTGGAGGCAACATAGATTTTTGCAGTTTATTGCTGAAAAACACAACACTCATACTGTATAGGACAGTGGTTCCCAAACGTTTTACAGTCACGTACAACTTCAGACATTTGACGTGAAGCCATGTGTAGCCCCCACTCTTACGCTTTCAAAAATACATTCATTCATTCATTTTCTATGCCGCTTATCCTCATTAGGGTTGCGGGTATGCTGGAGCCTATCCCAGCTGACTTTGGGTGAATGGCGGGGTACACCCTGGACTGGTCGCCAGTCAATTGCAGGGCACACAGACAAAAAAAACATTCACACTCACATTCTTACTGATGGACAATTTAGAGTCGCCAATTAACCTAACATGCATGTTTTTGGAATGTGGGAGGAACCCGGACTACCCAAAGAAAACCCACACAAACATGCAAACTCCATACAGAGATGCCCAACAGGGATTCGAACCCTGAACCTCCTGACTGTGAGGCCAATGTGCTACCCACTCGCCCACCGTGCGGCCCAAAACACATTTATTTTGTCATAATTCACTTGAAATACCATGATTGTTGGGTTAACAAATAGTACAACAAATAATTTTCATAGTAATTCCAAGTCAAAATGTGTATTTTGCATGGTCACATTTTTTATAGAATTTCACATGAGCACTGATAAGTAAATAAGTAATCATCCTACATACTGTATATTTGATTCCAGTCTGATGTTGGAATTTTTCCGTTTGAATGGCTTAAACTTGAGCCTCACTTTTGCATATCAATTTAAAACCGAATGGAAGGGAACCGTTTAACAGACACCATAAAGCAGGATCTGAAATACAAATTATATACAAACAAACATAATGCCTTATTTTCGTGAGACTCCCCCCAATGCTTTCACTGCTGCTCTGTGCTGGGATTGGACCACTAATGTAAATGAAATCTTCGAGATAAAACACTCCTAATGCACAAAATAATCATCAAACATACTTATTTGTTCATATGATGCACACAGACCAATGAACAACTTCACGCTCTGTCTCCTTTCTTCTCCGTTCTTCTAGTGCCGTGAGGCGTTCAGGTGCACTGCTAATTGTGTGTGTTAGGCGCAAATTATTTTTCCATTTATATTCACGTACCCCCTATCACAATTGACATACCCCTGGGGGTACTCATACCCCACTTTTGGAATCTAGGATATAGAAAATATTTGACTGTAACAACAGCAGAATGCTCATATCATATAGACAACCTTTGATCTGCTTAAACAGCCAATGTATAAAAAGCATAAAATACACACCCTTGCATCAACATTGTGTTAGGTTTGAGCGATATAAACAATATACCATAGGCAGGGGTGCATCCAGGAATTTGAGTACGTGTGGTGATCCCCATTCCTCATCAAAAAGTATCCTTCCTCAGCTGCACAGACATTTTTTCTTATCCCACCACTACATGTGAGGCTTGCGTCGGCAGCTCTCACAAAGAACGTCATCCATGTTTGCTCAACAACGGAACCACCAGAGGTGGGAATAAGTCTCTTGTGTAC
This sequence comes from Oostethus manadensis, assembly GCA_024372805.1. Classification (NCBI taxonomy): domain Eukaryota; kingdom Metazoa; phylum Chordata; class Actinopteri; order Syngnathiformes; family Syngnathidae; genus Oostethus; species Oostethus manadensis. Next base: position 8,801,246 of record QODF01000102.1, read on the forward strand.
AACACAAACAAGTCTCTAGTCATGACCTCCAGGTCTCAAACAAGTCAAATCATTGCTCAGGTCAAGTCATACAAAAATGTGATGAGCTACCCGTGTTTCCACTTTTAAATCAGTAAAGATGGTAAATTTTAAAGTGGTAACCGAATTCACATATTTCAAATTTACACATATTTATGCATCCATCCATCCACTTTCCATGCCGCTTATCCTCACCAGGGCCGCAATGGACAAGAGAGGCGAGAGCCGAGGTACACCCGGGACTGGTCGCCAGTCAATCGCCGGGCAGACAAACATTCATACTCACATTCGTACTTATGGATAATTTAAAGTTACCAATTAACCTAACATGCATGTTTTTGGAATGTGAGAGGAAACCGGAGTACCCGGAGAAAACCCACGCATGTACGGGGAAAACATGCAAACTCCACACGGAGATGCCAAACGGATATTCGAACCTGTACAAAGCTGCTGCTGATGATTGTACATGTGTATGCACAAAAAAACAACTTGATGTATTTGATCATCAGAAAAAAAGGGGTTTCACGAGACCTTGTGAGATTAAAACATACGATTTCTCGTAAAAAAAAAAAAACTAGACAAAATCGCGGGCACTAGGCCTGGGACAATAATAAATAAATGAATGAATGAATGAATCACACAGCAAATGAAAATGAACTTGATAATTTTGCTGGCCTCAATATATTGCCATGTGCGTGCGTGTGTTTTTCTCTTCTCCCGCCTCCAAACAGGCAGGAAGAGAGTTCACTGAGTGCATTGCTTTCAGCACCTTGCTGCATTTCTTCCATAAAACAACAGCATGAATGGAGTGAGCCCTTTCGTCACTCGGTCTCTTTGACTCGGTAGGTGGAGGCAGCCCCGTTAGGATACACGCAGATGGCAGAAGAGTGTAACGTAGTAGAAATGATATTAGTAGATTGCAGTATATTGGCATTTATTTTTCTACTTGTAAAGAAAATTTCAAATCTTGTCTTGTTCTTGTAGACCCATGAATTGTCTCGGCTTTCGTGACTTGAGTGCCTCACGATACCCCTATCAGAAAATAATGCAATTCATGCATTCATAATGCAATAATGCATTCAAGATCACAAGCCAATAAGTTAGCTAAAGGGACTTTTACTGCGCTTTAATGGGAAGACGTATACATTAGGTAGCTTGTTGAAGTTATGTTTGTGTTAGCAAACATCAGAACAAACCGCTAGCTAAAAGGCACATTCACGACTGTTACCTTTCTTTCTGTGTCTTGTTGTGACGGATGAAGTTGGATGCGTGCTGGTCAAGTAACTGATTTTTGAAATGCAGACCTTGCTGTCCTCTTGTTAATACCGTCATCGACAACATAATCCTTGAACCCAAATTTAATCATTTTTGGTCTAGCCGCCTCCATGACTGCTGCTCCTGAGTTGATCAGCTCCTTTGTTGCCCTCTGTCAGTGTGTGCACCTGAACAGTCCAGTAGCGATCGATTCAGCGCCCCGGGAGTCTGTGCAGCGTTCTGCGTGCATTGCACAGCAAAATAAAACTTAATTCCTAAAGTAATGTAACTTAAAAAAAATGCAAATATTTAAATTAAGACCTCAAGTCCTTTTGAGTCAGCTGTCTCATGTCTAAGTAGAATGTTATGACGACCAAGTCGTAAGCAAGTCAAGTCTTTTTACAGCGTTAGGCAAGCAGGTTTCAAGTCCATGAAATTTGACCCGAGTATGACTCATGTCTCCCACCTTTGCAAAATACCAGTCAAAGCCAAGCTGGTGAAAGTGGATTTGCCAATGTGTCTGTCCAGTGAATGATTGACATCTAAGACAACAGTTGTTAAGGATCATGATGGTCCCCGTCCATCACTATGGATAAGAAAGTGTGCTCACAGGGTATGTCTTCACGTGTGTGAGTGTGTACCCTCGGGCTTGCGTGATGTCATGTGTCTTGCCCGCTCCCGCTGTGTTTGATCCAGGACTGATGGCAACCTGTCATCCTCACTCATTTATCACACAGCCGTGTAATTTGAAAGAGACTGTAGAGCCGAGTGGATTGCCTCTTTGGCATGTGAAACTTGAATTCAACAACTTAACCATTAGTTATTTGCGGTCCACCACAGTAGAACACGTTCTTACCTTATGTTTGTTGTTGCTGCACTCCATCAGATCTTCCACATGACCTATGACCTGGCCAGTGCTGTGATGAGGATCATTAATCTGATTGCTATGATGCTGCTGCTGTGTCACTGGGATGGCTGTCTACAGTTCTTGGTCCCCATGCTGCAAGACTTCCCGTCTGACTGCTGGGTGTCTCTCAACAAAATGGAGGTAATGTTCATGACCAGAAATCCTGTCTGTACATACAAAGCATACATACAGTATTCCTCATAGAACACAATATCGACATGACTGTGACATGAGTGAGTAAATACTCTATATTGAATGAATCCCTAAAAATGTTCTAGACTTTTTCTATCTTTCCTGAATCAAAAGCATATAATTGAAATGTATGTTACATTTACATCATACAAAGAAGTGAATGTTCATAACGCCTTTTAATACTGAAAATGAAAATTCCTTATTAAAAAAGCATTGCTATATATTGTGTTGTGTGTGGCGCTTTACAGGGCAAAGAACCATATTTGGTCATTTTAGACTGAGGCAAAATGGGTACCACATGTCCCACTAAAAGACGGTAGAACCATTTCAATATACTGGTTAGTCAATATTATAAACAGGCCCAGACACAAGTCAGGGTGTTGTGTCGCCTGTCTGTGTTTTAATCAGTGGATCTTACATAGCGGGCCCTACTGTATCTAGTTTAATCAGGTTTATTTCTAATTACAGTGCATTGAGTTTTAGTCTGTGTGTATATATATTTACATTTTCTATTTGATCACATGAAAGCTTTGGTAGCACTATGCAAAGTAGCCATGCCTCCTGATGTGTTGTCCATGACAAGTTGCAAAACAAACAGGGTGAAGGTTAATGACAAAAGTTGAGATGATGTACATCAATGTGGTTTACTCAGGAAAATGTCTATTGCACTAATACTGCACAACACTACCATTATTAGTGGTTGGAATGATGTTCTTACCGTTCCACGGAAAAACTTACTCTGCCAGAGAGATTTTAGCATGCCTTGTGATTTCCTTGCGCTTCAATGCAGTGGTGTGATAGGAAAGATAAAAGGGCGTTGGAGGTGGATAAGAGAGGCTTGGGGTTGACCATGGCTGGACAGCTGGGCTCTTTGTTGCCATGCATCTCTCCGAGAGATAAAAGCTACTTGTTTATACGCATACTGTCTGTCTGTCGGCGTTTTACTGAGAGTGTGGGTAGACCACAGTGACCCAGCTACGAGGCATGTGACCAAATGCACTTTTAAAGAGATTTGTCTTATACTGTAATTGCCTCAAGATTCCGGGTTTGAAGGATTTGTGCCATTATTGGTGTACAAAGTAGGAGGCTAATGAGCTCATAAAACATGATTTTGAAGGTTTAATGTGTGATAGGGGAGTAAGCAAGATGGCTTATTTCTTAAACAGTTTAATGAAACTCCTTCATAGAATTAAACACTGCACATAGGTCTGTGTTGTGCATTAATATGCATTGGCTTTTTATAGTCGAATCTGATTCGTTAGATTTTGTCCCTAGTCAACTAATATTTGATTGTTTTTAAGAGCAGAGCTAATGGCGATTCCAACAAATGAAGAGGTCTCATTTGCCACATTTTCCACATCAAAGAAACAGGCAAAACAGTCACACAAAATGGTAGGAGTGCAACAACAGTAACTTAATTTATTTAGGATGAACAACAACATAGAACAGGAACAACATGGCTTGAAAAACTTGCCAAAACTCTGTTAGCATCCTAATTTCCTGTTTTTTGTATCAAAATTAAATAACAATAAACAATGATGTTTTTGTAAAATTCAGTACTGGCTAAAAGTTTGGACACACCTTATTCAGTGTTTTTTTTTATTGTAATGGCATTTTACATTGTAGATTCTCACTGAATGCATCACAACTATAAATGAACATGTGAAATGATGTACTTAACTAAAAAGTGTGAATACATTTCCTCAAAGTAGCCACCTTTGCTTTTTGATAGTGCTGCAAAACATTGGTAAGCTTCACGAGGCAGTCACCTGAAATGGTTTTCACTTCACAGGTGTACCTGTGAAGGGTTACTGGAATTTCTTGCTCAGGTTGGGTCAGAGCAACACAATGATATCAAATTATATCAAAGGAGGATCACGATCAACATGATTAAACACTTCCGGATTCAACGTGTGGAAATAACAGAGTGCCCGTCTTTGATTCGCTTCGTCAGATGCAAGTTTATGCATGCTTATTCAGTTTATTTGCGTCATTTTTAGCAAAAGTTAAGAATAAACAAGGTAACAGAAAATCAGAACAAACAAGGTAACAAACTAAGGGTGCCATTAACAAAATAGCCTACACCAACATTGAGGCAGAAAGTGTACTAGTGCTAATATGGTAGCTCAAGACTCAGCTTGCAGCATCATACACCCACTAACTCATAAACAACAGAATATGTGGAATTACATTAATTTACATGAGCTTTTCAAAAGTAAACATTTTTTGTGGAAATGTACTCCTATGAAAATAGATCTGTGATAAATTCATAGTAAAGTTGATAAAAAAGTTAACATTCATTCATTGTCTATACCGCTTGTCCTATCCTAAAAAAAAACATTTATCTTTAAAAAAAAAAAGTGTATACAACAAAAAGCAAGTAAATATTAGTAAATTTAGTGATACACTGGATTGCCAAATCCTAGAAACAAAAAAAGTTTGTACAAAACAATTTTAGACTTTGCAAAGTCATCGGTAGACACTGCTATTTTTTTTAACACGCGCCTTTCAACTGATTGCCCAATTGCACAGCCTTAAGAGCGTGGATATCATGAATGCTGGGTCTTGTTTGCTTTCTGAGAATCAACTGCTCCTACTGGTAACTTGTTTGCCATGTAGCAATAAAAATATACTATCAACAGTGATTAATCTGATTAGTCAAATTTGATTGCTACTATTTTGAGCACTACTGTATACCATTCTTCACTCCTGTTGTTTGTAGTCTGGATAGCTAAAGTCTTCCAGGTCTTCCTGTCCTTTTATCTTATGTGTTGAAGTGTGAATGTCATTGAATGTAAAGACATGGGTTCTTATTACAGTACTTCTTGTTGAGCAGGTTTTTGCAATGTGGTAATTACTGTAGGTCAAATGTTATTCAATGTAATTCTTCTAACTGCATTCTTCTTTCCTTGTCGATTGTATCCTTAATTGTCCTTGTTGTTATGGTGATATTTAATATTTATGCAGATCATTGATCTCTTTGACAACAAGCACTCTTGCCTTTGCTGGTACTCCATTTAACTTGATGTAATTTTTGCCGTTGGTGCTCCAAGTACTTTTTTGGTTCTAGTTTTTCTCATAACTTGCTGCTTCCTCAAGTCTCATGCTTTCTTGGTGTTATCAGTGTTGCGTTTTGTCAGACACTCATTCATGTAGATGTTTGTACCTTTCAGGTTCTTTCCCTGTTTCAGCAGTGCAGTTTTGAATTCCCTATAGGTGAACTTATTGATAATAATGGGTGTGGTGTTGTTTCAGCCATACAGTCGGATGCAAGTACTGATGGAGTTGATATCTACATCCACTTCCTTTGAGTGATTATAGGAAATTGGCAATTTGTTGTTTGATATCATCTGTAGGGTTTTTACAAGGCAATATTATCATCTTGTAATTTTTCCATATCATCTTGTAATACATTAGTATCCTTCCTTAAGGTTTTTGACTGGATTTTTGAGAATGTCCTTTTGAGGCTGTTCTGTGATTGTACTGTACATTCCTATCTGTGTAAACAGGTGTCTAAGATTTTGCTTCATTTATGCTATAGATTCCTCCTGTAGTGATATGATCTCCTCCCTCAAGGCTCAAAATAATTTCCAATATTTGTCATCTACAAGTAAATATGATATTGAATCCAGATTTACATTTTTCGGGGCACCATTTAATGTCAAATCCTCCTCTTCCATCAGCCAGAATGGCCCTGTTTCTGATTATGTACCTGGATTTCTAGGACTGATATCATTTTGTTTTTTTGTTTGGCATTGCTGCTAGGCAACCGGTATAGTATGCCATTTCATTATGTTAAAATAATCAACTGTGTGCAGTCAGGTACACTGTGACCTCTCTGAGTGAAGATTGGCTCTGTACTTCCTTTAGAGCAGACTCCAGACCATATCCAATTCAGGTTTTTAACGTTACGCGACATTAAAACCTCAATTGCCTTGAAATCAGTCATTCCCACTCCTTCTCCCCCACTGAAAGTCAGAAAAATCTGTTTCAAATATGTGTGAAAAATGTGTGGTTGGGTTAACACAAGTATACTGCTATATAATGCCAATAGAACATTTTTTATGTTGACAAAATTCTGGTAACTTGCCAGCGACATCAATAAATGATCACCCGGCACGTATAAACTTACATGGCAGGTTAGAGGATGACTTTGCACTGTTTATGGTTCAGTCTGAAGTCGATGACTGGTGAAGTTTATGACTGACAGGCCACTGACTCGTCCATTGTGTTCTCCCTTTGTGGGATCGGAGACAGTCAGTCCCCAGAGTGCTGTCACTCACAGAGTAAAGGGTTACTGTGGCATGGTGCAGCCTGCCCAGAGCCACCTGAGACCACCCCCCTATTGAGTGGCTGACAACTTTTAACATTAGACATTGTGTTGCAGCCAGGCCATCATCCATCACACCCTTACAGTGGCTTTAGTGGTGAAGAGAGTTGGAGGGGGGGTGGGGGCCTCAGGCAGGACCCATGGAGGGCGTTGAGAACATTTTTTAACTCTGGATGACATCTGCCTAGCCAGTAATTGGATTCAGTAGAGCTTGGAACACCTTGGGGACAGGGCTGTTTTCATAATGGACCGCAGCTTCAATCTATTAATTTCATTTGGTTTATATTCAGTGCAGTAATATGTAAGCTTGTCCACTGCCAAGTTAATTCAGAATTGTGGTGGCAGAGTCTTGCTGTATGTACAATTCAGAGTTTATAGGGGCATATACTCAATGGACACATCGTTTGATACACCTGCACAATCTAATGGTATCTAATACAAGAGCTACAGTGCTGCAACAAATTTGATTTAAAAAATGCCTCTAAAGTTGCACAAAATTTCGGAATTTAATCTGTTGTCCTGTGAGATGTCAGCATATCATCTCACTATCAGAATAGCATTCAAGGCAAGTAATACAACAGTACCCCAATATTTTTGCACAGTGCACTTAACAGTTGGGTCTCCAACCAGTTAAACACAATAAACAAGTGATGACTATACCTCAGATGTAAACCCTTAGCCTGTGTTTTGCTTGTTTTGTTTGGTGAATGTACATACTGAATACTAGGGATGTAAATCTTTTTGTGACAATTCAGTTTAACTCTAGGTTCACAGTTTACAATGCGATTAAAAACTATATATTTAAAACACAGAGGGCTCTAATTTTGTAGACCAGGCGCAAGCAAAGCGCACCTTCGCTAATGGGCGTGTTTTAGGCGCATTTTGTAATTTTGTGCCACGTGCAGCCTGGCGTAAGTTCCCCTCTGTCCTTCCTACTGGCGCAAGTGGCAAAGAGGGAGGAGAGAAGGCATGACTGGGTTTAACACAACCGGGTCAAATCTTCACCAATCAAATGAGCTCCTCTCCTCACCTTTAAATGCGCTCCTGGAGAAGCAAATTACAAGTTTCGTTGAATATGGATGGAGACAGTGGAAGACGGCCAAACTTCTTCCCCCAGACGGAAAGTGATGTTTTGGTCCGGGAGGTCCAAGCTCGCCATGGCCGAATATATGGTCACGCGAACAAACCCCCACGGGCTGATGATGCAAAAGTGGCCTGGGAGGAGATTACAAGTATGGTAAATCAGGTTTACCCTGACATACTAAGAACCGTTGCCCAGTGAAAAAAACAGTTCAATGTCAGAAGAAGGGCAAAACAAAATCTATCAGAGCGCCGGAGGCACACGGTGAACCCCCGTAAGGTAAGCATTTTTTCCCCACTAATAAAGAAACTCATATTTAGTAACCTATATTTGTAATATGAAAATGTAATATATGTATATGTAATATGAATGAACAGAAACTATGTATAATGGGGTGAAATACGAAGAAACTGTGCACATTGCCACAGTTTCTTGCCACAGACGCAATGCCATCTTGTTGTCTGGCCCTTGTCACTTGTGTTTGCATTTGAGAAGAACTTGTATTACCCAATTCATAATTTTTGGTTACACAATCAAAGATGTCAATACGTTTGATTAACCGTTTATTTACAATTAACCACATCCATATCAGATCCACTGGCCAACGATGAGGAGGATGAGGTGGGTGTCGATTCGGGGACAGATGAGGTGGTGGACATGACGCAACAGAGGCAGACGGGACAGTCAATATAGATGAAAATGTATGTGCTGACTCAGATAGTTACTTTAAACAGTGGTTGTTGTGATTATTAAATGCATTCAAATGTGCCTGACATTGTGTAAACGGGCCTGTGGGGTTTTGGTGACGTGTGCGCATTTTACGTTAGGCAACCAAATTACCACTAGTCCGGCTGCGATTCACCTTGCGCTGAGAGTAGACCAGGTTGGATCCGGCAAGCTTTCAGCACACCTCCGGCAAAGCCTTTTGGCTCAAAATTGTCACTTTGCCAGGCTGAATCAGTCGGCACCTCCCCCTGCTGCGCGGCCACACCCATCGCGGTCCGCCTCGGTCTACCAAACTGGCCAAACCAAATTGGCTGCGCATGGTGTTACGCCGAACGGAATTAGAGCCCAGAATGTTTCAATACAATTTCATAGAGTGTACAAATTATACGATTCGATTCAATTCAATTCTACAGTTTGTTGATGGATCTTACATTATAAAATTATAAAATAAAGAAGCCAATTCTATAGAAGTGGCATTGTTATAGTATTTTTGCTTGTGCAAAATAGCACATCATGCATGCAAGCATGCTGTAAATACCACAGTTTTGCATAAGTTGTTGAGAACGGCGACATGTCCCAGTTTGTTCAACGGTCCTTGAATGCACCTTGTAACTTTCTCCCAAGCTGCACTACTATACTGTATTTTCCCCTTTTTCTTTAACCTCGTATTTGGTACCCAATGCTGAAACTCTGTGGGAATGCTTAAAGGTAAGATTTGATGACGTTTTGAGTGTGAATATGTATATTTATTTGTTGGATTTGTGTACATACGGGTCTTCAGAAGACCCGTATGAAGAGAAACATGAGGAGTGACAGCACCTCGCCCGGACGTGGGATACCGGGGCCTCACCCTGGAGCCAGGCCTGGGGGAGGGGTTCGCAGGCGAGCGGCTGGTGGTCAGGTCTACACCCGTGGGACCTGGCCGGGCCTAGCCCGAAGAAGCCGCACGGGAACTCCCCCCCGCAGAGCCACCACCTGCAGGGGCAAGCATAAAGGTCCGGTGCTGTGTGATTTGGGCAGTGGTCGAGGGCGGGTGTCCGGGCGACCTGGGCTTCGGCGACCAAATCTGGTTCTTGGGACATGGAATGTCACTTCTCTGGTGGGGAAGGAGCCCGAGCTTGTGGAAGAGGCGGAGAGATTCCGACTAGATATAGTCGGACTCACCTCAACCCACAGTTTAGGCTCTGGAACCAAACTCCTTGAGAGGGGCAAGACCTTGTTCTTCTCTGGAGTTGCCGCTGGGGAGAGGCGGCGAGCTGGTGTGGGTTTATTGTTAGCCCCCCGGCTTGGTGCCTCTGTGTTGGAGTCATCCCTAGTAAACGAGAGGGTTACTTCCCTACGCCTTAGGGCTGGGGAAAGGGTCCTGACTGTGGTTTGTGCCTATGCGCCGAACGGCAGTTCAGAGTACCCAGCCTTCTTGGAGTCTATCAGAGGGGTGCTGGAGAGCACCCCAGCTGGTGACTCCATAGTTCTACTGGGAGACTTCAACGCCCATGTGGGCAATGACAGTGTGACTTGGAGGGGCGTGGTTGGGAGGAACGGCCTCCCTGACCTGAACCCGTGCGGTGTGTTGTTGCTGGACTTCTGTGCGAATTACAGTTTGTCCATAACGAACACCATGTTCGAACATAAGGATGTCCATAAGTGCACTTGGCACCAGGACACCCTAGGTCGCAGGTCTATGATCGACTTTGTGGTCGTATCATCAGACCTGCGTCCGCATGTTCTGGACACGCGGGTGAAGAGAGGGGCTGAGCTGTCAACTGACCACCACCTGGTGATGAGTTGGATTAGATGGCGGGGAAGGATGCCGGACAGACCTGGCAGACCCAAACGCGTAGTGAGGGTGTGCTGGGAACGTCTGGCAGAATCTCCCGTTCGTCGAGTCTTCAACTCTCATCTCCGGCAGAGCTTCGCCTGCATTTCGAGGGAGGACCGGGATATTGAGTCCGAATGGGCCGTATTCCGTGCCTCTATTGCTGAGGCAGCCAGTTGTGGTTGCGGCCGCAAGGTGGTCGGTGCCAGTCGTGGTGGCAAGCCCCGAACCCGATGGTGGACACCGGGGGTTAGGGCTGCCGTCAAGCTGAAAAAGGAGTCCTATCGAGCATGGATGGCTTGCGGGACTCCCGAAGCAGCTGACAGGTACCGGCAGGCCAAGCGGCACGCGGCTTCGGCGGTGGTCGAGGCAAAAACTCGGGTGTGGGAGGAGTTCGGTGAGGCTATGGAGCACGACTTTCGGTCGGCCTCGAAGAGGTTCTGGCAAACCGTCCGACACCTCAGAAAGGGGAAGCAGCCCCCAGTTCACACTGTTTACAGTGCGGACGGGGGCTTGCTGACCACGACTGTGGATATAGTTGGTCGGTGGAAGGAATACTTCGAGGCCCTTCTCAATCCCACTGACATGCCTTCCATAGAGGAAGCAGAGTCTGAGGATACGTACGTGGACAGTTCTATCACCGTGGCTGAGGTAATTGGGGTAGTCAAATCACTCCCCAGTGGCAAGGCTCCGGGGGTAGACGAGTTCCGCTCAGAATTTCTCAAGGCTCTGGATGTTGGAGGACTGTGTTGGTTGACACGCCTCTACAACATTGCATGGAAGTCAGGAACAGTACCTCTGGACTGGCAGACCGGGGTGGTGGTCCCCATTTTTAAAAAGGGTGACCGGAGGGTGTGTTCCAACTATAGGGGGATCACACTCCTCAGCCTTCCTGGGAAAGTCTACTCCAGGGTGCTGGAGAGAAGGGTACGACCGTTAGTCGAACCTCGGTTAGAGGAGCTGCAATGTGGTTTTCGTCCCGGTCGCGGAACACTGGACCAGCTCTACACCCTTGCAAGGGTACTCGAGGGTATGTGGGAGTTTGCCCAACCAGTCTACATGTGCTTTGTAGACCTGGAAAAGGCATTCGACCGTGTCCCTCGTGGTGTCCTGTGGGGGGTGCTCCGGGAGTACGGGATTGATGGTCCGCTTCTACGTGCCATTCGGTCCTTGTACAATCGAAGCAGGAGCCTGGTTCGCATTGCCAGCAGTAAGTCGAGCTTGTTTCCGGTGAACGTTGGCCTCCGCCAAGGCTGCCCTTTGTCACCGATTCTGTTCATAATCTTCATGGACAGAATTTCTAGGCGCAGTCAAGGTGTTGAGGGAGTCCAGCTTGGTGACCTTAGGATCTCGTCTCTGCTATTTGCAGACGATGTGGTCCTTATGGCCTCATCAGGCTGTGACCTTCAGCGTTTACTGGAGCGGTTTGCAGCTGAGTGTGAAGCTTCTGGGATGAGACTCAGCACCTCCAAATCCGAGGCCATGGTTCTCAGTCGGAAACGGGTGGACTGTACCCTCCGGGTTGGGAGTGAGGTCTTGCCTCAGGTGGAGGAGTTCAAGTATCTCGGGTTCTTGTTCACGAGTGAGGGAAGGTTGGAGCGTGAGATCGACAGACGGATCGGTGCAGCATCTGCAGTAATGCGGTCGCTGTACCGGACCGTCGTGGTGAAGAGAGAGCTGAGCCGGAAGGCAAAGCTCTCTGTTTACCGATCGATCTACGTTCCCACCCTCACCTATGGTCATGAGTTATGGGTCATGACCGAAAGAATGAGATCGCGGATACAAGCGGCGGAAATGAGTTTCCTTCGTAGGGTGGCTGGACTCACCCTAAGAGATAGGGTGAGGAGCTCGGCCATCCGGGAGGAGCTCAGAGTAGAGCCGCTGCTCCTTCACATCGAGAGGAGCCAGTTGAGGTGGCTCGGGCATCTAGTCCGGATGCCTCCCGGGCGCCTCCCTGGTGAGGTGTTTCGGGCATGCCCAGTCGGGAGAAGGCCCCCGGGAAGACCTAGGACACGCTGGAGGGACTATGTCTCACAGCTGGCCTGGGAACGCCTTGGTGTCCTCCCGATGGAGCTGGAAGAGATCGCTGGGGACCGGGAAGTCTGGACTTCCCTACTGAAGCTGCTGCCCCCGTGACCCGGACCCGGATAAGCGGAGGAAAATGGATGGATGGATGGATGGATTTGTGTACAACCTCGAGTTAATTCATGCTAGCAAACATCGACATAATCTTCTCCGCAGAACCAACTTATTATGTATTTATGATGATGATTATTATTATGATTTTATGATGTCTGTCAATTTTTTCCAGGAATAATTCTTTGTATTTTCATGATTTCCTATTGGAATTTTTTTTGAAATGGCGGTTCAACAGTGTACATTACAGGTTGCATCATTCATTAACGTGAATTTATGTACTGCGGAGGCTCAAGAGACCCACTGTTTGTTTTCTGGCTGATACAGGAAATGGATGCTGTTATCTGAGCCAAAGTGGACCTTCTTTACAATTGCATTCATCTGGGTATGAGGTCTCGTGAAGGTTGCGACTTGTAGAACAAGCAATGAGGTTTCTGTGAGAAACATGCATCATAAGAAAGTTGCATAAGATAATCAATGGCACTTTCAGGTTCCATTAGGAAAGGAGCCTGGCCAAGAGGTGATTAGTTTCTCTACAAAGTACAAAAATGCCAGCACCTCCAATGCAGCTGTAATGCCTAAGTGAGACATTAAGAGGAAATTGCAACATCATCCCTTCCCCCTCATTGCACCATAGGTATATGAGCTGTCTAAAGAACTACTGTAAATACCTTATTCATGTCCTCAGACTGCTACAAAAATAATTTAGATGATTATGTTTGACTGTATTTCACTAAACACCCCCTGCAGAGTTAAGACCTCACTTGGAGTGGAAGAAAGTCCCAGATAGAGAAGGCGAGAGACACTAAAGCCAGATAAGCCATTGTAAACCAAGCTGGTGGGTGTGAGACATGGCTGGGCCGAGAGCTTTGTTGCGTTTGTGTCGATTATCTTTTGATATTTGTTCAGCTTATCAGCTGCTGGACACACTAACACAAAGACACACACACACACGCACACACTGAGTGGTCATTTGGAGCGCTAAGAAGTCTATTTGACTGCACAGTGTGTCCCTCAGTAAGTTAACCCTCCACTTTGGGCCCAGCAATTTAAAACTGGGCTGCATTCAACTACTTTTCACCTGTTGGCATTTCATCATCTTCTAAGTCAGTGATTCCCAAACTTTTTACAGTCACCTACCCCCTCCCGCATTTAACACAAAACCATGTACGCCAGGTGTGCATACTTTAAAAAAAACAAACCTTTTTTCATTTTCACTAACTTGAAATTTTAAATATTAATTGCTTATTATATAGTGAGTCATTCTGGTTCAAAAATTAGTATCTTGCATGGTCAAATTTTTATCAAAGTTTTACATGAGCACTGATAATAATATTCTCGTTATCGGAATCACGAATGGCAAATGAAAACGGAATTTATTGTTAAACGCGGAATCACACGGAAACTGACACACCGTAAAATAAATGCCGTCATTGTGAGAAGAAATGTTCGCGCGGGGAATTATTTCCCGGCAGGCGGCTCAATCATGGTGGAATCTCAGTACTAACACTAAATTGCCTCCTCCCGAACTAATCACGTTGAAATGGTGATAAACACTAGTGAAAGTTGGCACAGCCTCCTCGACCTGAGGGGTAGCTTAGTTTAGCATCCTAGATAATATTTTTACCCCTTTAATGTAAGGAGTGTTTTTAATGCCCGATGACGACATGCAGGTTCAGAGTGAAAAAATACGAGAAACACGTTTATTCGTCCATCTAGCTCTTGACATCAGACATCAATGGACATTCGCAACACGCGCAGAAACACACTTCTGGCCTGTCTGCTGCATGCACCTGTGTAAACAAAAGTATTATAAAAATACAATATAAAACTATTATAAAAGGACGAATATCCAAACATCCAACATGAAACTAACTTAACTCTCTGGTCATCCAGCTTGTGTGGGAAAGAGAGGAAAACCAACACACATGCACATGTCAATTTATCGCCGACAGCAAAATGACAGATTTTTTGTTAAATTAGTCCATTTATCAATTATCTTGAGAGGCATGGCTTTGTCATGCTGATGTCATGAAATAAAAAGCAATGCAATAGGAGTGAAATTACAGTAAGTGGTTATTTTGACACGAGCGAGCGAGCTGTTGAACTAAACTGAAAGTTTAACAAACATAATCAGAGGCACGCGTGTACAATCATACACACAGGATATAGCAATAAAGAAATTTCCAGGAGAAACCCCACCCTCCCATCCTGGCACGCACATACTGTACATTGACAAGTTTTCACAGCGTGGGGATTGGAACACCAATATAAATGAAATCATGTTGTTTAAATACCCTTAATGAACACCATAATCATCACATTTACTTACTGGTTCAAGTAACTCACAGAGCAATGAACTTCATGCTCTGTCTTCTTCCTTTATTCTTGTGCGCGCTGCGAGGCGTTCAGGTTCACTCATAATTGTGACTATTAGTTGCTAATTGTTTTTCATTTTTATTCGCGTACCCCCAGTGACAATTGGCATACCACCTGAGGGTATTACTTTAGGACAATTATCAGCATGAGTGAAGGGGTAGTTAAGTTTCCGTTTGGTGCCACCTGTGAGATCAGTTGTGTGTGAGAAAGAATAAACAGATTGGTGTGCAAATACTCGCTTTAAAATGCTTTGCATCATTCATCAGCCTCTGTTGTATTCTACAAAATGATAACACAGCTTAGTAAGGTGGTAACAGAGGTAAACATTGACACAAGTGTTTTATATCGACAAACTATTGTGTAACGTGCACTTAAAGCCTACATTTTTGTATGTAATACAATAGACCATCCAGGACAATCACAGTCCATTCTAGAACGCCGGTTGACTTCCGATTTGTTTCAATTTTGAAACCATTTATTCCATAGGAATAATTTCTCTTTTCCAAGTTTCGGGCAACTTACTTATGTTTTGAAGTTCAATTTAGGAGATTGTAAAAAGAGCCAGCTCATTGTGTCACTTGTGGAAGCAACTGACCGTAATTGACCTCCTCGTCACGTCCCCATCTCGGCATGGTGAAACGACCACGAGGATGCGGAGAGCAGGAGGCAAAAGCAGGTCAGGGAAACGAAGACTCTTTAATAGTAATTGCTGCTAAGCAGCGGCAACAAGGAATAGCGCAAACAGGAAACACCAAACAGCCTATAACAAGAAACGAACGTAAGTAACAATGAGCCGACCACCGAGTGGCACGCACACCTGAACATAAATAGCAAGGAACTAAACGAGAAACAGGTGCACGTAATTAACAAGGTGCCAAAACTAGTAAACGGCCCGGACAACACGTGAAACCATGAAAATAACAACAACACAAGCAAACTAACCAGAACAAAACCAAAACTGTCACGAATAAGAAATACAGAATGTGACACTCCTTCTTTTACTCATAATCGATTACACTGACAGGCAACATTGGGTAGACCTCCATAATATAATAATGACATCCAATACAATCAAATTCAGCCTTTTCAAAGATAATAAGGCCCAGCTTTGAATCTCATTAGAGTGCGCAGCCTCCACTTCGATACTGTGTGGCCGGTGAGTGTACAAACAGGCATTTTGCCATAGTAAAATTAGGGATACGGATCTGATGGAGATGTTGATTACTGGCAAAAACGACAATAGTTCTCAAACTGAACTCTCTTGGGAGAGCTGTTGAGACTCTCTCCTCTCTCTTGACTGAGCTATTTCAGAATCAAAGTGCTCGTCGTTCATCTATTATTCAATCTGTTGCACTCCACTGTTTCTCTTTTTATTTCCACACTATCCACTATTGAGCCCTTGATGGAGCTGTGTTTATTTTAGGAAGTCTTAATTCGTGTCGCTGCTCTAGGCCTGTAATAGTGTTGGTCGTTTTTTGCATTTGTTGAAAATAATAATTGACACAATCATTTTCTTGATGAATAAGAAACTAGTGAGCAAACTCCTCAATGCATGCAACAGTCAAATTGGTTACAGGCTTGATTGAAATGCACAACCTTTTTTATTACTGTCTGAATGTTTAAAACAGAAACATTTTTTAAACTTTCTTATCAGTTGTTTAATGTCGTCAAGAGTCCTAAATGGTTTTAACTAAGCCCTATTGGGAACAGGCCATTTTATGTGTCATCTGTAATATTTATGTTAATGAGCTGAGTTTGTCCACACCTGAGAGTGGGTGGCTTCAAGAAGCACTAGTGTGCACTTTTTAAATATACGCTGTAACTCTGCACTTGTCCAATGTAATAAATGTCATATAGCACATCCAGCAATGTAACATTTAGGAGTGGGACAGGAGGACACAATTACTAGCAACACTAGCATGACTTTGTCAGCCACAACATTACACACATATTTTAACAGCAACATCATGAAAGCATAGCCTATTTGTTGTAGAAAAATATTCCATATGAACATAACATACGCAAAAATTGTCAAATGTGCAAAATAGGGGACCTTTCAAGAATTAATTGATTGTGCAGAAGTGATTGTGCCTTACAACAAATTGGAGTGCACTACTTGGTTGCAACCAGCAGAGGCGCTGATTCAGTCTCCTACTAGTTCAAACAGAAGAAAATGGATTCACTGTGGCGATCCCTGAAGGGATAAGCAGTGATAAGCCGAAAGGAAAAGAAGACGACTAGTTTGCTATGGGAAGTTCAGCTACAATTGTGTAACTTGATTCAGAATGAAGACACTAAATTAAATGCTCGGGTCATTTTTGCAGTTGATTGACTGTATGTGAGGTTTTTATCAGCTTTAAGCTATAATCATCAAAGTGATTAAGAAGGTAAGAAATACTTTCTTATGCAAAACATTTTATTCAGTGTGTAGTAAATCTATAATGATATAAGACTTTTTAAATTGAACTACTGAAATAGATGAATTTCTGAAAGATTTATTGAGATGTGCCTGTATACGCACACTTTTTTCCCCCTGCGATATAATCAATTTGTTTGGAAAATGTAGTGTATGCCACCATTTCTCCAAAGCATGCAAGGTTAAATAACAAGAGCATTATTATATACTTATTACTTTTAGAACACTCCAGTTTCTCTGCATTCTTTGCCATTCTTGGTGCAACAAATTACTTTCTCCAATTGGATAGTCAGCTGATGGTCTAAAGGGTATAGTACCACAGCGTGTTCCAAACACTGTTTTTATACAGACAGAACAGGTAGTAAGTACTCCAGAACTTGCAACACCTGTAGCAACAACTGCCAAGGCTTGGTCAACCTCCATTTCTGCAGCTTTTAGTTGTTATGAATATTTAAATATTATTAATGCCCATCCCAAGCTGCACAGTCATCCCCTCATCATGAGGATGGCAATCTGTCACAAAATAACACCAGAGCCGGTATTTACATTTGTGGTGTTCTACCAATTTGTTTGTCTATATGTGCCATGCTATTGACTGATGACCAGTCCAGGTGTACACCGCTTCTCGCCCAAAGTCAGCTGTGAAAGACTCCAGCATACCCCCGTGACCCTAGTGAGGAAACGCGGAATAGAAAATGGATGGATGGATGTTCTACTTATTTTCTGTTCCTTAGCAGCAAGTGCTCCTTTTGCGTATAAATATTGCATATACTGTTAAGGTACAATGAGTTGTTTTGCTGCTGCATGAATGTCAGCATAAGCAGCGAGTGACCGGGGTGTGCCGTGCAGACTCTTCACTCCCTGCTCTGACCAGGATGTATTTAATGACCTCTCGTTATCATTTGTCTCTAAGGATATAATTTCCAAAGCCTCCATGCTCAGCTGATGAGGCCTCAAAGGAATTCCCCCTAATGTCATTTCCGCTACCCACTTCTCTCTGTCTTTTTAATGCAACCCTGTCCCCTGAGTTCTTATTTATCTGAATACTTTCCATCACCCTGCTGTCCCCAAGACACGCCTCTTTGTCTAGAATAAAGTAACAAACCTAGTTAACTGTTTGTTTATCTCTTCACAGAATGATACCTGGTCCGAGCTGTACTCCTTTGCTGTCTTCAAGGCAATGAGCCACATGCTGTGCATTGGTTACGGCCGGCAAGCCCCGGAGAGTTTGTCCGATATCTGGCTGACCATGCTGAGTATGATTGTGGGAGCCACTTGCTATGCTGTCTTTATTGGCCACGCCACGGCTCTCATCCAATCCCTGGACTCTTCTAGACGGCAATATCAGGAAAAGGTGGGGCCTTTTTCTTGTTACAAATTCTCATTACTTTTTGCGTGTTTCAAACAAGAGCCGACATCCTCCTACTTTTACTGCCGGTAGCCATAACGATGTTGAAAGCATCTCATGTCGTCGTCACTGAGCCATAAATAGTCTGATCAGCTTGTTCCATCACCTCACTGACGCTATCAGATCTGGAAATAGTCACTCTTATTTCACTCGTATTCCGTCTGGAGGAAGTGATATATTACTGACTGGCAACAAATACAAAATCATTCAAGTGTTTGCACAAACTCACTGGGCAGAACATTAGGCACACTAACACAAGCGATACAATGCAAGAACTGTATCAAACATTTGCCTTTATTCATATTCATCTTTGACACTGTTACAGAGGTCCTACTTTAACGATACGTGTATTATTTGGTTTTAGTTTCCACTGCATCATACTGAGACAACACCTATAATAATAATAATAATAATAACAACAATAATAATAAACATGTTAAACTGATACCTTCCTGATGGTATCTATCTCTAGAGAGCATTATTATCTTTAAAAAAAGCACCATTTTTGATAGAGCTTTTGTATTGAATCTCATTAGATTATGCAAGTGTACCTAATGTTGTCTCTGTGAGTGTAGTTTCTCTATGTATTGCCTATTTTCTGGATTTTTTCCCCGTTTGATTCAATAACAAATGAAGGCGTGGGCGTCGGTTTCCTCCCAAAACGGCTCCAAAAGTTTAAAAGTTCATACAAAGTACTATGGAATCTTGAAAGTGGCAAGTTATACAACGTAAATTCAACCAAAAATACACCTCTGAAGTACGAACAAAGCTTCAGAGTTTGAACCGCCGCTTTATGACACCTCACTTAAGCAAAGATCCGAAGAGAAGCTGCACCTTTTGCATTTTCTTTGGCTTTTTTGCGGCCCTTATTCCAAAAGAAGCACAACCATCAAGCGGGTGTAATAAGAGAAGGAAAACACGAGGAGAAGAAGAAGGCATTCAAATTAGTAAAGCTCCAGTTAAGGTGCTGTCAGCCTTGATTACGCGGCTGCCCAGAGGACGCTCGTGTTCGAAAATACTGTAAGCGTTATATCTTCCTGCTCTGAGTACGCAAGCTATGCCTGATGTAACACACCTGCGCACTATTTACGTTGTTGTCAACTAATGGGAGCGATTTGGCAGTAGTACATTTTGTTTTCGTTGATACACTTGTACAACAAAGTGGGACGCGACTCGTTCCATCGCATTTATTATGCTTTCAGAACATTAAAACTGTTTGGTATGTTTTACTACATTAGAGTAGTTAACTTCTTTTTACACTTGTATGACACTTAAGAATGTTAAAATGTTGTTTAACAATTGTAGGAGTGTCCCGATCCAATATTTATATTGGCAGCAAAAAAAAAAAAAAATATCAGTATCATATTTTTTTGGCCTGTATTTAAAATCTTCGATACTGGAACTCCAATCCAAGCACTTGATTCCAGACACAGCAGGGGAAGCTTAATATGACAAAACCCATCGCACATTTGAAGCAGGGTGATACGGGAAACTACAACAAGAAGTCATTAACTATAACAGAAACGATGACCTGCCCCTGTCGGTGGTGAGTAAAGTCGGGTTTCAATGCTTACCTCGCTTTATTATGCTACATTGTGGATAAACCAGATCCTTAAGTAAATCTCATATCTACTGCTGCTGATCATTGTTCTCTGAGTGATATCACTTGATCAACCCTCTACATTCCACATTACAAAATAAGTTACAAAAGTTCGTATTGATATTGGCATCGGTAGTGGACAAATTGGCATACTCCTAAACAATCCCGGGACCAGATTTTTATATTTTTCTATGGGAATTTTGAAAATCCAGACAGAATCAGCCAGTGTCTTAGAACCTGAATCTTGCTTTAGCGAGCCTCTAAGGATTAACCCTACATGTGTTTTGATTCGTCTTTTTCTATTTCTACACACTTTACTTAAAAAAAACAACAACACCATTACCGACTATTGTTATGTTATGTTAGGTTATTTTAAAGTAAAACTGTTTTATTGTTTTTATATTTACCTACTAGAAGTGGGTACCTTATTTTTACACATGTGTGATAATTATGTTGATGAAAAAGCGCAATGTGACCCACTCCTTTGCTTTAATGCCTTTGTCGTTTTATTATACTGGTTTACTGTGAACGGTGATAGTCTGACACTTGAACAGATCATGTCTATATTTTTCTATGAGAAAAAAATCTCACAAATGAATGTATAGTGTACAAGCTTAGAGATTCTATTGTTGTAACAGATGCAAGGATAAAAGTACAATATCCCCATGCGGGTGAAAGAGGTGTTCATCTCAAAGAAACAATGAGGCTTTGTTGAACACCATGCATTATGGTCAGATTTGCTGTTTTTGTCATGCTGTCAGACGTATTGTGAGTCAGGACGGAGATCATCAGAGCTGCATCAGTGGCCTTTGCAGGAAAACAGAGCAGCCTCTTCTCTGTTTCCAAGCAGAGTCTCCCCAAGTGGGGAGCAGGAGGAATGCTGCTTGCTCTCAGCAGCCAATCACAGGCCGCGGGTGTGTTCGGCCAGGTAGAGGCTGCACATCCCTGGGGGCGGGACCTGTGTGGCTGTGCCGATGTGATGATGTGGAAGGAAAACGGAGAGGTGGGAGGGGGGGATTGTTGGGCGGGATGATATGATGTCCCTCTCGGGCAGCACTAGAATTGATGAGGCAGCAGACCTGTGTGTCCTGCCAATGTCATCTTGAAGGTGACGTAGACAAACACGGCTGTCTCTCTCCTCTTTTTCACTGATTTACTGTCTTCATCCATCCCTCTTTCCTTCTCCAGTCCCAACCCTCCCTTTCTTAAAGGGCTTCACCTGATCTTTGCCTTTCTTTAGTTTGCATCCTCTCTTGCTTTCCCTTCCTCTTTGCTAGTGGTGTCCTTGAGACATGCGGTGCTACTGCTACAGGCTACATCGAGCAGCATGGAGGGGGAGGGGTAACCTGTGGGAGACATACTTTAGCTGTGAGGCCTCCTTGTCACAAGGAATCCTTGTGCAAAACTGCCTTGGCTATTTTACATTGTTTACAATGCTTTTGTTAACGTTTTAGTCCACCTAGCATTTTTCTAGTGGTGATTTCATCTGTAGTGTGTGTGCTGGATGCGGGGGAGTTGAAACAAGCTCACTTTCAGAACCATGCCATGTTAAGTCAAGCATTGTACACTTTTCATTGATAATTAAATGAGTTTGTTAAATGTTTGGATAGCACTTGAGAGGGCAAGAAACCATATTTGATCAGCTTAAGTTGCAATGACACCTCATCCTTCTAATAAAGGAATTATATTGTTATATTTTAGGCACCAGGCTCATGATAAACAATGAAGAAAATAATTATGTAATATTTTTAACATTTTATTATTAAAGAATCATATTTGGTCACTTAAACTTGAGTTGAAAGGACCCCTCATGACTTACAATACTAATACAAATAATCAGAATAGTAATTAAAAAGGTTTTAGGCACATAGTCTGTATAAACGAGATGTTATTGCAATGCTCCAATGTGTCCAATTGACCCATGATAACAATGAAAAAAAATCTGTTTAATTACCCAAATGTCTATTAAGCTAGTGTATCATTATTTTTAATGTAAAAATATAAATTATGTAAAGTATTGTAAATTATAATTAATAACAGTAACAATGTAATTATTTAAATTTGTATGTAATTCATTATATAAAAAAAAAAACAGTCAATAGTAATTGAATTTTTATTTATTTATTCGCTGTTAGCAACAGTCAAGGGACCTTTTTAACTCACACTCACTTCCAGCTTTCAAAATAACAGCACTTTTGGCCTGTCTTGTTTTACCTGGGTTCACAAAATAAAATAACTTACACCAACATTGAAGCAGCAAACAAAGTATACTGCTTTTCAGTAAGTAAACATCTTTTGTGAATGTCTACACTGGTTGAGAATAGACCTGTAAGAAATTCATAGTAAAATAGATAAAACATTCACATCATTAAACGAGAAGTTCAAACATTCCATCCAAAAAGAATTCAGGTTAGTGCCGTCATTGAAACCCTGCAAACTTTTATGACCTTTTAAAAGTATCGGAATCGAGAATCATTAGGAACCGCAGTCAGAATCTGAACCGGAATTGTTCACATTCAAACAATGCCCAACCCTAGTTAAAATGGCACCTTTTACTTTAGTCACAGTCAGCTATGTGGGGGCTTGTGTCAATGAGACAAAGGCAAAAGAGGGCGAGCACATACACATTGCTCAGTGAAATGGTAGTAAAGGCTCCCGAGGGACTGTATTAACATTATTCATTACTGCGTTCATTCATTCATTCATTCATTCATTCATTATATGCGAGGTGAAATTAAGACACAAAAAAATACTTATTGTTTGAATTTGGTTTACATTTATATGGTGGATGTAATGAGATCATTATGTTTGTTTATATGATGGATTGCCTATATGTTTGTGAGTGTGCATAATTAAGTAAAACATTGTAGCCTATTGGAAGGGGCTTGTTCTTTATAAGGAGAGCCATTTTTGGCTTTATTTTTTAATTTTGTAAAGGGCTTTGTACCTGTGTGGGCTGTTCTCACACAATGGAGTCAATGCTGGTGACAATGCATAACCATGTTAGAACAATGCACGGTGTGCCTACCTATTGTCGTGCATTAAACGTAAACAGTACTTGTAAACAAGTCGTACGGGAGCGTGGTCCTTTCGTGCCAATGCACACCATTTTCACAAATGGCCTGCCGAGTGCGTAATTTATGCGTAAACAGAACAGTGTGCAAAACACTGCACAAACCAGTCTTCACATGTTAAAAAATAAATAAGTGAATAAATGACACATATTGCCACAACAAATTGCGGGAAAATGCGGAGGCAAAATGCGTGCATACGTGTAAACAACGCTTTAGTCACAATTCTATTTTTTTAGAGAATGATATTTGAGTGACAGACAGTTTAGCTTACCTTTGTCTTCCTGATGTACATTGTGTTTGTGTGTTAATACATTAAGGTCCATTTGTGTTGAGCTGTTTAAAAAAACAGAATGTTTGATAAACAATAATTTGCACATAGCAAACATATTATCCGGTCTCATGTTGATATTTTCAACATAATGTAATATAGTGATACAAATTTAATATATTTATTGATAAAAATATATAATATATTTTTATTTTAATGTGTTCTCATATAATATAATTTTTTATATTCTATTTAATTATAGTATATATTATATTTGCATATAGTGTTTTTAGATTATAAGTATATTTATACAGTATATTTTATGTATACATGTATTTTGTTTCTTGCTGAGGGCAGTAAAGTGCATTTCTGACCAGTTGTCAGCAATTCTTCTTTTAGGCTGCTACTGCTGCTCTGAGGATTAGTAATATTTGAGCTGAAGTTGTGCTTATGAAACAACATGCAGAGCAGAAAGTGCCAAGGGTGAGGATGCTGCAAGATGTGCTTTGCCACCACATTAGTCCAATGGGAGTCATTTTGACAATGTACTTGAGAAAATAGGTCTGCGTGGAGTTAGCGTTGAGCGGTGGAAGTCGCTGTTTAAGTAAAAGCAGCTTCGATTTGGAGTTATTGTGGTGCTGACACTGAGAATTGCAATCCAAATTTGTAAAGAAGCACTGTGACACAAACCTGTACTGTATGGCACAGAAGATGACCTTCTCAGTGCCCGAAAGCACTGTGCTTTAGACGTCTTCATGCTGGCTGGGATCTTATAAAGTGTTCCATTTGAGAGCGGCTGAACTATACAGTCTGAGAAAGCCATCTTTTCTGTTTACTGCTTCATTTATCAGCTGTCAGCAGCCTGGTTTTTGCTTGCCGGTGGTCACTTTTGCTGTATATTATGTTGGATTTTTGTACAAATGAAACATGTGCAATACAGTCTTCACTTGCCACATGACACTTTCAATTTTCACGGCTTCACTCTATCACATTTTTTCAAAATATATTAATTTCATGGTTAAATACAGGTTGTTATTAGTCCAAAATATGCATTTATAAGCAAAATATACTTATTTTTGGCCTAAATTAAATATTTTCAACAATAAAACTAAATGAACTTGAGAGGAGCCAGATGAGTTGGCTCGAACGTCTGATCAGGATGCATTCTGGACGCCTCCTCGGGGCGGTGTTCAGGGCACGTCTCCGGTGGGAGATCTCGGGGAAGACCATGGACAAAACGGATAGACTATGTTTCTCAACTTGCCTGGGATCCACTGGTAAGAGTTGGACAAAGTGGCCAAGGAGAGGGAAGTCTGGGCTTCCCTGCTTAGGCTGCTGCCCTTAACAATCCGATCTCTGATAAGTGTTGATGGAAGGAAGGCTAGATGGTTTGTATATTTACATACAGTATATAGAAATGACTGGCAGTGCCTTCACAAATGCCTACTTGGGGAAAATAAATCAGTCAGAAGTGTCAGTGTTAACCATCCCCTCAGGTCACCTATTACTCTAAATAGACATAATTAGCTTAAATTTGGTTCTTTTATATGTAAAATGATTAGTGTATTTAGCGTGTGGATTAGGGCAATTCTTGAGCACCATTGCATTCCATTAAAATGGAACACTGGCTTTGCTGCCAATTTGTGCCATTCGTGCCAGAAAACAGCCATTTTATTTATGCAGAAAATCAGAAATGTATCATGATAATATTTACCCGGCGTGGTCACTCTTTGAGATCCACAATTCTTCATGGAATTATTGTTTAAATAACCATGAAAAAAATGTATCTCAGTTCTGAGATACATTTCAATAGATGCAATTTAATACATAGACTCAATATTGTATTGATCCAAATGTAAGATGACCCTGAACATAAGACAATCCCTCTTTTTCGAGAATAGTTTTTCAAAAAACCTTTTTTTTTTAAACGACTTTGACTTTGACCAAGTTCCGAAGGAGGCAGCGGACATTGAGTCCGAGTGGGCGATGTTTCGGGCCTCCGTTGTTTATGCGGCTGAACGGAGCTGCGGCCATAAGGTGGTCGGTGCCTGTCGTGGCGGTAATCCCAGAACCCCTTGGTGGTGAGAGATGCCTTTAAGCTAAAGAAAGAGTCCTATCAGGCCGTTTTGGCCCATGGCACTCTGGAGGCAGCTGACAGGTACCTGCAGGCCAAGCGGTCTGCGGCTATGGCAGTAACGAAGGCAAACTCGGACATGGGAGGAATTTGGAGAGGCCATGGAAAATGACTTCCGGATGGCTTCAAAGAGATTCTGGTCCACCATCCGCCGTCTCAGGAAGGGGAAGCAGTGCACAGTCAACACCGTGTATGGTGGCGACGGTGTGCTGCTAACCTCGACTCGAGATGTTGTGGACCGGTGGAGGAAATATTTTGAAGACCTCCTCAATCTCACCGACACCTCTTCCAACATGGAAGCAGTGCCCGGGGACTCTGAAGCGGGTTCTCCTATCTCTGGTGCTGAGGTTACCAAGGTGGTCAACAAGCTCCTTGGTGGCAAGGCCCCGGGGGTGGATGACATCCGCCCGGAGTTCCTTAAGGCCCTGGATGCTGTGGGGGTGTCTTGGTTGACACGACTCTGCAGCATCGCGTGGACATCGGTGTCGGTGCCCCTGGACTGGCAGACCGGGGTGGTGGTCCCGCTTTTCAAGATGGGGGACCGGATGGTGTGTTCTAACTATCGTGGGATGACACTCCTCCGCCTTCCCGGTAAGGTCTATTCAGGGGTTCTGGAGAGAAGAATCCGCCGGATAGTCGAATCTCGGATTCAGGAGGAACAGTGTGGTTTTCGTTCTGGTCGTGGAACTGTGGACTAGCTCTATACTAGGAGTTTGCCCAACCACTCTACATGTGTTTTGTGGACTTGGAGAAGTCATCTGACCGTGTTCCTCGGGGAATACTGTGAGGAGTGCTCCGGGAATATGGGGTATCGGACCACCTAATCCAGGCTGTTTGTTCCCTGTATGACCAGTGTCAGAGTTTGGTTTGCATTGCCGGCAATAAGTCGGACCTGCTTCCAGTGAGGGTTGGACTCCGCCAGGGCTGCCCTTTTGTCACCGATTCATGGACAGAATTTGCAGGCGCAGCCAGGGCGTCGAGGGGTTTCAGTTTGGTGGCCGGAGGATTTGGTCTCTGCTTTTTGCAGATGACGTGGTCCTGCCGGCTTCTTCGAGCCGTGACCTTCAACTCTCACTGGATTGGTTCGCAGCTGACTGTAAAGCGACTGGGTTGAGAATCAGCACCTCCAAATATGAGTCCATGGTTCTCGCCCGGAAAAGGGTTGAGTGCCATCTCCGGGTCAGGGATTAGGTCCAGCCCCAAGTGGAGGAGTTTAAATAGCTCGGTCTTGTTCACAAGTGAGGAAAGGATGGAACATGAAATGGATAGGTGGATTGGTGCGGTGTCTGCAGTGATGCGGACTCTGCACGGGTCTGTCGTGGTGAAAAGAGAGCTGAGCCGAAAGGCAAAGCTCTAAATTTACTGGTCGATATAGGTTCCTACCATCACCTATGGTTATGAGCTTTGGGTAGTGACAAAAGGCAGAGATCGAAAAGGACAAGAATGCGGGTACAAGCGGCTAAAATGAGTTTTCTTCGGAAGGTGGTTGGGCTGTCCCTTAGAGATAGGGTGAGAAGTACTGTCATCCGGGAGAGACTCGGAGTAGAACCGCTGCTCCTCCGCATTGAGAGGAGCCAGCTGAGGTGGCTCGGGCATCTGGTTAGTATGCGTCCCGGACGCCTCCCTGGTGAGGTGTTCAGGGCACGTCCAACCGGTAGGAGGCCACGAGGAAGACCCAGGACACGCTGGAGAGACTATGTCTGTCAGCTGGCCTGGGAACGCCTCGGCATCCGCCGTGAAGAGCTGGACGAAGTGGCCGAGGAGATGGACGTCTGGGCTTTCCTGCTTAGGCTGCTGCCCCCGCGACCCGAATTCGGATAGGCGGTAGAAAATGGATGGATGGAAAAAAAGGCCTGTTTCATGGACCACAAAATTGGTCAACAATTTAAAGCTGTTCTGCAGAAATGGAGATGGATTAAGCCTTGGCAGTGCAACTAATTCCTACATGTTTTCCAAGTTCTGGAGTGCCTCCTTACTACCTGTCTGCATAAAAGGAGTGTTTGGAACACACCGTGGTACTATACCCTTGTGACCATCAGCTGAACAGTATTGAAGTGAACAATGTAATTTGTTGCTACAAAAATGGCAAGGAAAAGTGGAATTACCAATGGAAGACAGACACACCATCTTAAAACTTGTTTAAAAAAAGTTTTTCCTCCAGAGAAACTGGAGTGTTCTAAAACTTTTAACTAGTCGTATAAATGACAAATGTAAGGGATACATTAAACTAAGGTTACCTTTACCTTTATTGACTGTTTCCAAAGACATAATGTGGCAACGGGATCAACAACCACTACTTTCCTGTTTTCAGTCACGTCAAGACTTACGTTTTCAATGAAGGTAAAAGTAAACTTAAATGTTGACTTATCCCTTGCATCCATCAATTTATATTACGGCTGTCACAGTTGGTAACAGAAGTGTCCTTTAACAGCACAAATTTTTTTGACGAGGAATTCAAGTGTGCACATCCTTTTTGACCCTCAGCCCACACCGTAGTTTGAGGAACTGCAGTGTCGGCACAAGCGGGAGCAAATACTGAGCAGAAATGGCCAAAGAAAAGGGTATTTTGAATTGCAAGATTAGTGTCAAATACCTGGGAAAAGATGGCTCTCTCACTGTGACTTGAGTTGTCATTAAATACATCGCCTCTGGGAGAAGTGACAAGTTTCTGGTGAACTGCAGATATTGTTTTGTCATTTAAACAGTGGTAGCTTGGCATGAAGTGTCCCAACTAACAAATGTTTTAAGATGCAAGCCGTCTCTTGTTTTCCTTTTAACTTCTAGCTAAAATTTAGGGTAGGAGCTGCTAGTTACCGGTAGAGCAGATGAGAGCTATTTGGGAGCTATTTTATACGTAATGACATTGACACTAGCATTATAGCGATCGTACGTACATTATAGCCATTTCATTTATCTTATTTGGTATGGATTGTGCAAAACTATGACAGGAACAACATTAAATTTACAGCACAAAATGAATACAAAACCAGCATCCACCAGGAATTTGTTTTTCAAAGATGTTGTGTACCAGAAATTTGCACATTAACACTCAATTAGGTCATCGGATCTTATCTTGCAGTCCCATGTAGTATCAGTATTTGGGAGCAAACATGAGGTGAAAGAAAGACGGTAAAAATACAGTGCAGTAATAATTGTGAAGCGTGTGAGAACGAATAAGGTGTGTTCAAGGACCGTCAAACAGTGGGCCAAATTGCCGCTAGAATCTAACATGAAACTGGGGGATTTGTAATTGTATATTACTATTGCATATAATTTGGAATAAAAGAACAGTCAATATTTCCTATATTGATATTACTTTACATAAATGTGATGTCGTTATTGTAGTTGCATATTGAATTGTTTAACACAGAGAGATTTATATCCCTACTTATTATAGATATTTTAGACTTAGACTTTTTTTGAACTACAAAATTGCTTGGGTAAAGTAGCTCAATTGTAGAAGAAAAAGACAAAATAATCTTAAATTAATAAAAGAAAATGCAATGCAATATAAATAAAATAATATATTATATTACATAAGTATGATATAATACAATAAAAAAATATATAAGTAATAAAGAGAATATGAGATAAACAATAGTGACATATCTACAAATAGCATGTAAAAATACAGCAACTACTAGTACCTGCAATTAAATATTAATTATGAGTTAACTATGGACAAAATGCGATTAATCAGGATTAAATATTTTAAACTATCGAAAGCCCTAATTAATATGTATTTTTATGCATTTCGGTATGTACAATTACATTGTAAAACTACAAAAATGTTTTTTGTTAACATTTTTGATTTTATTAAATGTATGAATTTATATTATTCTATGGGAAAAATGTATTCGGTTAACATGTGTTTGGTTAGTGTCGGACCTTCTGGAATGAATTAATGATGTTGACCAAGGTTCCACTGTAATGTGACTCATCGCTGTTGACACAAAATATTCAAAGTCAAAATACACAATAGGTGTTTGAGCATCCTATAAGATGATCATCTTTTAGCTTTGAGTTTGTATTGTGTCTCTTTTCACGATGCTTTGTCACAATCATCCCAATCAGTGAGGTGTTGTGCAGACAATCAGTGTGAGCTGCTTCGGTGTGATTCAACACATGACAAAAAACAACATTGTTTTCTTCTTGTGCTTGCCTTTGTCTTCATGCGTCTGTCACAACAGCACACAGACAGCCTTTCTCTGATCACTCCACTTATGCGGAAGCAGGCTGACCTTGCAAAAACCTTAGCCAAACACAGCCCTCATGCACCAATATGCGTGGCTATTGTGTGAACGGATTTGTAACATTCTACTAGCAAGTGTGTGTGATGATCAAGCTTGTATCAGTCTTCTTTGGTTCCGATTTTCACTTGCCTCTTGCCTTTCATTAGAAGAGACTTTGTAGTGTGTGAAGACCCCACAGTATGTTGTTCCTCCCCCTTGCACGTTGGTGAATAGAAAGCCAGACAAGACAAGCTCCCACTATCTGATATTTCCGCACTTTGGCAAATGTGCTTCATAATACAATGAGACAATTTAGCTGGGAACCAAGTGAATGAATTATACATCCTCCCATTGCCGTTTGGGATGAGCCGGAATTAGAATTTCCAATGGAGGGAGAGGTTGTGGGAAGGGAGCGGAGGGTAGAGGAAAGGAGTGGGAAGGGAAGGGAAGGGAAAGAAAGGAGAGAAGAGGACAGGGGAGTGGAGGAATAGAAGAAGGAGAGGGAATGAAAGAAAAAAGAAGAGAGGAGAGGGAATTAGATGTAAGAAGAGGAGAAGAGATGTTAGGAAAGGAAGGAGAAGTGAATGAGATGAGAGGGAAGGAAAGAAAAGAGGTTAAGAAAAAAGAGGAAATGGAAGGAAAGGAAAGAATAGGACAGGGATGTATTGCCTAAAAAAGAGGTATATAAAGGAGTAGAGAGGTTATGAAAGGGTTGGAAAGTAACACAAAGAAGAGAGGAAAGAAGAGGAACGGGAAGTAGAGAAAAGAAAAGATGGAGAGAATTTAGGAAAGGAGGCAAAAGAAACAGGAAGGAGAGGGAAGGTAAGGAAAGGAGAGCGAAGGAAAGTGAATTGAAAGTAAGTGAATATGGAAAGTAAAATCAAGGAGAACTAAAAACTGGAAGCGAGAGGAAAGGCAAGGAGAGAATGACAGGGGGAGGAAAGGATGCAAAGGAGAATTGTTGAAAAATAGGTAAAAAAGAAATGAAAGTTATGGGAAGGAAGAGAAAAATATTGAATAGTGGATTAAAACAAAGAAGAAGTTTAAGAAAAGACAAGAAATGCATTGGAAAAGAAAGGATCTTGGTCTCAGTGTGTAGGCCTCAGTGGATGTATTGAATTTAGAGTGTCATGCCAAAAATCCCAGTTTGGTGCAGTGAAAGACAAAGAGAAAAAGCAATGAGTTGATAGTTTGGATGACAAAATGTCAGCACAGAGTTGATCGGCCACATACGTCATCCCAGTGACAGAAAATGGATGTCATTTTCTCTCATTTGGCTCTTTGTCAGTCTCCCTGTGGCTGTGCTATGACGCATCGGCCGATTGCTTGCTCCATCTTCTCTGTGCAACTTTTATCCCTCACCACATACACATTCTGTGTCCCGTCATTAAATACCATCATGTAAGGTAAATCCCATTTGAACTCATTAGAGCTGCCTCGTTCAGTGTGCCAAAAAGAGGTCACATGTGGAAGAACAGCTGCTGGGGCGGAGCGTCAGGTTCTCCCTCGCACCTCTCGGCACCTTCACTTTGCTTCCAATCAGCACCTTTCATCTACAGTCAGAAAGGCACACCAGCTGCAGCGTTTGTTTTGACGTGTCTGCTAAAGACTTGTGACACCGGGGTCGCTTGTTGTGGCCACGTTCTATTCTGCACATGTCAAGAAACTGAGTCGTGCAGGCAAGCAGCTTTCCCTCATTTGGGGTACTGCATCATTTTAAAATGCCATGTGATTTATTTTTATTTAAATGTTTTTGCTTAAAAACTTCCTTATGTTAGCAATGTAGTATCATGAAATATTATATATTTGATCACTTTTTCAACAAATAATGATACTGGTTCCACTTTACAATAAGGATACCCTTAGCAATGCTTTATAATTTGATTATTGACTAGTTTGTCCATGCTTTATAAAGGGGTAATACTGTATATTGCGATAAGATTTAAGTATGGCAGTAGACTACGTGATAGTTAGTAAAGTTTAGTAGTACAGTTGCCCCTTGTTTGTCGCAGTTAATTGGTTCCAGACCCGACCGCAATAAATTAATTTCTGTGAGGTAGAATTCAAATTCAGTAATAATAAATTGAATATTTTCATAGTTAGTGAATAGAAAACTTGTTTATTAGAGCGACATGAAATAACCCCCTGTAGTCAACTTTAAAGTCCTTTTATTCTTTGTTTACAACACATTGCTCAACTTTAATGCACAGCCTGCGCTTTCAACATAGCATTTGTACGCCCCTGTTTTCACAGGATTCAATTTTCCACTAACAATATTGACAAAATATGTCCGGGTTATTGTACGGTGCCAAACAGTGCCAAAACAAAGCATACGGGCGTTGGTGACTTACTCTCTATGAAGAATGGATAGTGTTGGTTTAGAGTTGGTACATAATAGATCGATACCAGCCAGGGAATTCTTTTATCATCATTTGTATGTGTTTGGTTTATTTAGTAATAGTAAATAAGTAATAGTATTGTAATAAAATGTTGAAACCCTTAACACAGGTTGCGGGGGGACCGATTTGAAGGAGACACATACTAGAAAGTGATTGTAATGATGCTGATGCTGCTGAAGTTCACAATAAAGTACGAGTGAGCAAATATACAGTTCAAACCATCCACAGTTATGTTTGTAATGGACTTGAATGAAACGGCGTTCACGTGGCTCTTCCGTCCTCTCCCCTCCTCCTTCTACTCATCATTGCACTCATCAAAGTAAAAGTAATGTTAAATATTTGTCTATCTGTTTCAGTTATAATGTATGTATATTTCACATTTGTTTTCACGTAAAACTATAATAAATCTCTAACATAATAAAAGCAATAATGATAAATTAATCAATTAATCAATCAAGTTAATTTACTTTTTACTGTTCTGGGCAGTCGCAATAGTGTATAAGCGCCATGTGTCATGAAATTAAATGGCTGTGTGAAAACTAGGCTGCTCTTTATTTGACTGGAACCAATCATGAGCTATGAAAAAACTCACAAAGACCATGTTTTGCATTGCATTGGAAATTACAGGACGTCATTAGTCAACATAACAGTCTGACTCACATTGTCATTTTACAAACACTAAAGTCATCACACAGCAACACTTCACACTTTACCACTCAAAAGGTTTACATAATAAATATTGAAACATGTACCAATGTGAGGAAAAAAATGTTTTTCCTCATAATGCATGTCATCTGACAAAAGCATTTTTTGGAGGACAAGCACCATCGAAACTGGATGGATGGTGCTGCAGTACTTCCTCTCTCCACCAGAGGGAGTCAGAGGAGGCTGGAACCCACAGCCCAGACTGAAACTGGTGCGTCACTGTGGAACCCCATGGTTCAGACAAAATGCCTTACAGAAAAACTTTTAAAAAGTTTGTTTTTTTCATTATAAAGTTGTATCGGTACATGTCTATATTTCTCAGGAATACCTTTTGAGTGTTAAGTGTCTGTGTGACGAGTTTAGTGCTCTATACAAGATGACACTGTGAGTCAGACGGTTACACTGTTATATAAACTGACCTGTTGTGATCCCCAATGGGTTAAGATCATTATGAGTGCACTGATAGGTCATGGTAGTCTTCTGCTAAAGAAAAAGCTCCTGTTATCTCACTGCCTCACATGTTGCACAGGATTTAAACAATAAGTTGTAGTTCTGAAAGAAAGGAAATGTTATGAGATTAGAACTTACCCACATATTAGCCGCATCGCTGTGCAAGTTGCAGAAATTGCTCTAGCTTTGTACGTTTGGGTCATCATCTGACTTTTATAAAGGATATGGTATTATATAATATGTATGTGTCAAAAAAAACCTCTGATCACTGTTATCTACTTAAGTGTACCAGGCACCAATTAGAAGGAAGGCATTTATTGGTGGGACGCCAATATAATAATGTGGTATAATATGCAAGAATGCAACACTGACTCAATTGTATGACACATACAATTTGTGTCTGCTGTATACTGTACATACAGCAGTTGCATTGCATTTATCACTCAATGAGGCCATCAATAGTAGCTTCTCCTAATAAGTTTGTTATTGGTGGACATAGCAGGTCCAACGTTGTTAGCACTAGCATCAGTATTGTTTACAGGTGTGCTCCACAATAACCTCACAATGTGTATGTCAAGATAATGGCAGACAGACACAGACCAGTTGCCTTAGTGTTTAGTTTATATGATTATATTCATTTACTTCCTGTGGTCATTAACCTACTGTGCGATGCATTTGTTGTTCCTCTCTGCTCTCTGACACGGAGAGTAGTCAAAGTAAGAGCTATACACTTCTCTGCAAGGTTGGTGCGAAGTGGAAGCAATTGCCCCATAAAAGTGAAGTGAAGCTTCTAAGTTGAAGCACATAGTGTTTACATGAAAGTGAACATTGTTTTAGAGGCATTGCTCGCATTGCTTCACATAGAGCTGATTAGGACCACGAGGCAAATCTCAGTGTATGTTACAGCAAACACACACACACACTGATGATGCATTCACCAAGCCAGAAATACATTATAAGTAAATCATTTTTAAAAATCACCGCAGGACCACACTGTTATTAAACACTAAAGTTTCACCATATATTGTAACGAGTTGACTTGAAATTTCTCACACAGCTTAATGAGCTCTGCGAAAACACCCACTGTAATTTTAGGGGTGTTTAGCTGAATCACCATGGAATTTAGTATACACCTTTTGGGGACTAACAAGGACATGTGGGACACCATTTGCCAATTTGGGGCCCTAAGCAGTATTTTACTGTATTTGGCCCCCATGTTGAAACCTGACTATTTGTCTACTGATGATAAAATTTTGAA
Source organism: Oostethus manadensis (assembly GCA_024372805.1). Classification (NCBI taxonomy): domain Eukaryota; kingdom Metazoa; phylum Chordata; class Actinopteri; order Syngnathiformes; family Syngnathidae; genus Oostethus; species Oostethus manadensis. The sequence continues at coordinate 8,836,029 of QODF01000102.1, forward strand.
GATATACAGTACATAGTAGCAAGTCATCCTATCGTTTTGGGCCATAGGGGGTGACAAAAATGTAATTTACAGTCAAAAAATAAGTTGAAAATCATTGCCTTTTGTTCCTTTTATCATATATATTCTGTGTGACAGGCCGCACGGGGTCTGAGTGGGTAGCACGTTGGCCTCACAGTCAGGAGGTTCATGGTTCGAATCTCCATTGGGCATCTTTGTGTGGAGTTTGCATGTTCTCCATGTGCATGTGTGGGTTTTCTCCGGGTACTCCGGTTTCCTCCCACATTCCAAAAACATGCAGTTTAGGTTAATTGGCGACTCTAAATTGTCCATTAGTGTATGAATGTGAGTGTGAATGTTTGTTTGTCTGCCCTGCGATTGACTGGCAAACAGTCCAGGGTGTACCCGGGCTCCCGCCCAAAGCCGGCTGGGATAGGCTCCAGCCTACCCGCGATACCAATGAGGATAAGCGGTACAGAAAATGAATGAATGAATGAATTCTGTTTGCCATTTGTTACCTATGTGGTTTTCCTGGGATCTCTGTAGAGAACCTTTGTGTAGTCTCCGGTGCAAAGTATTTCTATTTGCTTTCATGTGAGCATGTTTGCCAATAACAGGAGCAATATTATGTGTAGTGTTATGTACCAGGTTCACTCTTTTATACCACATGATTATAATGAGATTTAATATAGTATAAAAAGAGATGATAGCGTCAGTTGGAAGTGACACTTTTAGAGAATTATGAATCAAACATGTTTATTACTGTGGTTGTAATTTGCAGTGATGGTACAGGATAGTGATAAAGAGATACATGGAAGATGACCTTCTTAGTATGAAAGCTTCACAGAATGTGCGCTTGGCTGTCACATAGTCCAGTTGAAAATAGGGTTTTAAGACAGCTTTAAGCTGGCTGAGGTCTTATTCAACGCTCCATTTGTGTGGGACTGAACTATACAGCCTGTCTTTTCTGTTTAATGCCTTATTGTCTGTAATGCCTTTTTAACTGTTGGCAGGTTGGCTATATACAGTATACAATATACAGTTTGTGGTTTGCCTGTGGTCACTTTGCATGACACAAATTTGCATATCAGGACTATAGAAGGGGATTGTTTGCATTGTTGCTGTGACAGGGCCTTCATTTTCTATTGATCTTCCATTGATTGTCGTCCCAAGGTTCATTGATCAAGTGTGGGTTCATTACAGTTGATAGTTGTAGGACGTGTGCATATGAGGTTGCTTTGTTGGCACACAAGTTGAATTATTTTGCATAATCTTTCTGTGTTTGGTATGACTCTTGGTTAGTAATGAGCTGCTCAAGATATAAAATGGTTGTGTTGCCTCACAGACCCACATGAGCTACTGTGAATTCATGTTGTTGTTGTAAACTGTCTGGCTAAATTAGCTATAACTGGCCAAATTATTTTAAAGTTATTTTAATATTTTCAATATACAGTAGTGTGCAAAATAACAGCAGTCCAATGTGACTAACCAGATTAATTCATTATTAGTATTTTCTTATTGCTTAAAGCTGTGCAACTGGGCAATTAGTTGAAAGGGGTGTGTTAAAAAAATTTAGCAGTGTGGCACTCGATCAGTGATCAATTTTGTGACAAACAGGTGTGAATCAGGTGGCCCGTATTTAAGGATGAAACCAGCACTTGTTGAACATGCATTTCTTTTTCAAAGCCTAAGGAAAATGGGTTGCAAAAAATGTTTGGCTGTTCAGCTAAAATAATCTCCAATGCCTTAAATGGACAGCAAAACCAGAGACGCGTGGCAGAAAACAGAAGATAGATCGAAGAATAACCAGAATGGCAAAGGCTCAGCCTATGATCAGTTTCAGGATGATCAAAGACAGTCTGGAATTACCTGTAAGTACAGTGATAGTTGGAAGAAGCTAATCTATTTACGAGAATCCCTCGCAAAGTCCCTCTGTTAAAAAAAGGCATGTGCAGAAGAGGTTACAATTTGCCAAAGAACACATCAACTGGTCTAAAGAAAAATGCAGGAACATGTTGTGGACTGCTGAGGGTAAAATTGTTCTTTTTGGGTCCAAGGGCAGATTGTAAGACGACCCGCAAACTCTGAATTCAAGCCACAGTACACGGTGAAGAGAGTGAGTCATGCTTGTGCAATTATCATGATATGGGCATGTTTCTCCTGCTATGGTGCTGGCCCTATTTATCAAATACCAGGGATCATGGATCAGTTTGCATATGTCAAAATACTTGAAGAGGTCATGTTGCCTTATGCTTTGTCCAGCTCTTCCCAGTGGATCCCCAGGCGTTCCCAGGCCAGTTCAAAGACATAGTCTCTCCAACGTGTCCTGGTTCTTCCCCCGAGGTCTCCTACTGGTCGGACGTGCCCTGAACACCTCCCCAGAGAGGCGTCCGGGAGGCATCCTAACCAGATGCCTGAGCCACCTTATCTTCTTCTTCTTCAATAAGAAAATTATATCATGAAATATAATTGTGACTAACATAACAAACTAGGTTTTCAAAATCACCCAGCAACTAAGTGAAATGATAACAGGGTGTTTTCGGGTGTAATTGTTGTTCTCTCCAAAACATGTCGGCATCGTTTCATTATATAAGTCATCACATCCGCAATAGTATGTTTAATTGTCAAAATGAGACAATATACTGTAATACATAAACACCCAGGTAGGCGAGGGACTGTGAGGACAGCGACCAGTGAAGAAGTATCAGTTGTGAAACTCCAGCTTTATTTACACTACTTTATGCTGCATACACTTTTTTCCATTCCATTCTATTTCATTCCATTTTCCTCCGCTTATCCGGGTGCGGGTCGCGGGGGCAGCAGTCTCAGTAGGGAAGTCCAGGCATCCCAGTCTCCGGCGACCTCCTAAAGCTCCACTGGGAGGACACCAAGGCGTTCCCAGGCCAGCTGTGAGACATAGTCCCTTCAGTGTGTCCTGGCCTTTCCCGGGCCTTCTCCCGGCTGGGCAGGCCCGAAAACACCTCACCAGGGAGGCCACCTCAACTGGCTCCTCTCGATGTGAAGGAGCAGCGGCTCTACTCTGTGCTCCTCCCGGATGGGCGAGCTCCTCACCCTATCTCTTAGGATGAGTCCAGCCACCCTACGGAGGAAACTCATTTCCGCCGCTTGTATCCGCAATCTCGTTCTTTCGGTCATGACCCATAACTCATGACCATAGGTGAAGGTGGGAACGTAGATCGATTGGTAAACAGAGAGCTTTGCCTTCCGGCTCAGCTCTCTCTTCACCACTGTGTGTTTGTGGTCATGACAAAACACAGAAACTGTTTAACTTGCAGTACTTATACAGTGCCTATTGTGAAATTGTGAACTCCAGATGCTGAGTTATGAAATGTTTTTTCAGTCACATGTATTGTGCCAAAGAGTCTGAAAAACATGTTCTTTTATGGAGGAGCTTCCTGGGAAAGTACGTGCAGATTGTGTTGTGACAAAAAGTCTGAAAAACATGTCCTTTTATGGAAAGGAGTCCAGGAGAGTACGTGCAGATCGAGGCGTACCAGAAGGGTATAAAAGACATGTGCGAATAAATGGGGGGGGCCGTCTTCTTCTACTACTACGTGGTGTTTGGCCTCATTATTCTCCACGACATGCCGAAGGGACAATGCATTTTGGAGCCACTGACAGCAATTTATATGGGAAAGAAATTTAGTTTTGACATATGAGTAAAGTGTTTTGGGAGAGATAGGAGCTTTTGCAGGAGAACCATGGTTCTTGTGCTGTACTATCCAAGTTTATTTTGGTAGAAGAACCAAGCGTGTTGAGAAAGTCCGGTCTGTTTCAGGAATTGAGCCAAAGCATTTGAAAATTATTGTTGAAATTTGGTAGTACCGACTAGCCGTATGGGAAAGGAATTAGCTTTGAAGTGAACTGTTTGTGTAAGTATGTGTTTTGGCAGTTTTTTCAGCTAAAAGATACAGGTACCCATTCAGAATTTAAAACATGACTTTTACCCAAATTATGGCCAAGGTATGACAAATTTTGGGCTGTAGGTAATTGGATTAGTTTTGGGTTGTGAATGGCTGAACAAACTCTTGTCATGTCCAATACAGTTAAACTGCACATTTTGGAGTGGCCTTTTATTGTAACCAACCTAAGGCACAATGGTGCAATAATAATGCTGTTTAATCAGCATTTCGATATGCCACACATGAGATGTGGATGAAGTATGAATTATGGATGCTCATTGACAGAGCTTGAGACCGATTTGTGAACAATGTGAGAGGGATAAGCCTGTTGGGTACATAGAAAAAGTTCAGCTCATGAAAATTGGAGCAAAACCAAAAATGTTTCGTTCATATTTTTGCTGAGTATAAGTGAACCTGGAAATACGTGGGTCGATTTTTTAGCACTTAACAACCAACCAGTGCGTCTTTATGTGCATACAGACCACTGTATGTGGGTGTAGATCTTTTTGACTCTAGAGTGGAAAAGATATGCCTTTTCAAAGTACAGCATTTATGATCTTAGCATATGGATGTACTGTATACATATATTGTTTAAATGTATGGCAATATAATAAGGACTTTTGTCAATGTCCTCCCTCCTATAGTACAAACAAGTGGAGCAGTACATGTCCTTCCACAAACTGCCGGCAGACTTCCGTCAGAAGATCCACGACTATTACGAGCACAGATACCAGGGCAAGATGTTTGATGAGGAGAGCATTTTGGGGGAACTCAGTGAGCCACTCAGAGAGGTGAGAGTCACAAAAGCACGCACGCAATTAGGGTTTGGGGTTTTTGCTGTTTTTGAATGCTCACATGTCATTGCATCCACGATTCAGGAAATTGTCAACTTTAACTGCCGCAAACTGGTGGCTTCCATGCCGCTATTTGCCAACGCAGAGCCAAACTTTGTCACAGCCATGTTGACCAAGCTACACTTTGAGGTATTCCAACCACATGATTACATCATAAGGGAGGGCACCATTGGAAAGAAAATGTACTTCATCCAGCATGGAGTCTGCAGCGTCATCACCAAAGGCACTCTCGCGATGAAACTCTCTGATGGTTCCTATTTCGGAGGTAGGATTACAGTTAATGGCTGGGCGGTTGTTTCCTTTTTTGATTCTTTCGTTGTTGTTTCAGAGATCTGTTTGTTGACAAGGGGACGGCGAACAGCCAGCGTCCGAGCAGAGACGTACTGTCGACTTTACTCTCTATCTGTGGACGACTTCAATGAGGTGCTGGAGGAATATCCCATGATGAGACGAGCCTTTGAGACTGTGGCCATTGATCGCCTGGATCGCATAGGTACACAAAAAAGATGGAAAAAGCTTGATAATTTATTGTACAAATATTATAAATAGAAACATCCCTACCGGGTTCTCACTTTCAGAAATTGTCAGGAGACACCTTTTACCTTTTAATCCAGGGTTCTTTTTAAATGTGAGCTGGGCCTTCCCTGCAAAGGTGCCTTATAGACTTTAGGGGAGGCACAATTCATCAAGAAAAACATGGTTTTCAAACATTCTTAACTAACTTAAGTTGGGTTCAAAGGCAAAATTAATTTTTAACCGACAGTGAGCTTTTCGGGGGGGGGAGTAAGCGAGGCCTCACACTTTGAAAACCCTTGTCTTAGTCAATCAAGTGTTTTGTTAAACCTCAAATTCTTCACCTTACCAAGATATTTTGAAGCCTTCAAGCATCTTTAGAATGAACGAAAACACAGACCTCAAACCTCTGACCTGACAAATGTTATTCCAGTTGAATGGAGAAAAACATTCCACTATAAAATGTCCATATCTTCTCTTCAGGTAAAAAGAATTCCATCCTGATGCACAAAGTTCAGCATGATCTTAACTCCGGTGTCTTCAACAACCGCGAGAACGAGATGATCCAGGAGATTGTCAAGTACGATCGCGAAATGGTGAAGCTTGTGGACCTGCAGAGGCCACGGGCCATGTCGATGACACCCTCCATCGGTGGCATCTTCGCTCCCCCCGGCCAGTCTCAGACAGGCTCGGCGATCGCCACCCTTCAGCAAGCCGTGGCCATGAGCTTCTGCCCCCAAATGGCGAGTCCCTTAGTGGGCCCGGGCACTCTGCAGTCTCCTCGTATGGTGCGAAGGTTCCAGGTGATGCAGAATTTGCAAAGCCCCGTCTCCATGTCTCCTCTTCAGTCTCAGCCTCCTCAGACGCTTGGAGGGGCATTTGGGTCAGCTATCTCCAGCACACCCATCCAAAGCCCCTTAGCAGCTTCAGGACGGACTTTCCAATACATGGCTAGCACGGGACCCTCGGGGTCCCAGTTGTCCTTAGTACAGCACCATGTACCCAGTCCCACACAGACCCATCCGAGACCTGCCTCACATAAGAGCACCCACTCCCTTCACACGGGGAGCTTGAGCCAGGACACCCGTGCACTGTCTGCTTCCCAGCCTTCACTCCCCCAGGAGGGAGCCCCCCAAGCTACACCTGCAGCCCCCAGCTCTCCTCCCTCCACTCGCACCTCCAACACCTCCATCGGCCCCCCTCACACTAACCTTCCCGGGCCCTCCGGGGTGGGGAGATCAGCTGGCACGCAACAGCGGGTAGCCTTTGCCTCCACACCTCCTCCCAGTGGACCTGCTGCGACGGGGACAGTAGCAGGAGCTACTGGATCAGGGCCTGCAGACTCTAGTGTTCCCAAGAAAGATTCAATTGTCAGCCTTCCAGAGCTAGACTCTGCCAGATCCCGGCTGTCTTCCAACTTGTGACCCTGGTCGAGTTCAGAAAAGAGGCCTTTTTTTGTAGGTGTTTGTTTTGGGTCAGTTTTGCTGATCCATCAGCCTGCTGGATGACCAATGGGCTGTTCCTGGCTCCACCAGTCATTGGGCCTGGATGCGCTGTGTGCCGGTGTCTGCTGAAGGAAACGCGTTTCCACGTATTGGGACAGCGGCGAGGAGAAGTCTATACAATGAAACCAGTATAATTTAAGGTTGAACTGGTCTAGTCTCCTGTGCCAGCAGCTTTTATTCTTAGTATCACCCCTTACACTCTGCTTCCAAACACCTACTGTATAACGCTGTCTTTACTGTAAAGATATTTAGAAATGTATGATTAATGTGACATTTGCATACTGTGTAGAATCCATGCAATGCAATCTAGCAGGAGCTGGACTTAAAAATGAAAATCAGGGACTTGAGGTCAAATGACAATGACATTTTAAATGTTCAAGTGTTTTGAGTGTCATTTTTTTTCTCCGTATAAGCTGTCGTAGCAAAATAATACATCGCTCTTCATATCTTTTCAAATAGTGGACAAACTAGTGTTGTAGACCGCTGGTCGATCTTACATCGAAGTGTAAATATTTGAAGAAAATAATATTATATTCATTGTATCTACCCAAACCAAAGTTGAGCTTGAACACAAAGTCTGGTTGTGTCTGTATCAACTAAAAAAGAAACATAGAAGAGAAATGCCATTTATTTAACTGCCTTGATTCAACGTTAGAAGCCATATATTTGGTTTGTGTGTTTATATAAACGTGGGCGTTCGTTTGTGTGTGCGTGTTGGTATGTTTTTGGGGGGATTTATTTTTGGAGAATGGACTCACTGACGCGTTCTGTCTCACTCGGCTTTGTCAGGGCTGATTAGTTTGACATGCTGACGGCGGCGTTGACCACTTTTCTCGTGAAACATCTGCCGAGTGGTCCGACGTTTGCTCGGCATTCTGATTGTAAGCCTGGAGGCAAAGGCGCTTAAATAATCTCAGACTAACCGAAAAAGGAGACCATCTCATATTGTATACTTGCCTGTTTTTGTCTAGGTTTGTTAATTAACACATGCAATATAATTCTGCAATACTCTACCCCGCCTATATATATATATAAATATATATGAATATAGATATCTATACATATGCTGTACAGGAAAGTGATTTTCTTTTTTTTTAAAATGTGAACTCTTAATGAATCCAGCAGCTGTTGTGGCTTCACTTGAGCTATTGTAATACAGTGACCATGTTGTTACCTTAACCAAAAACATTTGAAGGAGTGAAGAAAAGGAAATAATAATTGAAATAAACAATATAAAAAACAGATGGAACAACCCGGTGCATAGCAACAACAACAATCCATATCTTGACAAGAATGTCACTTTAAAGCCCTTCTGATGGAGTTCACTTGTACGATCATAGTGAGGGGCAGGGTTAAGGGGAAAAACATGGCAATGCCTTTAAAATATCGACCTGCAAATGCCCCTACATTACAATGAATGTCTCAACATTTTAATTCCGATCGCTTGAGGCTTTGTTTCTGTATTTCTTGTGTAATTCTTCTGATGGTTGCTGAATGTATGGAGGAAGACAGCTAATCAGATATGAACTGCCATGTAAATAAAGGGATGGTGATTTGAATAGGCTTTTACGATGCAAGGGGGTTGTCGTGTGTGCATGCGTGTGTGTGTGTGTGTCTTTTTAAGAAGATGGTTCTCCAGGTTGTTTGTCCTGTATGCTCGCTCCCAACATCCCATCATCACATCAAACATGAGTGGATCTATCGGCTTAGTGAGTTATTGAGGTGTAGGAGTTATTAAGCACCTTGTGTTGCACTACAACCTTGTGAATCAAAATGAAAATCAATGCTCCGTTTTTCTGAAATGGTCTCCCATACCAATTATGTGCTTGAAGGGAATTCAATTCTGTTAGAGGAACAAGGCATCTTTTTCCGCTAAACCAGACACAATGCGACTTTTCACTCAGGTTTTCTTTTCAAAGAGAGACATAATGATCACTGCAGTCAAGTGGGCCATTAATTGATGCACATGTGTCTATCCTTGAATTTTAAATTGGCTAAAACCCTGACCTTGGTCCTATCAGGCATGATACTGCCATGTTTTCACCACTTCTCCGCTGAGGTCTTTAATTCAAAGTGTAAGGTGATTGTTTTTATTCAAGGGCTTCATCTCATCTCTCTCTCTTTTTTTTTTATGTTGGATTTTCACGTTGTGTTCAGTGACTAACATGCACTAAACCGTTTTGTCATAGTGGGTCAGGATGCTTTGGCCCCGTTCATCTGCAACGTTCTATTGCTTTTTTTCCTATGGGAAAGGCACATGCCAAAAGGCCAATACGATTGTAAATAATTTGAGTCTATTTGAGTCCGTTTAGCTGTTGTGTGCGCTTCGATACTGTTCCAGTGTAATCAGTCGGTCCTCTTCCCTGTTCCTTTGTGCTAATACCAGAGTTTGCCCTATTAAGCTGCTAACAGGACTGTGCTGATATTACATGAAAGGGTCCACGGTTGGTGAGAGCAAAGGGAGCGAAAGAGCTAATGTTTCAGGCAATATCAGACACTGTTCCATTACATTCGTCCACTAAGATACTGTAGTGCGTAAATCACAGAAAGGATAGGACATCGCAGACACTTGATCAGAACCAGGACCCTGTCCCGGGTTCTGAGTGCTGCTCCTGAACCTTTCTGTGAAGTGGGCCTAGAACCTGTCACACATGTTTGACACTGACTGACAATTATTGAGAGTATCGGAGACTCAAACCTCTCATTTGTTGCTGTACCAGATATTTTAAGGGTACTGAATGCCTTGGTGTTTATATGTTAGCAAATCAGGGTCTTACTTTTTGTTTATTTAAATGTGTCTTTGATTTGTCCGTATTATATTTCTTTGTTTGTTTTTTTGTTTTTACAATGTGTCCCATGCACATGGACTATATATACCTTGTGCCTAGTTTATCTAGTTTCCACATAGTCTATTTTTGTGCTATGTATGTGCCTGTAAAAATGCAAATATGTGTTTTTTGATTTCAAAACTTGCAATATATGGAAAAAATGCTCAAGATTAGTATTGTTAAATTAAAAATGACAATGTCAGTATTTATAATTTTCCCTGATTTGGGAAATCACAATATTGCACATTTTTGTTGGTTTGAGCCTTCCAACACCATGCGCGCTGTACTCTGTATGTTCATGTTCTGTATATATGGTACACACAGAGATGTGGGGCACATTGTTGTGTTTTTCACCACGACCTGCTGTACAAGAACTATTTTCTACAGTGAGAGGGTGAGCTCTGGCGGTCTTGTCGTCGGCATATCAGCAGTAGAGACGTTAGCTCTGGTGACCAAATTGCAATGAGGAAAAAAGCAGAGATGCCTTCAGAGTAGAGATCAGCTAGGCTGTTGGTTGCAAACTGATCACAGAAAAATGTCATCACAATTGATATAATAGCTCAGTGCATTCAATTTCACATGTTTCTAAGTGGGACCTTCACACCTAGACATTGTCGCGTATACCAACCAATGCACGATGATTTCATTTAGCAGTTTGTGTTGTAGCTACTGTAGCCTGCTTAGCCAACCTAAGCCTTCTCTCTGCTTCAGGACTGTATGGTGTGTGTGTTCCTGTGCCTTTCCTTTGATAACATCGGTCCCACTTGAGAAAACAGTAACATTGAGGCATAACACCGTAAAAATAAAGCAGAAATGACTTGAGCACATCCACAGTAGCACTCCCTAGCTCTGTAACCAGAGATACTTTACCAGCAACATGTAGAAACAGCACAGACAATGTGACGCAAAGGCCAGTCTGCAACCATTTTCTGCTAAAAAAAAACAAAACAAAAAAAACTACCAAGTGATGTTTAGAAACAACACATCCAAGCTCCAATCAGCTCCCAGTCTGGCTGATTTGAACTTGCATCCAAAAAATGAACAAAAAGGCTGCCATGTCCACCACCTCTGCTATAGCCGACAACACAGGAGCCACACCCTGGTCTCTCTCAAGCTGGTCTGTCAGTCAGTGGCAATGTTGTTTAAGCGTTCGTAAAAAGACGATTACATTGTTGTGCAATAAAAAGATGAGCGCATTGGCATACTGATCTGTGTTTGTGTGTGTGTGTTTTCTTTGAACTTCCTGCTGTAATACATACAAACACACACACACTTGTAAATCAGCCTCATTCCACCCCACATCAGATGAGATCTCTCTCTGCAGACGGGGGCTCTGCTGCATCCCTGATGAGACGTCTGAGCTTGGTCTAAGAGCCTGCTCTGTGTGTGTATGAGCCACACAGTGTATTTATTTCTGTACGTCACATTGCGTACGTGCACTAGCAGGCCCCCTGTTTTGTATTAGTCTTATGTGAAGAGAGAGCAAATGAACCGGTGGCCGTGGAGAGTGTGTGTATGAGCCTGAAAGAGTGGGTGGGTGTGTGTGCGTCAGAGATGAGGGCAGTCCAAGGACACACTCCTCTGGCAGCCTGGGAGCAGCATCCACCCATTCTTTCTTTCTCTTTCCTTCACACACACACACACACACACCGTGGTGTCTGGATCCTCAATGATTATGCACACAGAGGCAGGGAGATTACAATTACATGCAAGGTGAGGTGTTTTAACACCAAGCTCAACATTGTGTTGCTACAAATGTGGGCGAGGCCAGCCGCAGTGCGTTGAAATAGTTTTAGCTTGACGTCTTACATGCTCTTGTTATTCAATGAGGACGTCACACACACACAAAGTTGCAATGCCATATAAGTAGTGCGCGTATCCAATTTCATCTTGTACATGTCCAGGGATTGTCCTCTACCTCGTTTTCTCTGCAGTGCCAGTGTCCCTGGCTGTCCTACTTCAAATTAATCATATTAGCATCTCCTGCACCACCCTCGTTGCTTTCTACCTCCAACGGGCCATTTTCTTACTTAGTCCATTACTGCTCTATCCCATCTTTCACCTTTTCCACAACATCGGGCTTCAATAACGTTTTCATGGTGACTGTTTATCATTTTCATGGGAACACGTGCAGCTGCTATTACCTCCGCCAAGGACTAAGGTGCATGTGAAGGTGTTGTTTTGCCTTTTGCTGATGCGAACAATTTTGTAGATGGAGAGTACCATGACATTTTGGTGCATATCAGGATAAAAATGCAGACTCTCCAGCAAGGCTGACAAAACATTTTCCTCATACAAAATGGCCACATACAAAAAAATAACAATGTACATTTTTTTATATTAAACATGCTAGAACCAATACAGTCAAGATAATAAATGCTCAGAAGTCAAGTATACAGGATGACTGAAAAGTAACTCCCTTTTTTAATTTTTATTTATTTTTACCCTTTGTTGACTGGAGAGGATGTACAAGGCAAGAGCTCTGCTGAGGATGCTATAAACTACAACTATTTTGATGCTTTCTTGAATACATTTTATGAACACAAGGTTGCAACTGGTTGCTGATTCCCTCAACCTTAACTTGGATCGGCGAGAGGTACAGATTCCTTGAAATCAACGAGTTACATGTGCTGAAAGCTGCTAGGAAGCTAAGCTAACCGGCTAATCCCTGAAGTTTAAAGCAGTTGCCTAGCAACAATGCCAAACAAAAGAAAAAAGAAAAGAAAGCGAGCCTCTATTATAATTGTAAAGAATGCTGGCCCTGGATACATGGACTCAAAATCCAAAGCGTCAGTCTTGTTACCACATGTAGAGGAGGAGGACGACTACAGCCATGAGTTGAGTACATCAGGAAAACAAGAAGAAGAGGAAAATTTATGGGAGTCCTGGGTGCAAGACTTTAAGAAGTTAGGACAGATAGACATGGAGCTGCAAAGGCAGGAGATACTGGAGTCTACTGCAGCACAACCAGACCTTAAGCATTTGCAATCACAGATTCAATATATACAATCTCAGAATGACAGTCTCATCGAAAAGATCCAAGGGGTCCATGGTGATGTCATAAACGTTATAGAGGAAAATAGAGCACTGAGCAAAGAAACTAAAGCTCTAAAAGAAGAAATCGAGAAGTTGCAAGATAAAAATGTTGCGTTGTGTGCTGTTCTTAAAGAGGTTAAAAACCCTATGGCAGATAATAAAGCACTACGCACTGATATCAAGGCTTTGCAGGATACTATAAAGCCATTGTTGGAAGAAATTGTTGCCCTGCGCGCTGCTCTCAAGGAAGCTAAAAACCATATAGAAGAAAATAGAGCATTATGCAAGGATGTTAGAGTTCTGCAGAATGATATCAAGACTTTAGTGGAAGACAGTGCAGCCTTGCGTGCTGCCCTCAAGGAGGTTAAAAACCCCAAAGAAGTAAATCATGTATTATGCAACGACATCAATGCTCTACAGGATGATATCAGGACACTATTGAAGGATAATGCCGCCTGGCGCACCACTCTGGAGGTAGATAAAGAACCAAAGGATAACATCACTGAGCAAATAAAAACTATAATGGAGGAGATGGATCAAAATTCACAAATGAATGATGTGATCCTCACAGGGCTCAGGGTTACTTCCGGGTCTAAAGATAGGGAAGCTCATAACAGAGGAGAACCACATGGAATGAATGTTCCTTCAGCGAAGCAACAGATTGTCGGCTTCCTACAATCAAAGAAGGTGTATATCGATATCAACACCATTGATACTTGCATCCCAGTGTATGGCAGAAACAACACCACACCTGTCATCAAGTTCACCAACAGGGAATTCCAAACTGCACTGCTGAAACAGAGAAAGAACTTGCAAGGCACAAACGTCTACTTAAATGAGCATCTGACAAAACGCAACGCTGCCTTTGCCAAGAAAGAACGAGACTTAAGGAAGCAGGGAAAGATACAAAGTACTTGGAGCACCAATGGAAAAATATACATCAATCTACATGGAGGTCCAGGAGAAGCAGGAGTGCTGGTTGTCAAAGATATCAACAATCTGGATACGTAAACATCCTATAATCATGACAACAAGGATAAAAGAGGATACAACGCACAAAAACAGTAAGATTACATTCAGTAATATGAACATTGATATTCAAATTGAAAGGGCACGCTCAACAAAGTATTAAAATCAGGAACTCAAGTACTTACATTTAATGACACTCACAGTAACGACACCAAGATGTTGATCCGGAGATCAACAGGGGAAGAGGGATGGAAAGAGGTGGAATTTTATTTTTTTTTAAAGAAAATATGATACATGCATGTATGTGTATGTATGTAATATATATATATGTGTACGTATGTATGTATAGATATGAATGTATGTGTGTATGCATGTATATACACAGTATGTATGAGTATGTATTAGTAAATCATGTGAGAAGGGGTAGGATTAAATAAGCGCTGCTTCATCCTACTCCTTTTCGGACATGTAGAACTGAGGAATGTAACATGAATAATTCTTTGTACAATGTATGCATGTTCGAAACAAATTAAACCAAACCAAACCAATTTTAAATAAAGTTTAAATGATGTATGGGAATTAAATCTTATGTTCTTGTTTTCCGTCACAAATGCCACTACTGGGCGGGAGAAGATCTCAGAAAAAATGCAGAATCCGCCCAGGGTAAAGGTATAATGTGGAATGACTTCAGACAGATTTGTGGGTCTCTTCATCCTTCGCGATACCATGAATGCCGAAAGGTACCTCACCATGCTGAGAGATGAAATCTGGCCAGTTATCAGTACTTGGTAGAATATTGAAGATTTAATCTTCATGCAAGATGGCCCTCCTCCACATTTTGCAATTGTTGTCCGTGAATGGCTGAATGCTCACTTTTCTGGTAGATGGATGAGTCGTCGTGGTCCACATGAGTGGCCAGCCAGAAGTCCTGACTTAACACCCTGAGACTTTATTCTTTGGGGTTGGTTAAATGAGCGACACTATTCTACCAAACCAACAACTTTGGAAGAACTCAAAGGGCGAATACGAGAAGTTTTGTCTTCCATCCCACAAGAGTTCTCTGTGAAATCAGGTAATGCGATTCCCAGGTGGCTTCAGAAACTGGTGGCGAATGCAGGCGCCCATATCGAAATTTTAATACAACTCCATAAAATACACTTTCTTCTCATGTTCAATTCTTGTAAGAATTATACTTCAGAAATAAATGGCAAGTACTTAAAAATAGCGAGTTACTTTACAATCACCCTGTACTTAAAGAAAGACAGTCTTCGTCAAAAATGATTTTGTTATGTAATAGAGTGAGTCCAAATTATTTTCTGAAGACGACAATTTTTTTGCACAGCACGCACAAATGGAAGTATTATTGAATATCTAATAATATTTATTCCTTTATCTGTACAAAGCATCAGCATTGTTCAAGCATGAATATAGACCTGCCAATCGGCCAAATTTTATGATCAATGAAAATTATGATCCATTAAAAAACTGTCAGTTGTGTTAAGCCCACCCCAGACTGAAAATGGTACAGACCCATCGTCTTTTGACATCATGTACATTATTGAATTAGGCTTGCTGTTTACATTGGATAACGTTGTGTGTTAAGATTTTACTCCAGGAGCGCACTGGCTTTTTTTCTGTGTATACCAGTGGTCCCCAAACTTTTTAGTCCACGGACCAGTTCACATTCCAACAAGCCTCTGGAGGATTGAAACACAATGTAATCAACGGTATTGTTAAGATGACCACTGAAATTTTGAAAAAATAACTTGAAGGAAAGATCACTACCAACACCACACTTCTGGCCTTCACAATAAAAGTGCTGCAAGTTATATTCTGTTTGACTACATTGAAAAAAGTATGAGAAAATAGCTTTCACCAACATCGAAGTAAAAGCACAAAATGAATAATGCGTCACCATCGGTAAAAACCTGGAGTTTGTTCACATTGTTGTTTAATGTGGTGACAGGAAGTGTGCTAGCATGAATTTACTTGACACTAAAAAAAACATTAGCACTCAGATATATCAACGTCATCATAGCGCTCCTTGATACATTCCCACACAACATCGGCATTTGGAACCAACAATAAGGGGGGAAATATAAGTCTAATGGTGGCAGCATCAGATAAAGTTATACGTAACTCTCACCTTGTCCCTGAGCTCACAACTATGGTGCGTTCGAGGACCACAGGGACACACAGGGCAAAACATAAGAAAACAAAACAACGTAAACGTGCAAAAACTATGACCTCTCTAACAGTAGTAATAGCCCTTATTTACAAATTGACATTATTTAGTTATTTACAAAACATTTTTTAAAACTTGTCTTTCAAAAGTTGGTTCGGTGGGTTGAGAACCACTGCTCTATACAAGTTTTCATAACAGTTCAACCTTGGCAGAGGTCTCTTTCCCTCCCACTGAACTCCAATGTGTCTTTGCAGCAGTGGCTTGCGTCACGACAACACAGCTCAAATTTGAAATCAGGATTAGCGTTTGGTTAAAGCTCCGAGTCCATGAATGAGTCAGTGAGCAAGATAGGCAGATGGAGGGAGAGGGGGCTGGATGTAAGTTGTTGGGGAGGGGGGGGGGAGTCAGTCATCCGGCAGCCGCAGGCAACCTCAGCATCAGCATCACAGTTGCTGGACATTAAGCAAGCTATGG
Source organism: Oostethus manadensis (assembly GCA_024372805.1). NCBI lineage: Eukaryota > Metazoa > Chordata > Actinopteri > Syngnathiformes > Syngnathidae > Oostethus > Oostethus manadensis. The sequence continues at coordinate 8,852,313 of QODF01000102.1, forward strand.
GGAGAAAGTGAGCAGAGTGAAAAACAAACTATAGACGAGCGCTTTCAGTGTGTCATCTAGATGAAAATTATAACTTGATGGCAACCTCACCCATGGTCCTCAAGGGATTTTTACAATTTTACTGCTCATTTTGACAGAGTAGCGGTCTAATGGATCAATGCAGTCTTAGTCCAAGGACACATGGACATCTCACTGATCCGTCAATGTGTAAATTATGCCATCTTGCAATGGCCCACTCACAGAGCAGGAAAAGGTCTTCTCCAAGGCCAGAGGTCCTCACTCGTTCAAACGTCCACTTAGCCAAGAAGTTATGATCACACTGCTGAGCTTTACACTCTCTTGAGAATGTAGAAGGATTTTGTATGAAATGTAACACGGTGCAGCATGTCTACTACAGTGGTGTGAAAAGTGTTTCCACCCGTATCCTAATTTCTTATTTTTGGCATGTTTGTCACACACAAATGTTTCAGATCATCAAACAAATTTAAATATACGTCAATGAGGACACAACTGAAAACCAAATGCAATTTTTAAATGGAAATTTGTATTTTTAAGGAAGAAAACGACCTACATGACCCTGTGTGAAAAAATTATTGCCCCCTAAACCTAATAAAACGGTTGGACTCGAGCTAACCACAATGTGAGCCATTAACCACAAATGGCAAAAACATGGAACAGTGGTAAACTTCACCATAAGAAAGATACTGGGCAAAAACAGCCTGCATGGCAGAGTTCAAAAACAAACATTACAAAAAAAACCATTAAGGCTCATTTCAATATTGCCAGAAACATGTGGTTGATCCCCAAGAATTTTGAGAAAATACTCTGTGGTCTGAATAGGCAAAAGATGAACTTTTTGGAAGGTGTATGTCCCATTACATCCATCGTACATCGCATTTCAAGAACATACTAACATTAAAATATGGTGGTGGTAGTGTGATGGTATGGAGCTGTTTTGCTGCTTCAGGACCTGGAAGACTTGCTGTGATAAACAAAACCATGGCAATCACTTTTTCATACAGGGCCATGTAGGTTTGGAATTTTTTGGTGAAAAATATGAGCAAGATTGGTTGAAAAACATGGCCGCCTTCAAGCAAACTTGCAGGGCTTGTTATTGACTGTCTAAAGTAGAAAATAGGATTTCTTATTTATAAATCCATATCCATTTCATACCAACTAAATTGAATGTTTTTGTAGCATAGAAAACATTTTTACGACCTTCTAAATATGGGTTTTTAGTATTATTAAAACTCTCTAGCCATGAACTAACACCACTATAGTCACCTTTATACAGATATTACCCAACATATTACCAACATCATTCACAGCGTCTTTGAATGCGTCTTCTGAAAGCCTAATACTGAGTACTTCATTTAGCCATTTGTAGGTTCCAAAATGATTAATTTAGGCAAAACTTTTGAGAATGTGCTTCACTGTGCACATGTTTTGATTAATAACAGGCCATATTTCACCAAAAAATGGTTAGGAATATATTTTTGAAAAACAGTGATAAAGTAAAGCCGTTAAACTTGAACCACAAAGTGGCGAAGGATGACTGTAAATGTTAAATGTATGCTAGTGTGTCTTCCAAAGCATTTTGAGCACAACCGACAGGGGGCACCACAATTAATTAATTTACAGTTGCCCGAATGAGACTGTAAATTCTCGTTAGCTCTTTGTGCTAACTCAAATTCAATGCAAGTTCCGAGTTATGTTTGCCTGACCTTTAGGGGACGGACTGCAGGGCTTTCTGTACTGCAGCTGGTCTCTATGCATTTATTCTGCTAAACATTTCTCATTACTAATGACCCAGAAAAGTCCATGACAGAAAAATAGAGGAGTAGGATGTCGAGAGTCATTCATTTCCAAATTCACTCTACTGGTATAATTACAATTTGCTCCCAAACACATTGTTTGCAACAGTTATTCTCCCAGTCTCTTTGGGCTTCTTTCAGCTGGAACTGTCACATGACAGGAAGCAAAGCCCCCCCCATACGCCCGCTAATTTCACTCCATCATCCACCGATAATATTTGCTCCGGGACGCCAAGTGAAGTGGCGAGAGCCAGCACAAAGCTTTGGCTTCTGACTCATCTCATCTGTTCGGCTCTGTCAAGGTCTATACTGTGTGACACTGTGGCTATTCATCAGCACAGACACACTCGCACATTCAGGCACACGCACACACACTGCGGCCCCATCACATCAGAGGATGTTACATTGATGGACTAATTTCATCACTTACTGCCTCTTGCTGAACCCTGACCCCCTGCAGCCTTGAAGTCGACCTAATTCAGATTCATAAATAACAAGAATTTATTCAAAACTCCTGGCTCAGTTTTAGCCACCCCAACTTTGCACTGAACACTTACCACCGCTTACAATCATGAGAAAACCTCAGCAATCATTTGGTCCACAACAGAGAACCAAGTCCTTACTGATTGGGCTACTGCTGTAATACAGTATTTTTACTATTTTTCAACAATTTTGAATATGTCTCAAATGTCCCACCATGTACCTTGGGTACGTTTAGTAAGCCCTACTGGGAACATGTGTGTAGGGCTTTTAGGATGTGTGGAAAAGCCTTTTAAATTTTATCTTTTTACTTGATTGTATTTTTATATAAAGCTGTCTTCTGTGAGGTTAGCAGTCTAGCATTTAGTACCATGTCCACGAGAAGGAGTTTCGTTCTTTATGAAAGCGAGAACTTCTCATGTTTGTTGGCGAGGCCCTAAAAACACTTACTGTTCATCATTAAAAAGCCAAATTTGCATAACTGCGGACCTTTAAACTGCTATATGTGGCACTCTGGACAATTTTGGGCGTGGTGTACGAGAAATGGTTGTAACTGGGCCGTACTCCTAGCCCCCCCGCGTTGTTTTTTTCATAATAATGTGTTCATTTTTTATACATTATTAATGTATTCATTCTGAGCAGACAGACCCCTTCTGCAATACTTGCTTTCGCCACCGGATGGCAGCCGCGGTAAGAGTGGGCATTGGAGACGACGCTCGTTCTACGGTAGTAGAAGAGCGCATATGATGGAATGATTCCCGTTACACGCTACAGAGCCTGATGCTGACAGTGTGCCCATTGTTTTGATGTTTCAGCACGACAATAAAACATGTATGGAAAAAAACCTTGGAGTGTCATCTTAACGAGTGTAACATAATTCTGGCGAGCCAGCCAGGAGTCCTCCAGACAGAAGATCTCTCCTGCGATAAAAAAAAAAAAAAAGACTAAAGATGGAGAAACTGCGGGACGAGATCAGCTCCATTCTATGGACGTTGGAGGATTCAGAACTCAGCAAAGTATGTCATCATCTAAAGTGCAGTGAACCAGCCGGCGAGGGATTCAGAGGACAGTCCCGCCAGGCCTTGACTAGGTTAGTTGAAAACACTTTGGATGAGATTCAAGATGGAGAGGACCACCTGGTATTCCAACAGTGCATTGCTGATCTAAAAATGCTCATCAAGTCACTAACCGATCATATTAATGATGAAGTAGGCGCATCACAAAAGGCAGATAGTGAAATAGAGAGACTGAAACAGGAGTACTCTGAACTTCAGCAGGCTCAAGTGGAAGCATGTCGTGTCCTAGAGGAAAAGATTGCTGCTTTGGGAGCACAGTGCGCCAGCGTTGCGGTCAGGGAAAAGAAAAGCACTCCAATGATACCCTCCACCACACCAGAAGTGACGCTAAGGAAGGATTTTCGTATCTGTGGTCAAATCGGTGAGGTCGGACAGAAGGACAAATTATCATACACCAGCCTAACCAACCAGATTGAGTCAGGAGTAAAAAAGGCTATTCAGAAACAGAAATAATTGAGGCTATGATTAAAGCAGTAAGTCCTGGCCTCCATCTCAGAGACTTGCAGGAAGTAAAGCGAGACCTCACACTCTCAACATTAAAAACAATTTTGAGGGGACACTATAAAGTGGACTCATTATCTGACTTGCTGCACAGACTCATGAGCATATCTCAAGACCCAAAAGAATCTGCTCAAGCCTTCCTGGTTAGAGCAATCGAGCTCAGAGAGAAACAGCTCTGGAAGTCTGGTGAAATGGACAAAAGTGAAAAGTATAGCCCGGACCTAATTCAACGGAAGTTTCTGCGCTCACTGGAAACTGGTCTGCTGAGCGAGGCAGTCAAGTTTCAAATAAAACCAAACCTGAGCAGCATCAAAGTTCCTGACAAAGTCTTGATAGACAAGATCAATGAGGCCGCCAGTCTGGAGTCAGAACGACAGTACAAGCTTAAGAGGAACACTTCAGTCAAGCCTATAAGGGTAGATGAGATCCACACAGAAGAACAATCTTACCAAAGTCAGTTGAGCCGAGATAGTGACATTAACAGCGAGACACAGACAAAGGAGGATGAAAGGACCTGCACAAGAGGAAAACATGGACAGAGTAACGGCACAGACCAGGAGATGGCTAAACTTGTTGAAGGCCTGAAAGCAGATGTTCTAGAAATGAAGAGGATGTTTCACTAAACAATGGAATGTACAAAATCAAAAACAGAATGTCGACAACAGACCATCAGCCGCTGTGAGACGAACCAGAGGATGTCAGGTTTGCAGAGAGGCTCGGGTCGGTGACACGTGTAGGCATTTCTATGGCTGTGGGCAGGAAGGCCACCTCTGTCTTGGCAGAGGTAAAGAGGTTGCTTGCAGGGAAATGGGAGGGCGCAGCTGGATCGGGACCCTCAGTAGCCTGCTCAAACCCGTGGTCCCAAGTTGATTCTGTTTCAGTGAGAAATGACCCCTCTCCTGCACAACACCCACTGAAGGGACACCCTTTCAACACCACTCCCCCAGCTGTAAAAAACATGGAGCCAAAATATGACACAAGCACCGGCTATCTGCCCTCAAAACGCCAAACCAAGCTCATAAGTCTGATTGGGAAAAAATGCATGGTCCAGTGCCACTTGGACAATGTTCCAGTTGAGGCCTTGTGGGACACTGGAGCTCAGGTAAGTCTCATCAATGAAGATTGGCGAACCCCCCCCTGCCACACAGTTCCTTTCAGACCACTGTCTGAGCTTTTGGAAAGTCACTGATTGCATTAGCAGCAAATGGAAGTAAAATTCCCTATGATGGTTGGATAGAAGTAGAATTCTATTTGAATTGTAACACTTACCAAGATAATCAGAATCAGAATCAGAAAAACTTTATTGCCATTGTAAGTGAACAATTCACAAACTAGGAACGTCCTTTGGCGACTCAGTGCAACGTAGAATTCTAAGTAAACATAGAGTATTAAATAAACATAGAACTAACTAAACATAGAACCCTGAGTAAAAAGGTGAAATCACTGATAAGTAAAGGCATGAGAGTGTTTTTAGTGCAGGTAGTATAAGGTGCCAAAAATACTGGTTATAAAGTGAGCATAGTGCAAATGTTATAAAGTGTTCATGAGTTCAACAGCAGCAGGAAAGAAACTGTTCTTGTGGCGAGAGGTTCTGGTCCGAACGAACCGTAACCTTCTGCCAGAGGGGAGTGGCTCAAATAGTCCATGTCCAGGGTGGGAAGGGTCAGCAAGTATCCGGCCTGCTCGCCCCCGAGTTCTGAAGATGTACAGGTCCTGGAGAGATGGAAGGCTGCAGCCGATCACTTTCTCAGCGGAGCGCACGATGCGCTGCAGTCT